>VZQC01012376.1:746407-786723 GCA_009823505.1 Rhizomys pruinosus
TTCTTCTTTCTTTTGTTAACTGGGCTAGAGGTATGTCTATCTGGTTTATTCTTTCAAAGAACCAACCTTTGGATTCACTGATTTTTTTTTGTTGGTTTTCTTTGTTGTTTTATAATTTGCATTGATCTCTGCCTCCTGAATTTTTGTTATTATCTTCCTTGTGTCTGCTGTGTTAAGGGTTCATTTGTTTTTGTCATCTCAAGGTCTATTTTTAGCTTCAGTGTAGATCATTCACTTGTGTCTTTCCTGTTTTTTTAATTGTAGCCACTACAGAGCTATATAACTTCCCTCTTAAGGAACTGCGTCTTTTAAAAGTGGCTCCCCATAGGTTTTGTTGTTTTTATTGTCATTGTCATTCATTCCAGGAATGTTTTAAATTCTTTCTTTATTTCTTCACTTTGACCCATTCATTATTGAGGAGTGTTTATTCTCCATGTAATGTTCTTGTAGGTTGTAGGGTTTATCTGGGTGTTGATATTGAGTTTTATTGCACGTGTGGCGCGGATAGAAATGCATGAGATTATTTAAATACTTTTTGTATTTGTTTGAGTATTTTTCTGTGTCCCAGTAATACTGGCTATTTTGGAGAATTTCTGTGGGGTGCTGAAGTAGAACGTGTATTACTCTGGTGTGTTAGGGGTGAAATATTCGATAGAGTCTGTGAGAGTCCATTTGTGTATTTGTGTCATTAGTTCAAGATTGTCTCTCTGTTTATCGCTTGTTATCTGTCTAGAGGACTTAGTAGGGTATTGTAGTCCCCTACTATTAGTGTGCTGGGGTTAAATCTGTGCCTTGAGATCCCAAAAAATTGTCTTTAGTAGAAGGTTGGTGCACGAGGCGGTTTGGTGCATATATATTTCATGATTGTGAGATCTTCATCGTCAATGTTCCTTAATAAAGATGTAATGCCCTCTTTGTCCTTCTGATTAGTTTTGGCTTTGGAAAGTCTATTTTTGTCTGATATTTAGGATAGCTAACACCCTGCTTCTTTTGGTAACCATCTTGCTTGAATAATTTTCTTTCATCCCTTAACCTGAAATTGGTGCCTATCTTGGAAAATTGATGATGGGTTTCTTGTAGAACAGCATATAGATGGTTCTATGGGTTCCTAATCCATTCTCCCAGTCCTATGGCCTTTTGTGTGGGGAGTTTCAGCCCATTAATGTATTTAAAGGTTATAATAATTGAAAGTATCTGTGTGCTGTCCTTCAGACCTTATTATCTCATTTTGGACTTCTTAAGGCCTCTGGATTTTATACGTGCCTACAGTATCATGTTTTTTTAGTTTCTTTTCCTAGGTGTTGAGGATTGTTGCTCTCTCCCCTCTGCCTTTATTCTTCAAAGTTTTTGATAAAGGGTGGTTTTCCTGACATGTATTTATCATCTTTGTTTGTTGTCATGGAAGATTTTTCTCGTTCCTTCAACTATAATTGACAACATTTTTGCTGGACAAAGTAACCTGGGTTGGCATCGTCCTTTAACACCTCAAATGCTTTGCTCTGTTCTGTCGTGAGTTCTCTGGCTGGCTTTCATGGTTTAAATGCTGAATAAGTCAGGTTGTATGTCTGATGCTGGGTTTTTTCCCTTCTGTATGTGACCTTGGTTTTTCTTTTTGTAGCCTTTCAGGAATGTTTGTCTTTGTATTTATGGGGCATCTAGCGTTAACTATGATATGACATGTGGGAGTTTCGTTTTTCTGATCTTGCTTATTTGGAGTCCTATGTGCTTTTCTTGTATTTGTGCTGCGTTGTCCAATCGTATATTAGCGCTTATGCGAGAAGGATTCTGTGACATGCTATATATTGCTGGTTGAACGGGATCTGAGTCAATTAACAATATCTCTTGAGAGTTCTTCTCCTGTCCTCTATTCACCCTATGATGCCGGGAGGGTTTCTGATACTTTTCATAGATGTTCCCAATATGTCCTGGTTTTTCCACTTTTGTGTATTTAAATTGGTTCGATAATCTTTGTTTGAGCTTTTTAGTTTCTCTGTGTTATCTTCCAAATCTAATATTCTTTGTTCTGGCGTTCCTCGCATCGTCTTACGATCTTGAGGCTTCTGAGGATTTTTCCTTTCCTTTCTTCTTGATTGGATGAGTGTTCTAATTCCTTTTTCATTTCATGCTGTGATTTCTTTAGTATTTCCATTTCCTTTTTGAGCTTCTCAATCTCTTCTTGGTGCTCCTTACTTTGCTGGTTGGCTTCCTTTTTCAGTGTTTCTACTTCCTTTCAGAGTTTGTTTTTTTCTCCCTCTAGTTCTTTCTGGAGTTTGTCATTCTCTTGCTTTAGTTCTTTCTGATGTTTGTCATTGTATCCCTCTAGGTCCTTTTTGAGTTTTTCATTCTCTCTCCTTAGTTCTCTGACTTATTTATTTATTTATTTTTATTTCTCTGCAGAGGTTTGCAATTATTCCTCTAAGATCTGTTTCTTGGGTCACCTCCAGGGGGATCCCACTGTAGTGATCTCCTGCAGGGTTAGTACAGCTTCATGCAGAATTATCCTGCATCTTTCCCATGTTATCCCTTCACTGTGTCCCTGGCATGAGGGTTCCCCCCTTTTTTTCTGCCTGTATTCTGATGCCAATCACAAATGTCTTTTCACTACATTAGAGGCTGGTTTTGCCTGCCTCCTTCCAATGCTTTTTTTTTTCTTTCCTCCTCCTTGTTTATGGAGTATTGACTTGTCTAGGTTTCAGGCTTTCAATTTTGTTTATATATTGGATATTGGAAGTCTAAGTCACTCTTCCTTTCCTGTTCTGAAGGTTCTCCAAAAAAAGTCCATGGGGGGGGTATGCCTGACTTAGCACGCCCCCAGTACCTGTCTGGAGCGACTTCCAGGCTCCTGTGCTTCAGGAGCCCGCTCGCACAAAGACGCAAAGGCACCTACCCCAACCCACTGGTCACCGGCTGCAAAGGTGAAGGGTGGCTCTGCCCAGACAGCCCTACAAGGGTTCAGAGTTGAGACCCTTTTCCAGCAGCCCAGGAGTCAATCTCGGTAGCCATCTTTTTAAAAATTTTTTATTTATTCTTTATGTGTATGAATGTACTGTCTGCATGCAGGTCTATGCACCTGTGTCGTGCATTGCCACAGAGGTCAGAAGAGGGCATCATTCCCCTGGAACTGGAGTTAAAGATGGCTCTCAGGCGCCATGTGGGTGCTGGGGATTGAACCCGGGTCCTCTGCAAGAGCAGTCGGCACTCTTAACCACTAGGCCATCTCTCCAGCCCCAATACATGCCATCTTTAATGTGGCTTCTGAGGATTTGAACCCAGGTCTTCATGCTTGCACAGCAAGTACTATATCCACTCATCCCTCTCTGCAGTCCCCTGAGACTAAATTTTAAAGGCCAAAAATGCAACTAAGTCATTCTGTACAGGCTTCAGAGATCCAAAGCTCAGCATTTCATCTACATTTTTCAGAGAGTGTTATCTTTTGTGCAAGTGCAGATGCTATTTGAACTAATGAGATTCCTGTTACTAGACCTCTGAGAGAAGAGCTATCCTGTGAGAAGCCAGGAATTGAATAGGCATGGGAGAGATAGGGCTGGCTTCCACAATGTGAACCTGGTTCACAGCACTTGGCTAAGATAGAAATTCAAGGATTTGGCTTCATTAATTGTGGAGACAGACAAGGCTTCACTAATATAAAAGGTGATCTCTAAATTACTGGGGATCTGGTAGCCAGTAGTTTCACCCATTTGGAGAACACGAAAATGACTGTACATATATTTGGCAAGGACCATAAAAGGATCCAGGAATGAATGTCTGATCCAGGAGACAGCAGCTCACAGAATTCATGGCATGAAATGGTTTAGTTCAAGGGCCACCCTGCACTTTATAAGATGGAAATACCCAGGTGCTCAAAGGCAGAGTCCCTTTGCCCAGAAAAACAAAATACCTTAGCAGGACACTTGGCAGCATAACAAGGGGACTGCTGCAGATAATTTAGTCAAGATATGCCAGAAAAAAGGAAACACATAATAGGATTTTTTTCTAAAAGAATCAGGCTGATGCAGAGTTCAACAGATAGACTCTATGTGATACCTGGCTGTGGACTAATGTGGGAGTGCCAAGAGTAAAACCATGTACGTTTACACCGACTGCGGAACGCTGAGGCACTCAATAGATGACTTGAGGACTTCACTGAACTAAGATGAAGCCATAAAGACCACTTGCATACAACTGCAAGAAGTCTTTACAGATGATGAGAGATTTCTTTCTCCTTAAAGTAACACGTGCCTTCAGCAGGTGCAGTTATTATATAGTTTTTGGTTTGGTTTTGCTTTGTTTTAAGAAATCTGTCCGAGGATTTCTAGACATCCTGATTTTTATTACTAATACCAGTTTGAGTCATTTGAAATAGAAGGTCTTCTTACTATAGAAACTAATTTATGGTACACAAATTGACAGGAATAAGTAAAATAAAGCAGAACAGCCAGGTCATTCCCATTCCCTGTGCCAAGATGCCTCACCATGTGTCTCTCCGTAGTGTTGAAATTAAGGAACTCAGATCTTCCCATTGAGACCTTTGCAATTCCTGTCTGCTGGGCCCATGTTCTTCTCCTTGAAAAGACCACAAAGTCCCACCTATGCTGACCAAATTTCCATGTAAGCTCAGAGGTCAAAACCCCGAAAACAGAAACATTGGTTAAAACATGAAGCAAAACGTTAATCTGCTTGGCATCTTGTTACCTCTCTTCTGAGTATAATATGGGAGGTTGTTAATTGCTTGATTTACTGTATAGTCTCTCTGCCAACAGCAATAAATAAAGTTAATTAATATAGGGTAATTCACTGCCAGGGAGACTAGTAATTACAAGGAAATTGAAGAGAAAACCTCTTCATGACATCTTTAGAAGAGAAAAATACAATTTGCCATACCCTTTTAGTATTTATCCTAAAAAATTTTTTTTGGCCTTTGAACTTTCTGTAGAAATGTCTTGGGTTTCACCCATCTATTTTATTTCCTTCCCTCCAACAATATGGCTACAATCTGTTGATAAGTGCCTGAAATAACACCTTTCTTCAACCCTCTTAATGCAATAAGAAGTTGGAATGATTTGGGGTGGGTGGGCAAACACACAAGATTGCTGAGTACATCCTGTCCCTGCTATTGGAAGAGATCTACTGGGAGAAATAGAAAGGAATCCCTTACTTGACCAACAAATATTTTGTGCTTGTTTTTTCAAGATCCAACTCTCCCATATAAAACTTAAAGGCTGTGTGCTGAAATGAAAGCAGAGTGATCTTTAGATTGAAACTTGATAGCTGTGAAAGCATTTTTTAAAAGGCATATCTTAAAAATTCTCAGTTCTCAATATCTACTGTCCTAATTTCTAAAATAAGAATCAACATCTTTCTTGTATTGGGATCAAATGGAATCATTGTTGAATAAATATTAGTTTCTATTCCTCAAGCCTAGTCATATATTTTCTTTTTAAATATAGTAGTTTTTCTTTGTTCTCCTCCCTTGGTAAGATGCCAGATAGTTTAGAGTAAATTTTATGTCTGTCTTTACTAAATACATAGCATGTATCAAGTACATCAAACACTAGTGACATATTATTTGGGTTCTGATATTCTCCCACCTTCCTCATTTCAATATTTTATATTTTATTTCATGCTTTTGTGTTTATGGAGCTACTTTATATTCTCTTTAGATAAAAGCAAAAGTATGTGACTGTGTACATGCATATACATATGATTTTTAAACATAACAAACACAACATAAACAATATATCTTTCATTTCTGAAATTTTTGTCCTTAACCCTACACAACCACTAATTGTCTTGTCTACCAGCCAAAGTTTTAAGTCCCCTGAAGAAATGAGTGGTTTTAATTTCAAATGCTTGTTGAATTAATCATGTAGCTTAGCCATGTCTTTTACTCAGAACCACTGTGTGGTCCAATCTGCAGTGCAAAGAATACTTAAAGAATGCAGCAAAATGGCTTGGACAGCCAAAAGGCATGGGAATCTCATCTGTATAGTTGTTACTATAACCCATTTCCTACAAACAATAGAAATCTTTTTTTTCACCCACAACCAAATTTGATGTTACTTTTGGTAAGGCAGTCTGTGCTGATGAGACTTTCTGTAACTGTACATGCATTGTGGGGACATTCAGGATTTGGAGCAAATTATAAGACCCTTCATCTCTATACTTGTTTGAGTCTGATTAATCACACAATCAATATACGTTCCATCAGGACTTGTTGCATTACTTAAATATTGCCAGTTAGGGCCATGAATTATTGATCTCTTGCTGCTGTGTACTTTGGAATGACCTCTGTGAGCCCTCCTCCAAATCCTCTATTGAAGATTATCACTTGACCATTATGCCTAAGAGCAAATTTGATTAGGGTTTCATCATTCAACTCGATAACTTCAGAAGGCAAATAACAGGGAACTAGCATCTTTTTTCTTTTCAGAGAAGTAGACTACAACTGTTGACATGGAGAGGGCAACATTCTGACAGCAGTAGATACACAGGAAACATAGGAATTACTGATTTTGTTCATTTCATCCACCTTAATCACAGTTGGGCCCCTTCCACTATCTTCCTCTCTGCTCACCCTCCACAGGATTACATGCATTCCACCATACATGCCAAGGCCCATCTAGTCAGTTTTTGTTCCCTAGACGTCCTTTGGTGTGAGTCTATCCACTGGAGTCTGGCCAACCTATCAAGCGTTACTCTGTTAAAGAGGACCAGCTCTCCGTCACACTGCAGTGATCAGTTCTCAATAGTTACTCAGCTAAGGCTGGGTCTATTTACTCATTCCCCATTTCTAAGCCTGTTTCTGATTTTGGCTTGCCTGGGTCTCGTACACGCTGCCGCCGCTGCTGTGAGTTCATATGAGCGTTCCCAGCTACCCCGACAGCTCTGATTCCTTGTGGTCATCCACCACCCCTGTTGGGCTCTTTTCACCCCCTCTTCTGCAATTGTCCATGAGCCCTGGGCGGGCAGAGGTTTAATATCAAAGTCCTATCCAGGAACATGCACTCTAGAGTCTCTTATTCCCTACGTTTTGGCCAATTGCAATTTTCTGTGTTAAACACCATCTGTTGTATGAAGAAGCCTCACTGGTGAGAGATGAGAGATGCACTAATACACTCTCTTCCCCCTGTTCCACTGTCTTCCTTGAGCCTTCAGTATAGAGGTTGCATTGTAGATGATTCACTTAGGTAGGACTGGGCATCTCACAGATACTTATTCTCTGCGTTTGACCAGTTTTGATAGTCTCCTTCGAAGTTTAGGTACAGGAGAGGACTTTCTAAATTCAGACATCAGTTGCTCAGAAATCAAGGCCAACAGCTAACAAGTGGGACATCATTAAAGTGAAAAGCTTCTGTATAGCAAAAGAAACAACCAATCAAAAGAAGAGGAAGATCACAGAGTGGGAGAAAATCTGCATCAGCTAAACATCTGACAGAGGATTCACATTCAGAATATACAAAACCTCAAAAAACAAAGAAGCAAGAAAACCAACTACTCAATTAAAAGATGTGCTACAGGAGCTGGAGAGATGGCTCAGTGGTTCAGAGCACTGGCTGCTTTGGCAGAGGACTCGAATTCAATTCCCAGCACTCACAAGGTGGCTAATGACTATCCATAACTCTAGTTCCAGGGGATCTGATGCCCTCTTCTGACCTCCTCATGCATTGCATGACAGATGCAGACAATATACTCATACACATAAAAATTTTAAAAATTAAAAATAGGCTATAGATCTGAACATTGAGCTCCCCAAAGAAGAAATAAAATGGCTAAGATGCTTTGTAAAAAGTGCTCAATATCGGGCTGGAGAGATGGCCTAGCGGTTAAGAGCGCCGACCGCTCTTACAGAGGACCCGGGTTCGATCCCCAGCACCCACATGGCAGCCGAGAACCGTCTGAAACTCCAATTCCAAGAGAACTCCAGTTCCAGGGGAATTCGAGACCCTCTTCTGACCTCCGCGGCATTGCACGACACGGGTGCACACACTTGCATGCAGACAGTACATTCATACACATACGGAAATAAATAAAATTAAATTAATAAAAAAAAGTGCTCAATATCCTTAGTAATTAGAGAAATGCAAATCAAATTTACTTTAAGATTTTGTCTTTCCCTAGTCAAAATAGCTAAGATCAGGACAGCAAATAACACCAAATGCTGGAGACTTTGTAAATCAGTGTGGCGAACCCTTAAAAACTGAAATTTGATCTGGTTACACCACTAATTGGAATATACACAAAGGAAACATCCTACTGCAGAGATACTTGTGCAACAATGTTTGTTGCTGATCTTTTCACAATAGTCAAGAAATCGAAGCAACCTAAATGTCTGTCAGTTGATGAATAGATAACCAAAATTGCTACATTTACACAATGGAGTTCTACACAGTGTAAAGAAAGAGGAAATCATGAAATTTGCAGGTAAATGGATGGAACTAGAAAATTTTATACTAAGTGAAGTAACATAGATTAGGAAAACAAGGGACATATATTCTCTCTCATTTGTGGCTCTTACCACCAAATACATATATATTAATATATATATAATATAATATTGTGTGTGTTGTGTGTGTGTGTGTATTGAAATATACTATAAATGTATTTGAATTATTATATATATAATATATAATTATATATATTATTATATTATATAGATATATATAATATATTCTATTTAAACAGGAGCCAGGAAAATGAAAATGGAGGTAAAGGGGAAGAAGAAGCTTAAGAGAAGGGGATAGTAGGAGAAAGGTGTTTTCAAGGAAGGAACAGAGAAAATAGAGGTACTGGGGAGGGATGAGGGAGGCTTATACAGGAGGAGAGAGAGGTGAGATATAATGCTTAGATGATGCAAAAAGAGAGAAATATGTTAGTTTGAAAGCCTACATAAACACGCACACACAATTACACACGTGTTTATAGCTAAAAGTTATATAACAAGAAGCACAATGATAACAGGAGAAACTTCTCTTTGTCCAACAGGCTAATCAAAGAGATTCCCCAAATCATATAGGTTATTTAGGTTATTTTTACACCCCTTGATGGCCCCCCACAATTGAAGATAAGACCCTGTTGCTGAAGACAGGACATACTCAGACACAGAACTTGGAGAAATTGAGCTGGAACTGACCTGGAAGCTTCCTCCCTGAAGATCAGCTCTCATACTCTCAGAGGATACTATGCAAGCTACCAGGGGAGAAGACCAATGAATGGTTCAAGCCAGCAGTAAACCCAAAGAAGCACAACAATGACCAGTGCAGCTAACTACCTTTATTGCGGCAGTAATGGCACTTTTATCTTGAGGGTAATCAACAGCTATCTAATTGGACTTAAAGACTCTTCAGTGGGAGGGAACTTAAATGTGGTACTGTAGCCAAATACATGTAGCTGGAGATTTCATAGGTCCTAAAGAAGAACCAATGTCACATCCTTAGACAAACTAAGTTTCTTACTGTATGCTAAATATTCATCTTTATATTTTACAGACAAGTGTACTTCTCTTCATTCACCAAAGAAGTTTCTTTTTGCAAAAGATAAAAAGAGATAGGTGAAGAAATGCCTTGATTAAGGTCTCTTATATACTTACTACCTCTTCTTGATTCTGGACCTATGTAGTCATATTAACATAGATGATTTGATGGATTACATTAGACCTACGTGATTGTAGATTGTTACTAAGTGTCCTGTAGCATGTTTTAGTAAGTCAACAAGTTTCCCAAAGGGAGCAGAAATTCTTTATTGAAAAGAAAATGGCATTGGTCCAAGATCCTTGGGCCTAACTTTGAGATTTTACTTTTCAAGATTTGCTATTGCTATTGAGTTCCTAAAGTGTCTCACTATATCTTTGACACTTTAATCTTCTTGTATCTGCAGAGTTATAACATCCAAGTCACAATACCGCTTATGCTTATACTGTAACTCAAAGTTGATAACCTTGGATATCATCTAAGATTGTCAACCATCATATGAATAAGAACAGTTTATCCAAATAACTTATATGTTATTTGGATATCTCCCAAATCCATAGCTGTCTACCAAATAGTGTACATCCCTCTTAACAGTAGGAGAAGTAAGCACTTGTTGTTCTTTGTATTGGAGAAATGTGTCATATGTCTCTGATTGACATGGGAAGTCCCTGCATCATTGCTTTGTAACATCATTGCTTTGTAATTTATTTCCTTCACTCTGTCATGCATGTGTCTTTCCATGTTACATGCTTCCTTTAATTTCCCAAGTTCTTTTTTTTAATCTTTTTTAAGAAAGGGTGACCCTTTAGTCCCAGCTGGCCTGGAGCTCTCTATGTAGACCAGGCTGGCCTTGAACTCACAGAGATCCACCTGCCTCTGCCTCCCAAGTGCTAGAATTAATGGCGTGTGCCACCATGCCCGGCTTGATGCTGTGAATGTAGTGGATCAAAATTATATTTAGTGGGAAAGGCAATAAACAATCCATTAACTAAACCATTATATTGAACCAGAATGATAATGACCCAGAAGAAAGAACATATGGTCTATTGCTAGGTGAAATCAAACTTTTAAATTTTGTGTTGTGTTGTTTTAATGAAACAGAGAAAAAGCATTTCCCAGAAATATATAAGATCCCACTAGGTATAGAGTTTGTGTTAATTTCCTTCAACATTGAAACAGCATCTGGGACAGCAGCTCCCATTGGAACCCCTGCCTGATCAAGCTTACCACAATCCACTATTGCATTATCCAAAACATTTTTACACATTAGATAAACTGTGAGTCAAGAAGAGATATGGAAGGAAGCTATCTCTGTATTATTCAACTGTGACTGTAAGACTGCCAAATCACAAATGCCTCAAAGGTAGATTGATATAAACAAAGCTGGGAAGGATGGCACACGGGCCTTAGGATCAGAGTCAAGATCCATCTTCCGACCTCCAGCTGAATATTAGTTTTGAGTCTCTCCAGCCTATCTCTGCATTTTCTTGGAACCAGTAGCTACTGGGTGAGTTACAAGAGTATAGAGCTCATCTAAATCAGGAATGCACAATCCACTGGATACATTCCCTCGTCTCTGATTGAGATGAGACTGTTCTGCATTAGCAGCTCATGTGCTTTCTTCATTCTAACATACTTGTGTCTTTCTGGGTTACATGTGTCCTTTAATCTCATAAATTCAGTCAGCTGGCTGTCATCAATCTAGTGGACAAAAATGATGTTTGTATGGCCAAACACAGAGTTATTTGGGGACTTAACACTTGTGCTGGATAGCTTTAGTGTCAACTTGACACACCTGGGTTGAGGGAACCTCAATTGGGAATTGGCTCCATTGGATTGGCCTGTGGCCACATCTGTGGATTATTGTCTGATTGTCGAGCAGTGTGGAAGGGCCCAGCCCACAATGAGTGGTGCCACCCTGGGCAGGTTGTTGTGTACCGTATAAGAAGGCAGGCTGGGCACGAGCCAGGGGAGTAAGCCAGTGAACAGCATTCCTCCATGGCCTGTGCTTCAGCTCTTGCCTCCAGGTTCCTGCCCTGAGTGCCTGCCTTGGGCTCCCTAAGTGATAAACTAGAACAGAAATTGGTACCAGAAGAGTGGGGTATTGCTGTGACAGACCTGACCTTGGTGTTTTGGGGAAGAATTGTGGAGGCGTTTGGAAGTTTGGGCTGGGAAGATCATTGAATGCCTATAGATCGTTGCTGTGGAACTTGGAGCAGTTTTGCTGAAGGACTTGTAGAAGATGGAGGCCTGGCTTGTGAAGTTTCTAGTTTCAAAGGGGAGCAGAGATCATCAGGACTGTGTAATCTGTGGGTTCTGGTCAGCTGGGGCTGAAAAATCAGCTGTAAGTAACAAGAGACTAGAACCTGAAGTGAAATCTTTATTGTACTGGGACAATTGATGCTGGTTAGCTGGGGCTGAAAAATCAGCTGTAAGTAACAAGAGACCAGCATCACTGTGGTGAAATCTTCTGGGAAGAATTTCTTCAGGATCAGCACACAGAAGCTGTGGTCTAGAGGGGCCTGAGCCTCCATGTCAAGCCAGAAGCAGGACTTGGTAGTGGGTAAGAGTCTCCTATATGGTTCTGGTGTTGAAATTTGGGGGGGGTCACAGAGAGCAGCCGAGTCTTGGCACTGTGAGAGGTCAGGAAAGACCATTGGTGGAAGTACACCTCGGTTGCAGTGGAGACCCCGGGATTTCTGAGGTCATAGAGAGAAGCTGAGGCTTTGCACCAGGAGAGGTCAGAAGAGACCATTGGTGAAGGTGCTGCCTCGGTTTCAGTGGCAACCCCAGCTTTTTGGAGATGCCAGGACCATGGGACGACCACCAAGAGCAGCGGCAGGTGTGGAATGGAGTTGGCCTGAGCCTGTGAGATGAGCTGTGTGTGCCACAGACGGCAGAGTCGGAGAGGGGGAGCTGCCGAGACCCTTTGGAGCCCAGAAGTTCATGAGTGAGTCCCAGGTGTCCAGCCTTGAGCTACTTGCTGGACTTAGGTTTTGTTTGAGAGTGCCTGATTCTTCCCTTTGAAATAAGACAGTACTTGTTTTGGATTTTACAGCAGCCCACAGTTAAGAGACTTTTAATGAACCATGAACTTTTAAGTGTTTGGACATTTTAAGGACTGTGGGGCTTTTAATGTTGTACTGTCTTAGGTTGTGATTAATGTTAACATCATACTTTGGGGATAAGAACTGGAAAGGTGGTGGTTTAATAGTGATGTGTTTTGTGTGTCAAGTTGACAAGGGGTCAATTGTGCTGGATAGCTTTAGTGTCAACTTGACACACCTGGGTTGAGGGAACCTCAATCGGGAATTGGCTCCATTGGATTGGCCTGTGGCCACATCTGTGGAGTATTGTCTGATTGTTGAGCAGTGTGGGAGTACCCAGCTCACAGTGAGTGGTGCCACCCTGGGCAGATTGTTGTGTACCGTATAAGAAGGCAGGCTGGGCATGAGCCAGGGGAGTAAGCCAGTGAACAGCATTCCTCCATGGCCTGTGCTTCAGCTCTTGCCTCCAGGTTCCTGCCCTGAGTGCCTGCCTTGGGTTCCCTAAGTGATGAACTAGAACAACACTCCATCTCAAGTAAGAGAGATCACTTTCTGAAAAAATGTTGATGGTGGTACTATCATTTGTGATGGGGATATGACATCATTTATTGTTATAAAACATAGCAAGCTTTTGACATAATGACCTTTATTCCAGGATTCCTTAGGCAGGGCTGGAAAGTGACTCAAAGGGAGACAGGAGAATTAGAAGAACTGACTTTTTTTTTTGAAAGGTTCAAAAAGAAAAGCAATTAATTTATTACATGCTTTTCAATTACTGTAGACTCATAATAATCAGACAAGAAGAGGACAGTTGACTATAAAAAGGAGATTTGTGCTGGAGCCATGGTAAAATGATTGCTGAGATGAGCTGAATAGGGATCTCGAGAACCTATGTAAGAAGCTAGGCATGGAGGCATGTGTCTGTAATCTCAATGCTAGAGAAGAGGAGTCAGAAGAACCTTGGCACTCACTGGACAGCCAGGCTTGCTGAGTTGCTGAGCTCCCAGCTTGATGAGAAACTCTGTCCTAGAACATAAAGTGAAGAGTGATTGTGGAAGACACCCAATGTTGACCTCTGGCCTACCTGCATACATGAACACACATGTATATAGACATGTACGGACTGTACACGTGATTATGAACACACATGATACACAAAGAGGTTTAGAGGAGGTCGAGGATTCAGAGTACTTCATCTGTACATTTTAATACATCACATTACAAGTTTCACAGTGCCATTCTTTGCCAATAAATGCCCTAGCTTTCATCATAGAGATATAATGAAGTTGTGAGTACTTGATACTGACAGGATGAAATTCAGAGCATGATTCTGATTGTCTCAACATAAACATGGAAGAAACTCAAGAGTGTTTTAGCACATTCTGAGAAAGTTTCCAATTTTAGTCTGTAGTTTAAGCTTAAAAATTCATTGTTTCATCTGTTTTATTTTGCAACATTATGTGAAGAACATTGCTCACCCAACAGTGATTTACTGCATTGTTATTACTACTTTCCATGTAACTATATCCCTTGAATCTCCTTTACTAGATACATTATGGTAAATTACCTTAACTGGTGATTTGATAGGAAATACCACTGAAAGCCACTTCCAGAACCCATCCTGAAATAGAAACTGGATACCTACTGCCCTTACAATTAATAAGGCCAGATAATCAAATCCCAGGCACTCCACCTCCCTAAGGAACTATCATGTTTGATCATTCCTAATACCAATTTCTGCATCAGTTGTCTTAATTGCAAACAATAAAAATAACTTTGTTTGGCTTAATGGAAGAATGATTTACTGAAAATTAATTGAATGTTGTTAAAAAAAAACTTTAAGCAATCCAGAGAACCAGAGGCAATAGCTCTGAAGGAAATAACACAACTTCAAATCACATGACACAATTCCTCCTGGGGAGTCCCCCTGCTATCACCTGGGTACTAGATGCCATGGACGGTCCCTTGGTTTTCTCCAGAAACTAAACGCAAGTCCTAAATGCCACTCTTTCCTTTGGGCACAGATGTGGCTGTCACGGCTCTGGCTATTTCACCATTCTCTTTTTTTTTTTTTTTAATTAGTTTTTATTGATGCTTTGTGCATTTCATACATTTTTCCAATTCAGTTCAGGCTTATTTCCCTTTCCCTCCCCCCCACTCCCACCCCATCCCAGATCATGCATTCTGCCATAACTGTCCTGCATCTTTCTCTCAGTTTTTTTTTTCATTTTTAGCTATAAGTGATAATCCATGAGCACAAGCATCCTTCATGCAAAACCTATCTGCAGGCTGTTGTGCCCAAACACCTACAGCCCCACCATCCAGTGGGGGGTGACAGGTTGTTTGTTCAATCAAGTTGATCAAATGAGTGTCCAGACTACATTGCTGTAGTTTCACCATTCACCCCAATCGCAGCCCTTACATTCTACCACGCCCCCTCTTCCGCAGGTTGTTCCCTAGGCTTAGAAAAGGGGCACAGGTGGATCAGAGGTAAAACAGTCCACTCTCTCTGGAGCTGTTGACTTGGACTCTGGTCAATTCTGGCTGTTTCCTTTCATGGGCTGACAGTTTGTCCAGGAATAACCTTTCGATCCTACTAATGAAGCACAAGCAATTAGATATATAGGTATTTAAGCAGCACTAATAGTTATGGTAGGTTACTTTAGCATAGACACATGTTTGGATATGTTAATCCATGAATTACAATTTTCCCCCCTGTTAAATATGACAGGGTCTTACTGTGGCTTATAACATCTCCTAACCTGTAGAGGATGTAAGCTTGTGGCATCAGCCATGGGTTATTTCTCCAAGGGGAGAGCCAATAGCCAATTAGATTTGGGATATACAGGCACATGGCTGCCTCTGCTGCACAGTATTTCCAGGCAGGTGAGGTGTAGCTGGTGCTGACGGTGGAGTCTTGCTTGACTCAGGGAGACCCATATTTCACCATTCTCTACCAAAAAACGGACTCCTCAGCCTCATCATCCCTCTGTAGCCAGCTGACAATGAAGAGTATGTCTGGTAAATGACACAGAAACATGCATCTCTAGTCTAGTTGATGATCTAGGACAGTGGTTAAAAAATAAGCTTTTAAAATGACATGCTAGAGTAAAATCATTATGTAATTGCAAGCAGTTCCTATGTTACAAGATGGATACTCCAACAAACAAACAGGATTCAGTTACTGTGTGGTTGACAATGAATTCACTACACTGAAATATCAGGGTCATACTGAAGATGAAAGATATGTTTCATTTGGTTGTTTATGTGGATTTCGAGTAGCATAATCTATTTCCAAATATCTCTCTCTCTCTCTCTCTCTCTCTCTCTCTCTCTCCCAGATCCCTACAAACCTTTGAGACATTTCTGTATCACACCCATACAGATGCATATACACACACCTCGCTGTTTCAGAATATATTCCTCCAGCACTACAATGGGGTTCTCCCCTGCGATCTTCTTGTCTGGCTTTTCAAAGCCAAACCGAAAGAGACATCTCATCAGCCAGAGACCAAACACACCTGGTCCTTTCCAGGCAAAGCTGGACTAGGGAATCACCCAGGGGAGGATGCAAACACAAAAGCCTGAGATTTGTAAATTGCACAGTTCAAGACTTGGCTGGTGATGATAGATCTCAATCAGGAATGAGGCACACTGCTCATAAACATGAACCCTGCTAGCCATATGCTACGTGTTTTCTGGGCTCAGATGCCTCTCTGTGAGTCTGAAAGATTCTGACAGCCCACCACTACTGATACAGACAAATGACAGCTCTTAAGGATCATATTCAGGCCTCTAGGATGCTCTATAATCATCCAGCCATGTGCATGAGAAGTGTACACGTGAGATCTCGCCCATACTGCCCATAGCCACCAGCAGGGTTGAGATAGAGTTCTGCACAGAGGGAATGTGAGAAATGAAGACAGGGATGTGGGTGACGTAGACTCCTGACGTAGACTCCTAGAGGCTTTTACACTAGGTACTGCCTAGCATTCAATACTTCAAGCCCTTCAGCCCCGTCGCTGTGCATGCAGAGGAGACTAGAAAGCAGGGAGGGAGTTCAATGTGTTCCATCACCAGTTTGAACCAGTCGGCCTGACCTCCCTCTTCAGCTTGAACTCCACTTGCATTTCTTGCCACAATTAGGTAGGAGCTGGCCAGCAGCGAGGGTTACTGACTTCAGGACCATGGGTAATCCAGGCCTTGAAGATTTTTGAAAGAGGACATTTTTGACATCCTGAAAGATGCCCTCATCAACAAATAGCATATTTTCTTTAATTAACTCTTGTCATTTGCTCTAACAAAATAAGCCTCACACTGTTCTTTAGATATTGGCCTTAATGATGGTCAGAAATGGCATTTGATGTGCTTTGAACACAGCCATCTTCCATTTACTCTCATCTCTCTCTCCCTCCCTTTCCTATTTTTATTTCCCATCTCCCCGCTATTATTCCACCTTCTATCTTCTAGCCCTTCCTCCATTCAAATCAGACCTGTCCTCTAGTCAAAGCCAACTCCTGTGCAGCTGGCTTTGGAGTAGGCCATGAGTCTATGAGTTCCAGTCTGTTGCTTAGCACCGAGGTTGCTTGGATACATCTCTCAGTGACAATTGGCCTTTGCCTTTGACTCTTTATGCATATCAGCTATGCAGGGAGCCTCTCCGTTCAGAGGAGTATTGGGCCAGAACCAACTTTCACAGACCTTTCCTGAGGTGGCGGGGGTGGTAAGAGCAGATGGTTGCAAGAGAAAAAAGGAGATCTAAGTACCTTATGCTGAGAGCTACCGGTAAGATTTAACTGTGGCAAAGAGTCTACTATAGAGAGGCAAATGGAACAAAATCTTCTGATAAACATGTATCTGAAGGTATCTTTGTGCTGGCATGGGAATGTGTCTGAGGAAATATAGCCAGGATCTTTAGGGAAAATAATTTCTTCTCCCCCATGAGTTGTTGTTTGTGTCTGAAATTTGTATCATTGAGAGCAAAGGTGTGGAGGATGATAAGAGGTTTGAGCATAGACTTGGGGAAAGAGAAAAGGAAAGGGAATAAAGTAGGACTTTTCTACAAATACTACAGCAAAATTAAAGAGCAGGGTCTCTAAAGGCACTGGAGAGATAGAGATGGAAAAGCCACTGTTCCATAGAGTTTTCAGAGAAGTCCTCCAGGACCTGTCTGGCAACGACTCCTGCTTCCATCTCATTCTTCTGTCCAGGCCTTGTTTAGGTCTGAGATTCATCACTCAAGAGAGGGGTGGGTAATTCGGAGTGTTGTGCAAAAGAATGAGAGCTGCAGGGGAAAGAGCCACGTGTGGAGGTTGAAGAGGGCATCACGAAACTCCAGAATTCATGTTCTGGAAAAAGGAAGGTCTCTGACGATGTTGAAGAGCAAGACACAGGACCAAGAGGTAGTACGACATGCCAGGGGGGCCGTAGGGCAGAATTAAGGAAGAATAAGTCCTCCTCAAGGTGTTGGCAGGAACAGGGTGAACAGGAAGAGAAGTCAGTCGAGTTTACAGATGTACACATCCCCCTATGCCCTGGGTACTTGCAACAGCATTCCTCCTCCTCCAAAGCAATCAGTTTCAGGCATAGTTGCCTTCCTTAAGCTACTATGGCTTTACTGAGCATCTATGTATAAAGATATAGGGAGAACACAAAAGACAGCCAAGACTTGTTAATAGGGTGCCAGATTGAAAAAGGTGGAGAAAGTAACAACAGAACAACTTTCTTATTAGCATTTATGTAGTCTGAGCAAGTCCCAGCTAGGGTCTTATTTTCCTTATGTTTGAAATGTCAAGAGGGTGCATCATCTCAGAGACTTTTAAAAAACAACATCCTCTATAACAACATACTCTATTCTAATCAGAAGACACTCAACTAGTCAAAGTGTAGAGAATAAGTGATTATTGAGTGCTCAGGCCTAAACAGGACATCTATATCACAACCCCCAACAAGGCTCAGGGAACACTGCAGAAGAGGGGGCAGAAAGACTGGAAGAGCCAGACATTGGAGGAGAGTGTTATAAAATAATGTCTTCTGCGCATAACCGTAAGGCCATTGCACTCATGATTCCCAGCAGCTGTGGTTGCTTAAACAAGATCTGCACGATCAAGCCAACCAATACTCTGGCAGTGAAAGAGAAGGGGCTCACCATACCCTACCTCCAGCTGAGGTTATTGGCAGTAATGGCCACTGGGGGAAACAGTTTCCTTCAGCAGCATGCCCTGTGGTTGGTTGCTCATGCTCCAGTGGGTGGCAGCCAGCAACCATGTGCAGACCAGTAGCACTGACTGTACTCAGTGGGGAAAAAAAGGAGGAGGAGGAGGAGGAGGAGGAGGAGGAGGAAGAAGAGGAGGAGGAAGAGGAGGAGGAGAGGAGGAGGAGGAGGAGGAGGAAGAAGAGGAGGAGGAGGAGGAGGAGGAGGAGGAGGAGGAGGAGGGGAGGAGGAGAAAGAAGAGGAGGAAATGATGTATGAAATCACAAGAGTTAATAGAAAACAAAGCAATGACGAATATTCTCAGTGCCCTTCCAAGGCATATGGGGTCAAATGCCCAGGTCTCTGCCCAGAACCTGTTTCTATACTCTCAGGTGACTGAGGACTGTGAGCAGTGTGTGTGCAAAGCCCTCTAAAGAAGATCCCAAGTCCCCCTCCCAACCTGCTCACAGTTTATGTGCAGGTAGGATGTGAGGAAATAGCTTAGGAGGTTGAGTCTGAGTGCTTTCTTCTAAGATAGAAGCGGAGAAAAGATAAATAGCCTATTTAAAGGTGAGAAGTCCCTGGGGCACTTTTTTTTCCCCTTTAAGTTTCTTATGTAATGAGAAAGTATTACTTCCCAGTGTTAGACTGTCCCCTGTAAACCAAACCGTCTGAATCCACACTGCTCTTCTAGGAACATTTCCCTTTTGTTTTTCTGTACCCTTTGGCAAAATCTTGTTTAAATCTTTATGCCTGGTTGTAACTGCAATAAAGTATAGAGTCTAAGCATTGCTGAAGGAAAGTACTCCCTGACCCCACCCTAGCTCCAGCAGAGGTAACAATGGTGTGACATCATAACAAATGGAATATTCCAAGAAGGTCAACACCAGGGTCAGAGCCAAAGTTGTTTTCTTTCCTTTGAGATTACACTCCCAATGTTTACCTTAATTAGGGGGCATGCCTCTACTGTCATTAATATGTAGAATAGTGACTTTTTCATCTAGGAAATCCCAGGATAGGGAGAAGCAAAGAGAATCTGAGGTTTTCTTTTTTATTTTATTTTTAAATTTATTTTTAATATATTTTTGTAGAAGATTGTTACAAATCAAATCTAGACCTGTGTCCTCTTCCCTACCACCCCCACCCCACCAGAGCTCATTCATTCTGCCAAACATGTTTTCCGTCTTTTTCTCAGTCTTTCTCAAAAGTCTCGATGCAGAAGTTGACTGTGTCCAGCAGAAGTTCACTGTTTCAGTCAGTTCTTTGACGCGGTATTTTCTGTGGTTGTTGTTTGTTGTTGTTGCTGTTCTTTCCAATATGCATCACTTCCAACTACTTGGACAAAAGCTCAAGGGAATGCTTCTGTCTCTTCTCCATTTAGGATGATGTTGGCAGTGGGTTTCCTGTATATGGCTTTGATTACATTGAGGAATGATCCCTCCAATACAATTCTCTCTAGGACTTTAAGCATGAAGGGATGCTAGATTTTGTCAAAGGCTTTTTCTGCATCAATTGAGATGATCATGTGGTTTTTGTCTTTTAGTCCATTTATGTGTTTTATGATATTTATTGATTTTCATATGACAAACCATCCCTGCGTCTCTGGTATACATCCAACTTGGTCATGATGGATGATCTTTTTGATGTGGGTCTGTATGCTGTTTGCAAGTATTTTGTTAAGAATTTTTGCATCTGTGTTCATTAATGAGATGGGTCCATAGTTCTCCTTTTTGGTTGTATCTCTGCCTAGTTTTGGTATTAGAGTGATGCTGTCTTCATAGAAGGAATTTGGGAGAATTCCCTCTGCTTGAATCCTTCTGAGCAATTTGAGTAATACTGGTTGCAAGTCTTTTTGAAATGTTTTATAGAATTCTGCCCTAAAACCATCTGGGCCTGGGCTTTTGTTAGTTGGGAGGTTTCTTATTACATCTTCAGTTTCATCATATATTATGGGTCTGTTTAAGCTGTCGATCTCTTCTTGGTTAAGCTTTGGTGATTGCCGGGATTTCAGATATTCATCCATTTCTCCTAGGTTTTCAAACTTAGTAGAGTATAGGTTTTTGAAGTATTCCCATATGATTGTCTGGATCTTTTCATTGTCTGTTGTGATTTTTCCCCTTTCATCCTGAATTCTATTTAATTTGGAGTTGCCTTTTTTTTTTTTGGTTAACTGGGCTAGGGGTCTGTCTATCTTGTTTATTCTCTCAAAGAACCAACTTTTGGATTCATTGATTTTTTTGTATTGTTGTCTTTGTTTCTATTTCATTGATTTCTGCTCTGATTTTTGTTATTTCTTCTTGTCTGCTGCATTTAGGGTTCATCTGTCTTTCAAGTGTTTTAGCTGCAGTGTTAGATTGTTCACTTGTGCTCTTTCTGTTTTTCTGATGTAGGCACTCAGGGCTATAAACTTCCCTCTTAGGACTGCTTTTAAATTATCCCGTAGGTTTTTTTTTTGTTGTATTATCATTGTCATTCAATTCCAAGAATGCTTTTATTTCTTTATTTCTTACTTGACCCATTCATTATTCAGGAGAGTGTTGTTTAGTCTCCATGTGTTCTTGTATATAGTAGGGTTTATCCTGGTGTTGATATTGAGCTTTATTGCACTGTGGTCTGATAGAATGTATGAAATTATTTCAATCTTTTTGTATTTGTTGAGTTTTTTTTTTCTGTGTCCCAGTATGTGGTCTATTTTGGAGAATGTTCTGTGAGGTGCTGAGTAGAAAGTGTATTCTCTGGTATTTGGATGGAATATTCGGTAGATGTCTGTGAGGTCTGTTTAGAGTATTGTATCATTCAGTTCAGATGTCTCTCTGTTTATTCTTTGTCCTATTGACCTGTCCAAAGGGCTCAGTGGGGTATTGAAGTCCCCTACTATGAGTTACTGGGGTTAATCTGTGCCTTGAAGTCCTGGATAATTGCCTTTATAAAGTTTGGTGCACCAGAGTTTGGTGCATATATATTCATGATTGTGAAATCTTCATGATCAATTGTTTCTTTGATAAAGATGTAATGGCCCTCTTTGTCTCTTCTGATTTCTTTTACTTTGAAGTCTATTTTATCTGATATAAAAATCACAATACCTGCTTTCTTTTTGGTACCATTTGTTTGGAATAGTTTTTCCATCCCTTCACCTTAAGTTGGTGCCTATCCTTGAGAGTGAGATTGGTTTCTTGCCGACAGCATATAGATAGGTTTTGTTTCCTAATCCAATCTCCCAGTCTACGTCTTTTGATTGGGGAGCTTAGTCCATTAATATTTAAGGTTATAATTGAAAGATGTGTGTTGCTTCCTTTCACCTTATTATCCATTTGCATTTTTAGTCTCAGTTTCTACTTATGTAGTTGTTTTTATTTTTTTATTTATTTTATTTATTTATTTTTTTTGTCTTTTTGAGACAGGGTCTTCCTGTAGCCCCCAAGCTGTCCTGGAACTCACTCCATAGACCAGGCTGGCCTTGAACTCACAAAGATCCACCTGCCTCTGCCTCCCAAGTGCTAGGATTAAAGGCACGTGCCACTATGCCCGGCTCTTATGTAGTTGTTTTTAATTTCTCTTTCTAGGTGCCTGGGGATAGTTGGTCCTCTCTTCTGTTCTTTGTATTGCTTCAAGTATTTTCTGAAGGCTTGGTTTTCTGGCCATGTATTCTATCATTTTTATGTCATGGAAGATTTTTCTCTCTCCTTCAACTTTAATCGACATTTTTGCTGGGTATAGTAACTTGGGTTGGCATCTATAGTCCTTTAACACTGGGAATGCTTTGCTCCACATTCTTCTTGCTTTCATAGTTTGCACTGAGAAGTCAGTTGTAATTCTTATAGGTTTCCCCTTGTATGTAACTTGTTTTTCTCTTATGGCTTTCAGAATTTTGTCTTCGTTTTAGGCATCTTGCATTTTAACTATGATATGGCATGGGGAGTTTCTTTTCTGATCTTGTCTGTTTGGAGTTCTATGTGCTTCTTGTATTTGTATTGGTTTGTCTTTTTTTAGTTTGGAGAAATTTTCATCTATTATTCTGTTGAAGATCTGATCAATAGCATTCTCTTGGGATTCTTCTCCTTCCTCTATTCCTATGATGTGGAGGTTTGATCTTTTCATAGTGTCCCATATTTCCTGGTTGTTCCACTTTTGTGTATTTTAAAAAATTTTTCATAATCTGTACTTGAGCTTTCTAGTTTTTCTCTGTTATCTTCCAGGTCTGATATTCTTTGTTCCTCTGTTCTATTTCTGAGGCATTTTCCATTCTTTTCCTCTTGATTGGATGAATGTTCTATTTCCTTTTTCAGTTCATCCTGTGATTTTAGTATTTCCACTTCCTTCCAGAATTTGTCATTTTCTCCCTTTAGTTCTTTCTAGAGTTTGTCATTCTCTCCCTTTAGTTCTTTCCAAAGAACTAAATTTGTCATTTTGTCCAAAACTAAGTTTGTCATTCTCTCCCTCTAGGTCCTTCTTGAACTTTTCATTCTCTCTCCTTAGTTCTCTGACTTGTTCCTTATGTTCTTTGATTTCTCTGAATATGTCTGCAATTCTTCCTCTAGGATCTGTGTGGTGAGTCACTCCCAGGGGGATCCCACTGTAGGAATCTCCCACAGGGTTGGTAGAGCTTGGTGTAGAATTATCCTGCACCTTTCCCATGTTGTCCCTTCATTGTGTCCTTGGCATGTGGATTTCTCTTTTTACCTGTATTCTGATGCAAATCACAAATGCCTCTTCACTGTGATGAAGGTTTGCTTTGCTTGCCTCTTTCAGATGCCTTTTTTTCCCTCCTTGTTTATGGAGTGTTGACTTGTCTAGGTTTCAGGCTTTCAATTTTGTTTATATATTGGAAGTCTAATTCACTATTCCCTTTCTGTTCTGAAGGTTCTCCAAAAATTCCACTTGGACACTCCCTCAGCAATTCCAGTTGGGGTGGGGTGGGGGGTGGAGGGTGGGAGGGCTATATGCCTGGTTTAGCCTGTGCCCCAGTACTCTGTGCTTCAGGTGGACCTGGGAAGTCCCTGCTCTAAGCTCTGTGCACTCAATTCTCACAGTGGCAACAAGCCCACCTTTAATACCTGTTAGCAGGGTGATTGCACCCTGACAGCCACACAAGACAATGATTTAATTATCCAATAAGCCAACGGAACAATTATCCAACAACTCAGAGATAGAAATATCCAACAATCCTCCTGGCTGAAGTGCCTGGCTCCTACCTTTGCTTCAGGTTGTCCTGGGAAGTCCCTGATCTAAGCTCTGCACTCAAGTTTCACAGTGGCAGCAGGCCCACCTTTAATACCAGCTAGCAGGGTGATTCCATCCCAACAGCCACTGAGAATCTGAGGTTTTCTGTACTCAGTGAGAAGACGCTGGTGTGCCTCCATCAGCCAGTAGGAGTTATACCTGCCTAAAGAGAGTATGACCTTGAAAGGAGAGAGATTTTGTTGGTGATGAATAGAACCTGGTGTTGAGCTTTTCACAGAACATAATCCAGAATAGCAGGGAACTCAGCCCTACCACAGGCTGGGGCACTACTTCCTGCAACATGCTCTGGCCTCTTCCAAGTCAGCATTTCTAGATTTCTCTGAGTGACCTGCTAGAGAACAGAGGCCAAGCTCTCTGATGTGAAGAACACGGCAGTTAGGTGCTGCCATCTTCCAGTCCCAATGAGAGAGACAGTGATGATTGTAAAGAGGACCAAATGTGCTTGGCATGCACAGGCCAGAAGCCACCAGCCCAGTGGCCATGGAAGGTTCACTGGAACAATTGATCACTGTTGCGTGAAGGATGAAATTGAGACTTAAGATTGGTAGAGCTATATATTTGACTCTGCCATAGTCTCCTATGACATCTGGAGCCAAAAATGACCCTGTAATGCCATGACTGACTCTCCTTGGTCTTGAGAAGGTGTTGAGCCAGGAAAGAGAGATCCTTGAGAGGCCACTGCTGTGGGATTGCCTTTTATAAGTAGTGCAGTCTTTGGAAGACCTCAGCTACAACTGTGTGGTCAACTGTTACCTGAAAGGTATGTCCACACGTGCATTTATACCCAGGAATGTCCATGTGTGTGCCACTTCCTAGCATGTATACATGTTGTTGTTCTGCTGGAAGCTTCTGGCTCCAGGGTGAGGTGGAGCCCCTGTCATTCATACATAAGGAGGTTGGGCTCTCCTCTAGCATTCCAGTTAAATAAAAGCACTTGACTTTATGACTCCTTCCTCCTGAATATTAATCAGCCAGCATGGCCTCCAGCTGTGAATTCCTGCTGTAGAGTTTCAAGTCCTCTCTGGAGGAAAGATGGAGAAGGATTCTTTTACTTTGTCGGGGAGCCCCTTATACCAGTAGGATTCTTTCCATCTCAATGCTGCTGTTATTTTGTCAAGGACAAAAACAAGGCAAACAAGAAAGGACTGGGGTCCTTCTCACCTTTGCCCTCCATGCACAGGCTCACTCTAGTTGGACCTCACATTTACGTGTTCTTTTAATAGTATCTTGGGCTGCAGATCACCTGGAAAGGTGAGAGAAGCTTGTGAAGGAGTTCTGGTCCTGTGATTGGATGGGAGAGCCCCCAGCAGGTCTGAAAGATTGTCATTGCTTTCTGCTTAAAGTAATCTAGGAGACAGCAGAACAACCCACGGAACAGCTACCCTTTGCGGATCCCAGATGAGGAGCCTGCCCTTCTCCTGACCACTCACCTGTACTCTCTCCATACTGATAAAGAATTCTGGCAATTCTATAATCCAAATTTCAGTGACAGTTTTATGCCTAGATCACTGGGACCCCCAAAAGACCACCAGGACACATGGCTCCAAAGTAAATACAAAGAGTCTTTAACTCAGGCTCAAGCTTGGGCTGCTATCCTAACCGGTGATGCAGCAGAGAAGAGAGAGCAGCACTTGGTCTAGGAGAGTTGGGTTTTTAAAAGGGGAAAACCACAAATGGGGAATTTTCCAGTTTTGGCATTTTGTTATTGATTCATAGGGACTGAGGAAACATGATTTTTAGACTGATAGGTCGGGGCCACCTGGCAGTTTTGGTGGTGCCATGGGGAGGGGGGATTTTATTCACTGAGTACATCCTGGCGGAAGAGCAAACATGTTTAACCTTCAGTCTTTCCCCGTTAGTTATTTCCAACAAACAACCTTTGGTCCTTCCCTGTTAGCTACTGAGATATTCTGTGGTTTCTCCTGGAATCTGAGGGTGGGCGTGTATTTCCACAAGATAGAAAAATGGAGTCTATCTTGTCCCTCATAACTGGTCGCTCTTTACAACAGGAGGGCCCAGAGGCTCACCAAAAAGGCAGAGAGACAGCATCACAGTGCAAAGGGCTCAGCCAGCTGATCTAGCTCCCTCTGCACTGCCGGC
Organism: Rhizomys pruinosus; assembly: GCA_009823505.1. Lineage (NCBI taxonomy): Eukaryota > Metazoa > Chordata > Mammalia > Rodentia > Spalacidae > Rhizomys > Rhizomys pruinosus. Next base: position 772,456 of record VZQC01012376.1, read on the forward strand.
CTGGATTGCTCCACACCCCTTCTGTGGCTGCTATGTGCTGAGCTTGCAGCAGCATCAGGCATGATTGAGAGGCCTGGAGACTGCCTGCCAAGGAGTCATTCTAGCTTTGCCTTCCCATTTCCCTTCTCTCTTGGCCCAGCAGCCAGGTACGAAAACAACAGTGCCCTCAGTTTACACAGAGTCTCTCATCCAGGAAATCTCAAAACGCTCTTGCCAGCCAGTCTGATTATACTCATTTTTCTGGTGGAGGAAAGTGTCTTTTCTGGAAGGGAAGTCGATTGCCAAGGACTGTTCTAACTCCCTGTTGGGAGGAGCTGCAGAATAGAACTGGGCGTCTCAAGGGCAGCTTACACCCCCTCTTGCTAGTCCTTCCCTGTGTGTGGATAGAGGGAGACAGAAAATGGGAACCGTAAGTTAAAGGCTCTCCCAAAGGCAGAATTTCAGCCCTGAAACAACAGAAGGAAGGACAGATACACATCACTGCTCTCTCTCTCTCTCTCTTCTCTCTCTCTCTCTCTCTCTCTCTCTCTCTCTCTCTCTCTCTCTCTCTCTCTCCCTCTCTCTCTCTCTCACACACACACACACCATGAATGTAGTTCCTCTTTTTCTCATGCAGCAGACATTCCCATTACAGCTCCAAAGCCTATGTTCTCCCCACTCCAACTCAGTTAAACCCTATAATCCTAAAAGAGGTGCTTGCCATCAGGAACAGGCCCGTATCTCCCCTGATTGTTATTCTTCTGTGACTTCCGTCAGCCCAGGGAAAATGCCCAAGTGTTTCTTTTCCCTTTTATATAAGCGTAAATACCCCTTAGAATGCTTCTCCACTGCGGGTCTCCTGCCTCGTGCTGAGAGACTGGAGGTCTGTGCAGTTAAAATGAATCAAGGGAATAAGGGGAAAGAAATGAGCGGCAGGTGAGGTGAAGAAGGCAGGGGAAGAAGGGAGAGGAAGAAAGAAATGCACAAGGCGGAGGGAGGGGGTGGCGAGGAGGGCGAGCTCTTGTAACTGCTGGGATCACTATTGGTTCTAGACCAGGAGCTTCAGACACTGTATTAATCCATAGAGGCAGCCATAACAAAGTACCACATGCTGGCGGCTAAAACAACAGAATTTATCTTTTCACCATTGGAGGCCAAAATCCCAAGAGCCAGGTGTCAGGAACATTGATTTCTTTTGAAACCTGTCTCCTTGGAATGTTGATGGCACTTTCTCTGTGTCCTCACATTTTCTCTTCTCTCTATCTAATCTAGCTCTATCTATCTATCATCTATCTATCTATCTATCATCTATCTATCTATCTATCTATCTATCTATCTATCTATCTATCTATCTATCGTGTGAGGTGTGTAAACCTGCTGTGTGTATGTATGTCCTAATCTCTCATTAGGACACCAGTTAACCAGTTATATTGGATTAGACCCCATTCTAAGGACCTCCTTTGAAATGAATTACCTCATTAAAGGCCCACCTCACATACAGTCACATTATGAAGTACTGCAGATTAGAGCTTCTTCACATAAATTAGGAATTGGGAGGGGACTTACAAAGCAGCCCTTTCCAGAAACAATTTCTCTAATCCTTACAATACCTCTCAGGAATGGAAATTCCTATCCCCACTTCAAACACACAAACAGAAGAGACATTTAGGCAGCATGTCCAAAGTCCTCAGAAGCAACAGAGATTCAATGAGTACCAGGCCTGGCTCTCTCCAAAGCTGAGCACAGTGATTACACACCACTGCCTCTGGCCAAGGGGCAATGCCAGCCTGTGGCTGAGGAAGAGGACAGCCTTTGGGTAACACCTATCCCAGCATCTTCATCATCTTGTGACTGAGAAATGGGATGGACATCATTCAGAAACCTATCTTCATAACGTATGTAGGAACTCCTATGAAAGTCGTGGCTGGCAGTAAGAGTTTTCCCAGATCTTAGTAAAATATATGTATAGGGAGGAGTATTTAACATTTATTAGTTATTTATATATATAAATTTATATATATTTATTTATATATAATATATATTTATTTCTATATATAACGTTATTAGAAGTATTTAACGTTATTACCATTTAGTAGAACTTCCACTATCAGTCAGCATAGACATATATGCTAAGATACAATAGGTAGGGTATAGAGGCATAGCCACTTAACAAGGTCAGTTAGAAGCTGTAACTACCATGTTGAAGCTGGGATGAGATGCTTTCTTGAACTGGGCTTCATTGGCCCTTTCAAAGGTGTTATTGTTGAGAGATGGCCTAGCGGTTAAGAGCGCCGACTGCTCTTGCAGAGGACCTGGGTTCGATCCCCAGCACCCACATGGCAGGGAGAACCATCTGAAACTCCAATTCCAGGAGAACTCCAGTTCCAGGGGAATCCGACACCCTCTTCTGACCTCCGCGGCATTGCACGTCATGGGTGCACAGACTTGCATGCAGACAATGCATTCATACACATACGGAAATAAATAAAATTTAAAAAAATAAATAAATAAAATGTCTCCATAGGCTCAGGTGCCTGAGCACCTTGTCCTCAAGTGATGATGCTATTTGGGAAGGTTCTGGAAGATTTAGGAGATGGAGTCTCCCTGGAGGGAATGGATGACGGGGGATGGATCTTGAGTTTTTTTTAAGCCAGCCCCACTTTCAGTTCATTCTGTTTCCGGACTGCAGATGAAATGTGACAAAACTCCTCCCACTGCTGATACCGTGCGCGCCTCACTGTGATGGAGTACACCCCTCAAGCTGTAAGCCAGAAATCCCTCCTTATTTAAGTCACTTCTTATCAGATATTTTGTTTCAGAGGTGAGAAAAGTAATCGATGCAGATGCTGACACCTCTGAGGGCAGACATTGCATCTTCTGTTTCTGTTTCTCCACAGGGCCGAGCATGTAGAAGGTGCCTAGATCACCTTTGTGAATGAGAGGAGTGAAAGGAGAAAAGATTTCATAGCCCCACAAGTAGGGCTTTGTAAATTATTTCCAAAACAGTCCCTGGTGAATAACAAGAAGCATTGATCTTACTTATGTAGCTGCATCACTATGTGTGAGTAGGTGACTCTGTTCCACGTGCTTCTCACTCTTCTCCTGCAACTAATGGGCTCACTAGGACATGCAGTCGTGGATGTGGCAGAAGAAGGCTTCCACTGCTCAAGCCATGGCAGGAATCTGGCTCTTACAAAGAGTTTGAAGAACTATGGTCAACAATTCATCCATCGCAATCCTCTTCTGATTCTCCAGCCATTTTTTAGGGCTTTATTCTGTTATTTTTCTATTAATAAAAATTGTGGAAGAATAGCAACCCCTTTCATTTCTCTGAGGTAACATAGCTAAGGGTATTTTTCTGAGTCTGTACTGCCATGATGCAGTTCATGGGGGGGGATGAGATGGTTTTTTTTTTTTAATTAGTTTTTTATTGATGCTTTGTGCATTTCATACATTTTTTCCAATTCAGTTCAGGCTTATTTCCCTTTCCCTCCCCCCCCACCCCCACCCCATCCCAGATCATGCATTCTGCCATAACTGTCCTGCATCTTTCTCTCAGTTTTTTTTTTTTCATTTTTAGCTATAAGTGATAATCCATGAGTACAAGCATCCTTCATGCAAAACCTATCTGCAGGCTGTTGTGCCCAAACACCTACAGCCCCACCATCCAGTGGGGGGTGACAGGTTGTTTGTTCAATCAAGTTGATCAAATGAGATGGTTCTTAAGAACAGCTGTTCATGGGGCTGGAGAGATGGCCTAGCGGTTAAGAACGCTCTTGCAGAGGACCCGGTTTCGATCCCCAGCACCCACATGGCGGCTGAGAACCGTCTGTAACTCCAATTCCAGGAGAACTCCAGTTCCAGGGGAATCCGACACCCTCTTCTGACCTCTGTGGCATTGCACAACAGAGGTGCACAGACCTACATGCAGACAGTACATTCATACACATAAAAAAAAAAGAATAGCTATTCATGTCTCCAGCATCCTATCTTAAAAAGCCTTCCACCTATGCTGTGACTTCTATCAGATCTCTCAAGTAACATGAGGTCTTGACCTTCTCTGCAAGATTATCTGGGTCTTTTCCAAACTGGCCATAACCTCCTTCTCCAGGTTAAGAGAACCAGCAGTTCTCAAGGCTGATACCTATTCCCCCAGTGTCTTGCTGCTCAAAGAGGTCTTTTAAAACCCTTTTAATTTAAAAGGACCTTTGAGCCCAGTTCTTGCACAAATACAATCACAAGGAGGCATGACAAAGTGGTTTCTTAAGTGGGCAGCCCGAGGCAGAGCCAAAGGGCATCCAGGAGTCTGAAAGCGCTGCTGGAACAGCCAATTTCCGAGAACTGCAACCTGGTGCAATCTTAAATAGCAGGATCTCCCCTCATACTCACTTCTACCCCGTACACTGAGCAAGCCCATATCTGGAGACACTTTCCACTTTATTAATGGCACATTCTTCCAAAACAGACATCTGTGGATGAACAGAAAAGCAATCACGTAGGATGATGCAGAAGCCAGAGATTAAATATATTCAGTGACATCATGATAATCCATTTTATCTGTGTGCTCATTTGGATAGTACACCCTCTTGCATTAAAAACTGGTGTAAGGGAGCAGATTCCTGGAACTACCTACTGACCTGGGCTGAGCCTACAACAGCAGTGGTTACACTTGAGGATGAGACAGTAACATCTCAGTTCTATGCTTTTCAATGTGAACTTGTTAGAGTCCCACAAATTATTTCTCATCTACAATGGCGGGGTCAATGACCCTTGCCTCAAATTCTTTTGGAAAAGCATAGCAGAGATGATATTCTAGTACTTCGTGATCAACTTTGCAATAAGTTTCATTTTAGAGGATCAAGATGATAAAAATCAATATTATTGGTGGTTCTTGGAGACCCAGCCTGGCACAGGGAGGATCAGAGTGCAGGCAAGCTTCTTGCGATGCCTATTAACTATCAACTTGGCAGAATGTAGACTCTCCTAGGAGATAAGCCTTCAGGCACACCTTTGAGGAATTGTCTAGATTGGGTTAGTGTCTGGGCAGAAGGATCATCTTACAAGATTAGGATAATTGAGGTGGAAAGATCCACCCTAATATTGGGTGGGACCATCCCCTAGGCTTGAATTCTGTATGTAAGAGGAGCAAGCCAGATGAGCACCTGCAGTCATCATTTTCTGATTCTTGACTGCAGATGCAACTGTGCCCTCCACTGTGAGCCCAAATAAACACTTTCTCCCTAAAGTTGCTTTCATCAGGGTATTTTTATCACAGCCACGGGAAAAGTAAGACACTTCTAGAGAAGGCCATAGGGCTAATGATGGAGGACTGCCTATAAGGGTGATTATGCAAAGTGTTCCAAGGAAGAAGCAGGAAGAAAAGAGAGGAAAGAGTGTCTAAACATGAGCTTAGATGGAACCACCTGTGTTTTTCTTCATGGCCTTCCTGGAACCAACCCCTTCAATAGAGCCATTTGCCTTTACAGAAAGGAGATAAATCCCACTGGGAAGAAAGCAAAATTTATTTGATTCTATTAGGTGAATTATAAGGAACTCAGAACCCATAGCACCCTGCCCTCAGTGTCTGATGAAGAAGGCAAGATTTACCATCTGCACCACCCGTAGTTCTTATGACCTTCACATTCCAAAAATTCAATATTTAGAAAATGAGGAGAGGGGCTGGAGGGAGGGTCCAGCAATGGTTCAGAGTACTTGCTGTTCTTCCAGAGGATCCAAGATGTTCCCAGCACCCACATGGCAGCTAACAACCACCTGTAAGTCTAGTTCCAAAGAATCCAGCATCCTTTTCTGGCCTCCTGTATGAGCATTGCATGCATGTGCTACACTTACATTTATACTTACATCCTGCAGGCAAAATCCATATAAAATAAAAATATTTTAAAAAATTAGCTGAAGAGAAAAATCCTTGTCAGTTTTTCTTTGTGTTAGTGTGCTTCCATGGTTTTCAAAGCTACTGAGAGCAGCTCTCCTGTGGGTTCTTAGAACAGGAGGAGCTTCTTTAATCTACTTCTTTTGCTGTTCACAAGTCCTGGTGTCTGATACCACGGATGATATATATTCAGATGGCAATTGCTGGTGAATGACTAGAGCAGCCTGTGGTCCAGAGACAGGTAGCTTTCCCCTGAGGCTCCATAGCTTGTGGGATCAAAGCTGGTTCAGAACCCAGGCCTTCTGTCAATTTGTCTAGTCCCAATCACACAGCTGCTGTCTCACAGCCAGTACTAAGCACAGGGATCACATTCTACTCCATTTAAAATGCTACTGTGTGCTATTTTGATTGCAAAAGTGAGGTGCCAACATTGCAATGAATCACCAAACAACAAATAATATATTCCGTGTGATAGAATCTAACCATTTTTTTTTTTTGCTCTCTTTCTCTGGTTGACAAACTCCACTTGTTAAATAAATTGGCAATCTCAAGTACAGCCTCTCCTAATTCTCGAATGTCATGGCAGCCAAGGGCCCTGGGGTCTCTGCAGGGATGAGAGTGAGGGCATTTGTTCATGAGCTGGCTCCAGAGAACTGGAGGCTGACAACCTCGGGCCTCCTCTCCTATTTTTATTTTAAATATTTTATTGAAATAATAAAGGCCATCCCATAAATCTGAAGGCAGAACAAAGTGTTTTGAAAACACATAAAATAATATTGTTCTCGAAACCCCAATGTACCCTTAAAAAGGGCTCTCGACACCTAATCCATCTCTCACCATAGTCTAGGCAGTGGGTGGACCACAGATGAAGGCTTCAGGAGCCTGTCTGTGACAGGGTAGAGAACCAAGCCTAGTTGTCACCTTGGGGCCAAAAGGAGCTGGAGACATGCCACATGCAAACAGCAAGGTATGATGGACCCAGTGGCCTTAGGGTGACTAGGAACAGGTCCAGAGACACTGTGCTCAAAGAATCAGAGGGTCCAAAATCACAAGCAAAAGCTCTGTGTACAGTGCTCAGGGTGTCACAGCACTTGTCGAGTCACAGGCTAGAATGGCTCTGATGGTGAATTAAAAACTCCATCTTAACTAAGAAACTCGGCCCTAACAGTGCTGGGTCTGTAACCCCATCCTCAACCAATCTAAACCGTATGCCACTGACCACTATGGCCCTAGGCACTAGAACACATGGGAATATTTGCTTTCTAAGACACTGAGCCCTTATCATCTCTTCCTAAGACCCTGCTCCTCCACCCATGGCCTTCTAAGTGACCTCATTCCCCAGAGCCTGGGACATTTAAACTACTTCCATCTTTCTCCCTTATCCCAGCCATTTCTAAGGAGAAGGGTCTGATCAATAAATTCACCATGAGATATAAAAGTCTAATAAAGTTTAATAACTTGCCTCTCCCTAGAGTATTTGCATTTTAACAGGGGAATCGCAGCCAAAGCTAAAGGAATTAGACTATAATGGTACAATTTCAGGCACCATCAAGCAGCTGAGGGAGGCATTTGGGATAGGAAGGAGAACCTCCCCAGCACCCCTGGGGTAAGTGTGCTGGAGATTACCGCCTCCAAGTTCAACCAGCAGGTCAAGAGGGGAACTGAACAAAGGCACCACCGTCCCTGACTCTCCCTGAGATCATTTTCTTACCTCACTCACACAAGCTTTGCTTCCCAGAGTGGTTTTCTCCTTTCTCATCTCCCTCTTTCATTTGCTTTCCATTTCAGTTTGAGAACATTGACCAGGACCTAATGTTGGGCTGGAGACCAATCCATGCTCACTGGATGCTCGAAAACAAGCAAACAAACAACAAACAAAAACAGGAGCAGCCTTTAAGGTCAAGAACACAGCCTTTGAAGTTATGCTGCCTCCTCTAAATGACATTATCTACCTTTAAAGATCAAGGGAATCCAGGCCTGGTGGCTCAGGATGTATCCCCATTGACTCAGGAGCTGAGGTAGGAAGATCACAAGCTTAAGGGTAGCCTAAGCTATGGAATGAGTTCAAGACCAACCTGGCAACTTCGTAAGACCCTATCTCAAAAAGAAAAAGCTGCAGATAAAGCTCGTGTTGAGAATATGCAAGACCAAAAAGAACATTAAAAGAGAAGCTATGCACAAGGTGATATAATAATTGCTTCATAGGTGCTTGATGTTATTATTGCAATATTAGCATCTATGGATCCCAAGAGCTTATGGCCAGCTGCAAATATATGCATGCAAATGAGTAACTCCAAAGCACTTTGATGAAGTCATGCTGTTGGAGCAGTTAATTCTGATGAGGCCATGCCCAAGAAACAAGTCTTGTGTCACCTAAGCAAAGGCAAGAGGCGGGATGGTTGGTACATTGCATGGGACCTTGAATTCTAAGGAGTACACAAGATCGACTTTGCAGAAATGAATTGTGACAGGGGGTGGATAGAAGATGGCCAAGAGAATAGAGATGGCTATCTGCAGACCACGCAGGTAGGAGCTGAGGACTTCAGTGGATTCAGGGGCAGGCATGAAGGAGGTGTGTGAGGGCGCTCTCTTTTCTTGCACTGTTTGAAATATTGTCCTCCAAATGCATTCTTAGTCAAAGACTCAGAACAGCGAGACTGAGGCTCAGGGCACTATTAGGTTGTCTGGATTTAAAATATGTTAAGGGCTTAGCTGTGTTCTCAAGCAATCTCCATTCACTCTCCATTTCTCTCAGCCAGCCTCAAGTTTTTCTTCTCACTCTTCATCTTGCCTGTCATTTCTGAGCATCTCCTTGTCGTGACTTTGGAACCAAAGTACCTATTTTTCAAGTGCCACATGAAAGAGATGCTTTGTTGGAGAGAGTATACCTTCACCGTGCTCAGCCTCCTCCCCCACCTCAACAAACCTCCTGTTAGCTATTTTCTCACTGCTGTGACAATATCTGACTGACAAATTCAAGAAGGAACTATTTGTGTTCATGATTTCAGAGGGTTCTGTCCCTCATGGCAGAAAGCGTGTGATGGAGCAGAGAAGCTCACAATACGGGCAACTAGGAAGCAGAGAAAAGGAAGACAGGAAGGAGTCAGAGACAAAACCACCTCTAAGGATCTACCTCCAGTGAACTGTTTCCTCTTAAAGTTTCCAGAACCTTCCAAAACAGCATCAGAAACTAGGGACCTACGTTTAACACATGAGCTTGTGGGGGACATTGCCTAAGCAAACCATAATACTTCTGAAAGTGTCTGCCTCCAACATTCCTAAAAGAAGCACAACTCGGGGCTGGAGAGATGGCCTAGCAGTTAAGAGCGCCGACCGCTCTTACAGAGGACCCGGGTTCGATCCCCAGCACCCACATGGCGGCCGAGAACCATCTGAAACTCCAATTCTAGGAGAACTCCAGTTCCAGGGGAATCCGAGACCGTCTTCTGACCTCCGCGGCATTGCACGACACGGGTGCACAAACTTGCATGCAGACAGTACATTCATACACATAAAGAAATAAATAAAATTAATAAAAAAATTAAAAAAAAAAAGAAAAGAAGCACAACTCAGCCCCTATCAGGTTTTTCTGAGTCCATGAGAAACTAGGTCTCTGGATCCAGGGCAGATACTCGGGGAAGTACACATGATATTTATTACAGGGGGACATTAAAGGATTTGGACTCAGCCTTCTCCTGGGAACGGAGCTGGAGTTGGTGAAGACCACATGGAGGCTGAGGTGAGGAGGTCTCCATACCTCTCAAATATTTGACTATGTCATGAAAAACGAGCACAGGGAAGTGTTAGGAAGGTTGCTCATGCAATCCCACTAGGGCAGGTCTGCTAACTGGCCAAGGCTGAACCTTATACACAATTATGTCCTCTCCTCTTAGCCCTTTAGAGGCTGGCCCAAAATGGGGATTCAAAAGTAAAATTCAATCTTTGGAAAAAAGGATGTCATCAGAAAATGTTGATGACTTTCAGTCCCATGACGATCCATTGAGGGATTAGTATTGAATTTCACACCCTTGTCTAGCATCTTAGCCAGTTCTCATCAAGAGGAGCAATAGTTACCCTGACCTCCCAGGCAATGCAATCTAGAATTGTTTCTATTTCCACAGACCTGGTTTCCTTGAGCAACACCCCAAGAGCTGTTCAGCCTCCCTAACTTTCTACATTTCTTTTGTCATCTTATGCAGTCCCCATAATTGGAACCGTCTTTGGCTTCCTGATTATTTGGATCCCTGGTAGACCACATAGTCTTTTCTAAGTCAGCCCACTCACTGAAACCAACAATCCTTTCTTCCTAAACAAAAATGGATTTGACCCTGTCTAGTATCATCCCAACTTCCCCCAAAGAAACCAATCAACAGCCTTTCACAGCAGAGAAATAACGACTCTCTCTGATCCCCTGTTGCTCTCTCCAGCCATCAGTTTCACCTATAGATAATTCTTACAGCCAAAATCAAGTTTATGCCACCCACAAGGTCACCATCTGCCAATCACAAGGTCAGCATCCACATATTCAACCATATATAATCCTAACTTTCAACAAGTGTTGCTCACCTATACATGCACATACAATTTGATGCACCAGATGAGATTCAGGGTCACTTAGCCAGGCTTAAAGGGGGAATCCTAGGAAACGTGAGCCTCCTCCTCCTTCTCCACCCCAAAGATCAGTGACAGCCTCTCAGAAGAGGGCAGTAATGGAGTTTTTATTGCTTGTGCTTCATTGCATTTGGTCCTAATGCCAGGAGGTTATTTTGGAGAGTTTTTTTCAGGTCAATGCTAATTAACTTTATTAATGCACTTTTGGTGTAGCAAAAGCAATAGAGATGGGTTCTGCTCATATTTGTTTGGCTCTTACCACCAAGCGGTATTGGTCTTGGCAAGTCAATTTAGAATCCGGAGTCAGAGGGCAGTAACATTTCTGAATGGTCCAGAAAATTGAGAGTGAATTCCACAGGTCCAAGAGAAGGCTGTCTCCTGAAGACATGAAGGATGGAGAGAAGAAACACAAAAGAGAGAGTCAAGCTTCCACAGCTGACAGGGAATAAAGAGAATAGCACTGTGCTCAAAAGAGCCCTGGACTAGAGGCCTGAATTCAAAATCCTTCCTCCACCCCATGCCTGTTATTTCTGACTTTGGCCAATCATTGAGTTTTTGTTTCATTTTGTTTTCGTGGTGTTAGAGATGGAAGCTAGAGTCTCCCATAAAAGACAAGAATTTTACCACTGAACTACATCCCTAGCCCTGAGTTTTAATTTCTTCCTCCATAAAATACTTGCCTAGAATTGTTGTTAGAATGATAAATATTCATGAGAGTGCCAAAATATAGTATATAGTATATAACTGTTAAGCACGTTCTTAACATATGTTAGCTGAATTGTAATGAGATCACTATGTCTGAGGTGCAGGTTTTTAGGTTCATTCATTCTTTCTTTAAATAAACATGTGTTTAGTATCTACTATATTCCAGGCAAAGCAGTAACTAGTTATTCAGCATAGGCAAGAAAGACTTCTATCTTAATAGGCCCTTATGTTTGGGAGGGTGTTAAGTACTACACAGAATAATCTCACAACAACATATTACCTTGAATTGTCATTGGACTTGGCTTCATTGTTCCTGTTCTAGATTTTTAATGCTGTAGGGTAGGGGCCCATATCTCACCCCTTTTGGTGCCCTATCAGACCATGGTGTACATAGAATATACCTTTAGTGTCAGTGTGCATACCAACTCTAAGATATTAAGGAGGCAGAAACTCTAAGAAGGGACTCCAAAGACCCAGGAGAATATGATTCATATTTACTGGTTACTTTTCTGTTGGTATGAAAAAATACCCTGACAAAAAGAGCTTAAGGGAGAAAGGGTTGATTTGGACTCGTAGTTACAGGGTATATATAGTCCATCGTGGTGGGGATGTCATGGCAACCGGACCTTGAAGCTGGTGTTCACCTGCCTTTCCCCTTTTACGCAGTCTGAGATCACTGCCCAGAGAATGGTGCCACCTAGTTTGGGGTAGTTCTTCCCACTTCAACCCAATCACAATGATCCACCACAGGCATGTCTATAGGCTAAACAATCCCTCACGTGTGTTCCCTGGTCTCCTAAATGATTCTAGATACTGTTTAAAGTTTTAAATAAACACTAACCATCACAGTATTTCTTTGCAAAGACCCCTCTGCCATTACGGATAGGCTGAGAAAGAATCTTGTTCTTTCCACAGAAGCAGGAGGGTAGAATACAGAGGCCAATTCAATCACTGGGTTCTCTCACATGAATAAAGAGTAAGATCAAATGTTGATAGCGCTAGGGATCAAACTCAAGGCCTTGTGTGTGCTAGATAAGGATTCTACCACTAAGGTCAGTATTAATGCTTTTTCAAAGTTAAGATCACATTATATTAGAAAAATATCAACCGCATGGCTTGAGAATCTTCTAGATCCCCCCACTTCCCCATGGCGGGCATGATGATACACTCCTTGGAGTAATTCCTTGAGATTGGAAGTTTAACCAACACCCAAGCATGAGAAAACCTAGCTTCCTCCTAGGTCTTAAGGAAAGACATGGAAAGAGGTTTCAGGGGTATGATGCATAGGTGCCACAGAGGGCCTGAGCCAAGCACAGAATGAGCCAAGAAGCCACTGTTTATGTTCTTGTAGGATAACAAAGGGCAATCCAGTACATTCTCAATATTACACACACAGTGACAACAGTGGCTCGAATTTGGACACTGGTCGCAGTTGTCAGTACTGTCTGGGGACGGAAGGTGATGGGACCATGAGGAGGTAGAGCCTTGATGGAGGAGTACATCACTGGGGATAGGTTTAAATTGTTTATAGCTTAGCCCCACTTCCTACTCTCTCTCTCTCTCTCTCTCTCTCTCTCTCTCTCTCTCTCTCTCTCTCCCTCCTGTGTGCAGATGAAATGTCATCAGTCTCTTTCCTGACTGCTAGACCAGCCTCTTGTTCCTCCTGCCCTGCCTCCCTTACCATGGTGGCCTGTAACCACTCTGGAACTATAAGCAAAACAAAACCTTTCTTTCTTAATGTGCTTTTTTGCCAGGGTATTTTATTACAGCATCGAAAATGTAACAAATACAATGATCATACTTTCCTACATTCACTCAGTTCCCACAAAACCATGTAGACTGGTTAAATACAATGCTGTACAGTTTGTCCTTAATCCCAGTGCCCAGAGCACTTGTGTGATTAAGAGAATGGGACCATACCACAAACACACCTTTGGGCACCTGTGGGAAGGTCCGGACGAGGAAACAGCCAGGACAGGCACAGCTGCATCCTGATGTACGCTGATTTTTTTGACAAAATATAAATAATAAAATAATAATAAAAACTTGATTACGGTTTACCTGCAGACACTGAACAAGTCATCTAGGTAATTTCCTTTCCATTCCCAAAAGGGTCCATCAATCACAGAATGGATTAAATGTCCTTAGCTGTGACTTGCAACATTTTTTGGAGAACTGAAAGCACTCATACTCCAGGTTCTACCAACTGAGGAATGGAAGTGTTAGGAAAGCATAATGACTTGTGATTGAATTATGTGGGTTCAAATCCCTGGTCTACCACATCAACCCAACCTATCCATAAGCAGGTGACTCAGCCTGTGTTCCCTCAGACAGAAAATGGTAGTGAGGCCCTCCAGGAGTTTGATACAGGTCTCCTTTTGTATGTTAAACAAAGAAATGTCCCAACCCCTTCCTAAGAACCTTGTAATAAGACCTGTATTGATCTGGGCTTCCCTGCTTGATTTCAACAACTCTCTCTTTAAAAGTGTGGCTTTCTAGTCATTCATTTATTTTTAAAATAAAGCAATTAGAGCTCAGTTATCTTGAATTCTGACAAAAAATTAAGGATACACCAGGGAGTCTGAAAATCTAACCTAAGAAGATTAAAGAACTCTGAAATCATGTGGATATAGATAATAATCTCTAATATTTACATGGAAATTTTTACTTTAATATAATTTCTGATATAGAAGGTCCTCAAAACCAGTAGTGAGAGAAAAAGCCAGAGCTGCTGGGGCTACAAAGCTTTAAGCTGTGTGCACCTGGCCAGGTCCCCTTAAGTCTGCAGAATCCATTTCATGGTATCAGATCTAGTTCACGGAATGATTCTGACTCCAGCATACTCCCCCATCACAGGTGGTTAACTGTTCTGGCTAGCCCTGGTGTTGTGCAGAATGTGGTACTATGACATTGCCTGATTTCAGGCCTGGACAGCTATCAGGCCAACAGGTTTTTCAGAAAAGAACCCTACATTTACCACCACTTACTGTCTCCTGGCCTCAGACACCTGGGTGATTTGCAGAGCACTCCCAGTAAGCAGCAGACTTAGCTCTTCAGTTTCTTTTTTTTTTTTTCTTTTTTTT
>VZQC01012376.1:792518-831268 GCA_009823505.1 Rhizomys pruinosus
TTCGTTTTGTTTATTTATTTTTTAAGGTTCTACCAATACAAATACACAGTTGTTTGCAGATAACAATGATGTTACTCGATATGTCATACACAATTTAAGTAATTGGTGCATTTTGCAAGTATCTATGTCCAAATTTTTGAACAACCCAAGGTTCCACATAGTCCCATTGGAGAAGCTTGTATGCACGGCATATTGATCAATCAGGTGTCCAGACTATTTCCTATAGTCTCATGATTCACCCTAATCTCTCCAGCCAGCCCGTACATATCTACACGCCCTCCTCTTCCGCAGTTTTGTCCCTATTTGGGAAAGGGGCACAAATGGGTGAGAAACAAACAGTTCTAATGTCTTTGGAGTTCATTTTGGACTCTGGTCTGGTCAGTTTGTTTCTCTTCACGGATTGACGCTTTCACAGTGATACCTTTTCAGTCTACTAACAAAGCTCCAAGCTATTGGATGTAAAGGCATTAAGCATACTCATTATTATGTCAGCTAAGGCTGTGAGCATAGTCACAGATGTTGGGTGGTATGCTTAATCCGCAAACTGTGGTTTTCTCTATAAAGGGTGCACGAAGTTCTTGATTGTGGCTTATAACAATCTCCTAACACTAGCGGACAAAGCTTGTGGCATCCGCTGTGAGTTATTATCCAAGTAGAGAAGAGACTATAGCCAAATAGTTTTGGAATAATATAGACACTTGGCTGCCACTGTTGCAGTATCTCCCAGGCTGTTGAGGTTGTAGCTGAATTGACAGAGGAGTCTTGCTTTTGCGTCAGGGAGGCCAATATTTTTGCTGTATTGCTTTAGTAGTCTTTGGTAACGCTCTCTAGCATTTGTCAGAGGCCAGTTGTACGCTAGCAGGTGATGTCTCATACATTTTTCTGCGTCACACCAGGTCTTCGACAACAGGGACTGCTTACTGCCTTCTCTCCTTGACATATATACCCATTTATAGGCAAACAGGCTTTTATAATTTGGGGAGGGGGCGTGTTTGGGGGGAAAAAAATCCCCCTAGCCTGAACACATGCCTAGGCAGAATAATTAATTCATTGCTGATGTCAGAGCTTTCCTTGAGTAATATATTTTGCTTAATCAATTGAACAACTCGTAAACACTTTACTATTGAATTGGCTCTAGATAGAGAAAATCCTTTGATACGTTCCTATGCTATCAATCCATTTATCGGTTGTGCCTGTTTTAATAGGAATTCACCACCGTAACAAATTGGCTCTAAGTTTCAGTTTGGGAGTGTTTCATTACCATCCTGGTTTTCCTTTTTTCAAAAAAAAAAAAAAAAAAAAAGGGAGAGGTAGAAGGTTTTACAGCATTCAGGGTCCATTATTAACAGTTACCCCCAATTTTATCGAGAGATGCTCAGTGACGTGTCTCAGGCAGTCTGATGTTCTTCATTCCTTAGTGTTCAGAGTGGGTCAGCCTCTCTGCTGACCTTCCCCAGTTCATCACTGCACAGCCATAAGTTGTATGTTTTCAGGCATTTAGATTGGTGATTTTAACTGTGGGAACTAAAAATTCTCCTCCCATTGTTATTTGAAAAAAATTGAAAATTTATTAATAGGATTAGAAACCCAGAGGTTTTCCATTTTATCCCAGAAAGGATATACACCCACCTCACCCTCCTCTCTTTCTTTCCTTATTTTTTTTTTTATTAGGTTTTTTTTGACCTAAGATTCCTCTAGTTGTTACACATACCCAAAAGACAGGAGCCAATGCCAATAAGCTTTCATTACATTTTACCCAAAACTGTTACTCATGACTGTATGCTACTATTTGGGAGGAAATTTAGCTTAGTTCCTTTACACTTGTTCCTACAAGTAAAGAAAGTGTTATAAATGTTATTTTGTTATTCAGAAAAAATATAATAGGCCATTTGTATACCTTAACCACATACAAATTATAAATAAGAGCCAAGTTACGTTTTATATTCCGATGGTTCAATTGTCATTACCATTTCCACCAAAACTAACCTAAACTTAACTAAATCTAAACAATTCACTAAGCCATTAAAATTCCTATACTTGTGGATAAAGCTTGGGGCAGAATTGAGAAACCTGCTAAATACAATTTTACGCAATAAACACTTTGCTCTGTTAAAAACGCTTTATGAACTGGACAAAGACTTCTACTTATTTTGGTAAGTAAAAATTTAAGCTTTATCCTTTAAATGTCCTACAAGTAAAAGAAGTGTTACACTGTGAAGTTGTTGATTTTCAAAATATAGAGCCCAACCCAATAACAACTACAACAGCATTTTATATTCCCAGTAGTTCAAATGTCAGTATGTAGCTCCTTTTCTTTTTCCCAGCACAAGATTCCTGCATATATAAAACCCATATTTGCAAGCAGTTGTGTCCCAGCCCACCGACGCCCAAGTCTCCCACCATCTAGCTGGAGGACTTGATGTTACAATCAAGTTATGCAATAGTGCCAGACTATATTGTCATTTTTTACCTTCACCCCAATCTCCGCTCCTACAATATACCACTCCCTCTTCCACAGATTGTTCCCTTAGGCGTAAGATGGGTAACAGGAAGGTGGACAAGAATCACAACAGTCTACTTTCTCTAAGATGTCGGCTTGGACTCTAATCAGTTCTAGCTGTTTCCTTTCATGGGCCTGGCCCGATTGCCCAGGGACTGGCTTCCAATCCTACTAAAGAGCACAAGCGGTTAGATATATAGGGTTTTAACATTGCTAGTTATTATGTAGGGTTACTTTGGTATGACACAGATAATGTCAGTGGATGGTGTCTTAATCCCTGAATTAATTTTCCTCTTTTCTTTTCCCCCTGAGAGAGATGACAAGGGCTTACTGTGGCATATATATCTCTAATCACTAGAGGGTATAAGCGTGTGGCAACATCCTCGAGGTATTTGTCCAAGGAGAGAGCTAATAATCAAAAAAGTTGGGATATACAGACATATGGCTGGCCTCTGCTGCACAGTATCAACAAGCAGTTGGGGTGTAGCTGATGTTGGTGGAGGGGTTTTGCTTGAATCAAGGAGACTAACCTTTGCTTTATTAGTTAAGTGGCCGTTGGAAACACTTCTCTGGTATTCCAGAAACCACCTGTACACTTGTACTGCGATCTCGATACAATCCTCCATGGTTACATTAGGTCATTGACAGCAGGGCAGACCTTACAACCTCTTTTCTTGCAGATATAACAGTTTATAGGCAATAAACCTTAACCTTTTTTGGGGGGGGCTTGGGTCCCATGGCTAGCATCTACTGGCAGAATAATCCGAGGCTGCTTTCAGTGCTCTCTTGTATAATGATAGGACAATACTTAAGTTAGTTTTGAAGGGTATTGTCTATTCGAAAAACAAACACAGACTAAACTAAAATATTGTGGTGTTTGTTTCTGAATAGACAATAATCCTTTTACAGTTCTATGTATAGTAGTCAATTGAAGAAAGCCGGTTTTCCAGTTTTATAAGAGAGTCTTCATAACCAGTCCGAGCTCTAATTTAACCATTAATAGGTGACTTCATTACCACCCTGTTTGTCTTTGTTCTGTGAAAAAGAGGTAAGGAGGGCTCTCATATTGAAACTGTGCTGCCCCTAGAAGGTAAAGTTCATTTAGGACTCACTGTAAACAGATGTTACAACTATGGTTCCCTCAGAGATGTTGTGATGCCTTTAAGACATCTAGGCTTTTATTCCTTTTAGTGTTAAGATTGGTGAACTTCCCTGCTGGTATTTCATGGTACAAACTATACAACGGAAGGCTGTATCCATTCTTTCTCAGCCGTTAAGTTTGTGATGTTTTGTCCTGTTGGAACGAACAAATCTTTTCCCATGGTTAGCTTTAAGATTATAATTGAAAAGTGTTGGACAAAAGAGTTAACATAACTGTATCTCCCCCTTTTTTTTTTTTAATTTATATTTTTGAGCCCCATGAGTCTCCGGAAGGCATTTGTAGTACACACTTGCCCGATCGGGCAGGGATCAAGAGTAAAGAGTTCTCATTTGTCCATTTTTTTTTTGGGGTGAGTGCATGATATTAATTTGGGAAGCAAACCTAAATCCTTAAGTTAAGTTATCCTACAGGTAATAGAGGATGTTACAAGATGATCCTGCATAACACAAAAATTAGAGAACATTTGTATATGGGTAACTTACCCCAAAGCGAATAGGGTTATTATTAATTTGAATAAATACCATACAATGTAAATTAAATATACTAATAGAATATAAGACCCCATGTCCCCTCCCCCGCCGCTCCAACACCCTCCCCCCCTCCCGGTTCACCATTTCAATCGGTTTCTGATGCAGTCTTTCAGTTTTTGTTCTTTTAATATGAATCCCTCATCCCAAGAGATGTTTATAACTGGGTTATTGATGCTTAGCATCCACATATAGGGATATCATTCGACTTGTTTTTTCTGTGATTGCGTTACTTCACTTATAATATCCTCCAACTCCATCCGCTTCCATCCAGTGACCTGGTCATGATATCATCCTTCTTTAATTGCTGCATAGAACTCCATTGGTGTATGTACCACATTTTCTATCCACCTCAAGTTTAAGGGGCACTTGGGTTGTGTTCCAGCTTTTGCTATGTGAAGAGCTGAAACAAACATGGCATGGTATCTTCCGTTGCAAGTAAGCATGATCTTGTGGTTATTATACCAGGCGTGGTTGTGACGGGTCAGAATGGCAGACTCATTTGAGTCTGTAATGGTTCTCCCCACGCTTTCCATAGGGCTGTATGCCAGTTTGATCTTCCACCGAATGGATGAGTGATCCCCTTTTCCCACAACCTCACCAGCACTTGGGTATCATTTGGTTCTCTTGAATCCTGGCCAGTCTTATCAAGAGTGAGGTGATATCTTAGATGGTCTTAATTTGCATTTATTATCCCTAGTGTGACGTTTGACAGTTGGTTAAGAATGCCTTCTCAAGAGCGCCATCTCTATTTCCTCCGCTGTGAAGTCTCTATGCAACGCTCAGCGCTTTGCTTCCAGCGTTGAAGGGAGTCAGTTGGGGTCGGGGGGGTCGGGCTGTGGTGTTGGTGCATAGTTTTGTAGAATTCTTCTGGAAATGAATGCGTTTGGGGGTCAGAAATGTATTGCAGGTAAAGGTTTCTTTCCTGTCGTTTCTTCTTGCCTCGCAGTAAAAGGGTCTTCCCCACTCAGTGGGTGTTATGTACCTCTTTTCTCTTTACTGTAACCTTACTACTGGCCTTTATTTTTCCGTTTCTTTTGATGTACAAGCTTTTGAGAGTTTAATGAGGTCCCATTTGGCAATTATCGATAGCGAGCTGATTCTTGTGCAGCGGCGGTCTGATTTAGGAAGTCTGTTTCCTACACCTAAATGTCTTGTAGGTCTGATCCTCATGTCCCTTGTAATCTGCTGCCACGTTTTTCTTCTATTACCTCCTGAGTTTTGTTGAGGGTTTCATTCACGTTTGGAGGGTCTTTCCATAACCTAAATCACATCGGGCATTGTCCTTCTTGTTTTTGTGCCAAAAGGCCGAGAGGTAGGGGTTTAGCTTCATCTTATTTGTCTACCTAGCAACGTGGGAGTAGTGGGTGATCCAGTTATTTTAGCCAATTTTTGGCCAGCACGACCAAAGCACCCACTTGTTGAAGATGCCTTCTGTCATTATTTCCATCCGGCTAGTCTTTTTCCTCCGCCGTGTGTCTCTTGTACTTCTTGTTGTTGTGGTCTTCTGTCGCCTGTCCTTTTCCTCCAGTGGTGTCTATGCGGGGCGGCTTTCTGTCTTTTCCTCCCTTGTGTGCTTCTTTTCTTGGCCCCCTTTAAATATAAATAAGATAAATAAGCAAATAAGGAAGTGGCGTGAAGTTGTAATGTGCCTCTTCAAGGTTTTTTTTTTGTGGGTTGGTGGTCTTGATTTCAGATTTTAGTATCATTTGGTCAAAAACTGATCCTGATTTTTGTTGTGGGGTGCCAGTACCAGACTGTGTTTTTTTAAATAAACTGCGGGCTGAGGACCCGAACCTAGGCCCCGCCAGCCACCTGGCCCTCCGCCACTGACCAGAAATCCGTTGTCCAAAACCACAAAAGTCACTCTGCCCTAAGCCTTTACCTGGCTAGAGCCGTGTCGGACGGCTCCAAGTGTTCCTAACAGGTCCGGACCTGGAGTCCAGACACACCGCCCTTCTACGGCTGATTCAGCCACCCGAGCGAGCCAGACCCAAGCTCAGGTCTGCTCAGCTCTTCAGTTTCTGTACAACTCTTGCCCTGCTCCATATCCCCTCTTTGTTTCTGTGTCTTTGAGTTTGATTCTTGGAAATAATATTTCTGGTTAAGAATATAAAAAAATATTCTTCTCTTGAAAGAACTGTATCCACTAATTTTCCTATCCAATAATATATGAAAGTATCTTTCTGTGTGTCTTCCTCACTGCCCCACCAGTGCTGAGAACCATTTATAGATGGAGGACAGAAAGCTGACACTCTAATTCAGAATTTTCGCTTTCTGATTCTGCATCTGGAGAGGGAAAATGTAGATGGAACACATCTTTCTGAAACTGAAAATCAAGGTGTGACCAGTGGGGGGTGTTTTACCAGTCACACATGATAATTTGGTGAGACCCAATGTGATGATTAATCTTCATGGTCAACCTGCTTATATTGAGAAATACCTAGGACAAGACAGATCTTTATATGTGACTGCTAGAGCCTTCCAGGGAGGATTAACTGAGTGAAGAGGAGCAGCCATGTATGTGACTGGAAACCAGCCCATGGGTTGCCACCCTGAACTGAATAAAAAGGAGACAGCCAGCTGAAGGTGGACTCCCATCTCTTTCTGCCTCCTGATTTAGCTATATGTGAGCAAGCAGCCCCGCACTCCAACTGGCATGCCTTCCATACCATGATGGATTACGCCCTTAAACTCTCTACAAAGTAAATCCTCCCTTAAGTTGCTTCTACTCAGGTAGCTGGCCACAGTGAGGAGGAAAGTAGCACACTGTCTTAGAGTCAGGGTATGTGTAACTGGGCTAAAGTTTGCAGAAGCCGAGGCAATTCTGTTGCTTTCAAGTTTCTCTCCCTTTTGTTCCTTCAGGACCTTTTTTAATGCAGAAAAAAAAAACTTTGATTAACCAAAAATACAGAAACGTATTTTCTGGAGATTAAATTTTCTGATTAACTGAGCATTTATTTTAATTGTTTTGTATATGCTGATAAAGTGCTTGAGCTAAGTCAGGGACTTTGGAGATATTGCTGCAAATAGCAACTCATTTAAGGCTTCTGGAAGACCTATGCATAGGTCCTATTTTTAAAATAGCAAATTGTGGTACTTCTGTTTAGTTCTGTGACCGAGGGTCATGCAGCTAATAGGATGTGCAGCTGTAGCAAGCTGAAATAAATATTCTAGCCCCATGGCTCATGAGCTTAACAGCTTCACTAGGCATTACCTAACACACTTTGTTTTAGTATAAAGCCTTGTTATTGAAAAGCTTTAAAAAAATTTATATGCGCTTCAGCTAGTGAAGTGGAGTGAAAAGAACCAAATTTCCCTGGGGGTGGTTTGCGAGTCCCCATGAATCCTGACATTATTCTGATGAGTCCCTGGTCTCAATGTACAACCCATGCAGTAGCCAATCAGGGGTTCAGTGATCTGGAGAATTGAGACTCTTAAGCCAGCTCACTCCCCACTCCCAGAAATGTGTTTTGTTCATTTTCATTGTTCTACTAAGTTGCAATGATGAATGTGCTCTTAATATTTTTTGTTTTTTATTGTATATATGAGTGGTTTGCGTGCATGTACGTAAGTGTACCCATGCATGCAGTGTCCTCAGAGGCCAGAAGAGGCTGACAGATCCCCTGGAACTGGAGTTAAAGACAGTTGTTAGCCACCATGTGGATGCTGGGAACCGAACCCTGGTCCTCTGCAAGAACAGCCAATTTCATACATGTATAAAATGTATTTGAGCATATTCACCCCTTCTTCTCCCCCTACTCCTTCCAGATCCACCTCCAAGTCCCCAGCTCCTCAGCTTCCTGTCCTTCCCCCCCCCTTTAACCCACCAAGTCCAATTTCTACCTTCCATATACTCATGGGTGTGGGGCCATCCATGGGAGGGAAGTTCCTGTCCCCAAATCCTCTTTCACAGCTTATTTATATCTTGCAGAGCACTCTACTTTTCTCATCTGCAAGATAAGTCATTGCAGTTGTAATAGTTAAAGAAATTATAACATATGGCCACACAAACCAGGGGTTGATGAATATTCCTGCAAAAGGCCAGACAGCAGATCAAGAGATGAATTAGAACAGGAGGGAAAAATGAATGTGTTGTTGACAAAAAATAAAAAAAGTAATGATACTATAATATATAATTAAATTAATAATGATATTTGAATGTGTTTTGTTCTTCAATACATGTCTATAGTAAGAAAATGAAATTATTTTGAAATAGAGATTAAATGTCTCTAAATTGTGTTCAAAGTTTGCTTTCCTTACCATCAGCTCAATTATAAATGCTCACTTGTAAATTACCTCCTTAGTTCACAGGCTTTAGGCAATTATGTCATGGGTCAGATTTAACTGTCCAACAGATTGTGGCTTGATGGCTTTTTACCCAAACCAATTCCTGGCATGCCCACGATGTTTGGCAAAAGCCTGTTTTATTTTCTCAAAGTAAGCTGATGCTATTTACCTGTGGGACATCTTTTTAAGTGGAGCCTAGCTTCACAAGGATTCTATGACATCCTTCTCAGTAAGTCCCATATACTGTGTGCTCTAGTATGCCGCGACACTAAAAACAGCAGGTATGCTGAGACATCTGTACCTCTGTTCCTAATTTCTAGAAAATAGAAATGAACGTGTTCTTGGTGTTTGTATAACCCTCACAAGCTGATGACAAGAAGCAGGAATAACATTTGGAAAAGGAGAGGGGTTGTTTTAAAATACATATCTGATGAGAAAATATTCACAAAGTACATATCAGACCAGAGATTTGTATCCTGGTACAGAAATAACTCTCAACAATCAATAACAAAACTTTAAAAGTGGGCAAAGTTGGGGTGAATACTTAGTGTGTAAACATGAGCGCCCGAGTTTAGATCCCCAACACCCACTTTAAAAGCTGGGTACTGAAGAACATGCCTGGACTCCCAGCACAAGGGGGAGGCAGAGACAGGAGGAGTCCTAAGATTCATTGGCCAGATAGTCTTGCCTAACCTATAAGTTCTTACAGATGTAATGCCTGATAGGTTGAGGAGACTCTGAGGGACAGACCCACAGTCTGCAGTTTTTTATTCTCTGTCTTTGGCCAGTTGTGGCTTTGTAGGTTAATCATCCTCTATTGCATGTGGAAGGTTTGCTGGTGAAAGTTGTGAGAAGGATTATTATTCTTCCTGCTTCCTGCTCCACTATGTTCCCTGAGCCTTAGGTATAGAGCTTGCATTGTAGATGTGTCACTCAGGGCTGGACACCTCACAGACACTTATTCTCTGCATTTGACTAGTTGTGGAACTCTGCTACAGTGTCCATTTGTTGCAAAAAGAAGCTTTGTTGATGAGTGGTGAGTATACATTTGTAAATATAAAGATACATGTTTGGAATAAAGAACAAAATTACATTGGTTTAGGAATGTGAAAAAAATATGATTTTATCTAAGATCTATGACCACTCCAAGCCATGTGTATTTGGCTATGTTTACAATATAACACATGAGTTCCTTCCCATTGAGCAGGCCTTAATTTCAATTAGATAGCTATTGATTATCCCCAGGATAAAAGTGCCACTATTGCACCAATACAAATAGTTTTCTTGACCAGTCTTTTTTGCATTTATAAAGTTTTACAGCTGGGTAGGACCATTGATTTTTTTCAGCAGCTTGCATAATATCTTCCAATACTAAGAGAACTAGGCTTCAGGGACCTGGCTTCCAGATTAGTTTCAGCTCCATTGCTACAAGAGCTGTGTCCAAAGTATGTGTGTCCTGTCTTTAGCATAGGGTCTTATTTTCAAGCACTGAGAAGCAATCAAGGGCTGTAGCCTGTATCATTTTGGGAGTCTTTTAGTATCCTGAGCAACAACTCAAAGGGAGGTTTCTTTTGCCTGGCACTGTGTTATATATATATATATATGTGTGTGTGTGTGAGATAATTCTCCCCTGATTTTTCACACTATCAAGCATTATTTATATTCCCTCTCTCCCTGTACAACCTCCCTCCCCAGTGAAAGCACCTCCATTTTCCTTATTTTCTCCTTGACAACACCTGTCCCCTGCTATTCCCCTCTCAAGCTCCATCTTCCCCTGTATCCCCATGGTTCCTTTTCATGGTTCTGGCTCCTGCAGTTATATCAGGATATTTATCTCAGAATATCTTTTGGAACATAATAGACATTCAGTAAATAAGCTGCTCAGATTCAAGCTTGGGATGACTCGGCCTGCAGGCTTTGGAAGCAGCATTGTAGAGAAGGCAGGTGGAGATCTTTCAGGGCAATTGTAGAGAAGGCAGGTGGAGATCTTTCAGGGGAATTGTAGGGAAGGCAGGTGGAGATCTTTCAGGGGAATTGTAGGGAAGGCAGGTGGAGATCTTTCAGGGGAATGTAGAGAAGGCAGGTGGAGATCTTTCAGGGGAATGTAGAGAAGGCAGGTGGAGATCTTTCAGGGGAATGTGGAGAAGGCAGGTGGAGATCTTTCAGGGGAATGTGGAGAAGGCAGGTGGAGATCTTTCAGGGGAATGTGGAGAAGGCAGGTGGAGATCTTTCAGGGGAATTGTAGAGAAGTCAGGGGGAGATCTTTCAGGGGAATGTAGAGAAGGCGGGTGGAGATCTTTCAGGGGAGTGCTTTCTCGGACATCCTTTGTATTCCTTGAAACATGGCCTGGTGCTTCCATGAGTTCTCTTGTCCATGGTGTCCATTTTTAGGAGCAGTGGCTGAAGGCTTGGAGCTGGTAGAACTCAGGATGATGAGGAAGCTTCCTTCCTTTCCCTGTAGCTCCCTATTGCCCTCGTGTGAGTGTCTAATGCTTATGCCATAACTCTGCTTTTCCATACATACTTGGTCTTCTGAAGATTTGAGCATCCAGTGAATATGTGGTCTAGGGTTCAGTGACCCACTAAGAGTTTTTGCCTGTGTTTTAGAGAGCAGAAGTCTCTGGGGAGACTGGATGGCTCTACTGAAAATGGGGGAAAGTGGCGGGACCATAACAACAAAACATTGTCATCTCCAGACTTCTGTTTCACTTGTCAGGGGAAATGCCTAGGAATAAAAGGGAAGCATACCTGCAGCCAGCCGCCATTCTCATGCCTACATGGCTTTGATGCCAGCACATCCCATGTCATCTGTGACCACCCTACAAACCATCATTGGATCACTGGCTCTCTTTTTATTCTGCTGCTGTGATGAAACACTCTGACTGAAACTAACTTGGGGCAGGGGGAGTGTTTCTTTGGCTTGTGCTTCCAGGTCACAGTCCACACTGAGGAGAGTCAGGTCCAAAACTCAAGACAAGAACTTGAAACAGAAACCACAGAGGAAGGTTGCTTGCTGGATCTCTCTCTCTCTCTCTCTCTCTCTCTCTCTCTCTCTCTCTCTCTCTCTCTCTCTCTCTTCCAAGCTCATTCATAGCTAGTCTCTTACATAGCCCAGGACGACCTGACTAGGGATGGTGCTGCCCACGGTGCACTGTGCCTCCTACATCCATTAAGACAACCAAGAAAATATCTCAAGCATATGTCCACAGACCAACTCTGTAAAGACAATTAGTTAATAAGACTTTTTTCAGGTTATTCTAGGCTGTGTCAAGTTGACAGTTAATGCTAACTAGAACAGTCACCACCCAAACCCTCCAGACTGTCTAATATTGCTTTCCCTCTTTGGATTAATATCCCGATTTTACTTTATGCATCGCTCTAACACCTTCCACTTGCTTCTCTGGGACTCCAGTTGTGGAGCACTATTTTGGACTCGGATTATATTTTCCTAAAAAGCTCTACCCTGACGCACCCCTATGCTCAACTCTGTCACCTCCTCAGCTCACATTCTTGTGTAACATATGCAAAGGATTCAGGCACTGTGCTAGAAACATGGTAGACATGACACTTGCTGACTTTGACTCATCTCCATCAGACTTCTCCAAATCAGGCAATGTATGACTCACACATGACACATTATTTGGTTGTTCCTCCTTTCTCCATGAACCCAGTGCTCCATTTTCTGCAGCCCTGCTGCTGTAAGGAGTATATTCTCAGCCCGCCTCTTAACTGCTCACGTTTCATTCACACATCAACCCACTCCAGTTGATTTTCATGCTGGGGATCGAACCCGGGTCCTCTGCAAGAGCGGTCGGCACTCTTAACCACTAGGCCATCTCTCCAGCCCAATTTTCTACTATCGCCATCAGTTAATCTCCTTGAATCTATGTCTGGTCATAGATGATTTCCAATTACCAAGTCTACTGCGTACTGCATACTTTCTTTGTTTGCCATTATGCTTCTTCAATAGCTCATGACTAACGCCCCATAAAACATTGATTCTTGACCTCTTTGAATGCCACAATCTCCTAAACTTTCTTTTCACCTTTGACTGCTTCATCTCAGGATGCCATGGCTGCTCAAGTTCTGACCTTGGGTACCCAGGGAAGAACTGCTATGACCATCACCTTCATTCTTTTCTCTATGGTCTCCATTCTTTTGGTATTTCATATTTTCTGGATGCTGGAAGCTTTCACATTTGTATCTCCAAGTGTATTAGTTACTTCTCTGCTGCTGTGATGAAATACCATCACCAGATAACTCATATAAGGGAGAGTTTGAGCTTATAGTTCTAGAGAGTTAAAGTCCATAGAAGTGGAGGAGTCAGGTGGCCAAAGCAGCAGGCCAAGGGATCACGTCTTCAAAGCCAGGAAGCAAAGAACAATGGAAAAATCTGGCAAGGCTTAAGCACTCACAAAGCCTGTGCTCCTTGAGAGCTTCCTCTAGCAAGGCTGCACCTCCTAAAACCTCCACCAACTACGGACAAAATGTCCAAATACTTGACATCAGGGACATTCTTGTTCAAACCACCAAAAAGCATACCTTGGAGATTCAGTTGTGTATATTTAACACTTTGACATCTCTAATTGGATATATGATTTGTTAAACATCACAAAAAATCTAAAACTGAACTCTCAAAGTTCCCCTTGGTCATTTTTTTTTTTTTTTTTTTTTTTTTTTTTATTTTTGAGACAGGCTCTCCCTTTAGTCCTTGGCCTGGAGCTCCGCTATGTAGACCAGGTTGGCCTTGAACTCACAGAGCCGCCTGCCTCTGCCTCCTGAGTGCTGGGATTAAAAGCATGCACCACCACACCCGGCCTAAGACTGTTCTTAGCCAACATGTGGGTGCTGGAAATCAAACCTAGGTCCTCTGCAAGAGCAGTCAGTGCTCTTAACCACTGAGCCATCTCTCCAGCCCCATGGACCTACTTTCTTAATGAGCTTCTCCATTCAGAAACCTAGAACTCCCTCAAATTTCTCTGTCACACGTGATTTGTTAAGACTATTGCAGTACCATATTTTGAATTTATTACTTTTATTTTTGTTTTTTTCTCTTTTGTTTTGTTTTTGTGTTTCTTTTTTTAATTGAGCATTTGCACATCTCATACAATGGTTCCCAATCAAACCCAGTTCCTCCCCTGTGGTGCCAACCCCCATCAGAGCTCATGCATTACAACATCCAAGCTAAGCCTTATCAAGTTCTTGAACCCAGATGTCCTTCTATGCAAATACATCCACTGCAGTCTACTCATCACATCTAGAAACCTTAGGTAAGGCATACTCTTCCTCACCCAGCAGTACTCAGTCTCCTGTTGCTCTCAGTCCAGGGCCAGACTCCCACCTAATTCTCTTGCTCCACTCTGAGACCTTGTCTGAGTTGGCATGGGTCATGTGCCTGATGCCAACATTGCCACAAGTTCACATGTGAAAGTTTCCAATCAACCATAAGCCACTGTTTCTCTATGTTCTTGCACAAGCCCTGACTTTTGCAATCATTCTGTCCCCTTTTCTGCAATTATCCCTGAGCTATGGGTGGGTGAGGTTTAATACAGGGGCCGCATCCAGGGATACACGCTCTGGAGGCTTCCATTCTTTAAAGCTTGGCTAGTTGTTGCCTTCTGTTTGCGTTGCCCTCTATTGTGTAAGGAAGCTTTACTGCTGAGAATTGAGGGATGCACTCATTCTCTCTGCTCTTCATTCCACATCAATTGTAGATGTGTCTCCTAGGACTGGGCATCTTTCAGATGTATATTTTCCATGCCTGACCAGTTGTGGGAGTCTGCAGTAGCCTCCATCTGTTGCAAAGAGAAATGTCTTTTTTATTTTATTTTTTTTATTTTTGTATGTGTATGAATGTACTGTCTGCATGCAGGTTTGTGCACCCGGGTCATGCAATGCCGTGGAGGACAGAAGAGGGTGTCAGATTCCCCTGGAACTGGAGTCAAAGACTGTTCTCAGCCACCATGTGGATGCTGGGGATCTAACCTGGGTCCTCTGCAAGAGCGGTTGGCGCTCTTAACTGCTAGGCCATCTCTCCAGCCCTGCAAAGAGAAATTTCTTTGACGAATGTTGTATGGTGTGCTAAATCTAATAGTCCATATTTAGCATATGATAAATTTCATTTGTCTAGAGATCTGACACTGATACCGTTTTCTCTAGGCTCTATGTACTCTCCAGCCCTGTGCATTTGGCTGAGTTTACAGTGGCTCTCATGAGTTCACTCCCATTGAGAGGGTTTTAAATCCAATTTGATAGCTGTTGATTATCCCCCAGATAACAGTGCCACTACTACACCAATAAAGGTAGTTTGCTGGGCAGCTCATCATGG
The DNA here is from genome assembly GCA_009823505.1 of Rhizomys pruinosus. Taxonomy (NCBI): domain Eukaryota; kingdom Metazoa; phylum Chordata; class Mammalia; order Rodentia; family Spalacidae; genus Rhizomys; species Rhizomys pruinosus. The sequence goes on from VZQC01012376.1 coordinate 807,326, forward strand.
TTGTTAGAGTTTGGTACTGGGTTGTACTGTTGATTGATTTTCTCCCTTAGCAGTGTGCATATTATCTAGCATTATGAGCACTAAACTTCAGGTTGAAGGCTTCCAGGTCAGTTCTTGCTCCATTACTCTAAGCCCTATCCCTGAAGCATGTCCTGTCCTGAGCAGTAGAGTCTTAGTTCTGGGAGATAATCAAGAGTTTTGGTGATAGCCTGCATTATTTTGAGAGTTTCTTGGATTGCTCTCACCAAGCCTTCAAAGGGAGGTATCCTGTCTGGTACTGTGTTCCCTGCCACACAGCCCCCAGGTTGGACAACCAGTGCACTAATGTTCAGACAGTGTATGTGCATTTCACATGGGGTCTTGGGGGTTGGCGGAGAGCATCACACTACAGTCAGGGTTCCCTAGCCACCCAAGGTCCAATCATCTCTATTCTTTCTTCTTCCCTTCCCACCTCCGTCCTTCTTCCCCAGCCTTAACACCTCCATCATCTCCACCCTTCTTCTCTCCTGAGCTCCCCCACCTCCCACCATGCTGCCCATATGTGGCCTCCTCTTCCCTTCCCAACCCAACATCCCCACCCTTCTCACCTCCCTCCCAGTAACATCCACTCCTTACTGTCCCCCTCTTTCAGGTTCTTTCTTTCCCTTACCTCCATGTATCCTTTCCAATTTCTTGACTCCTGGTATTACATCATGATATGTACTCACGTAATTGGATTGGTGCTACAAATCCACAAATGAGGGAGAACATACGTCACTTGGTACTCTGCCTTTGTGTTACTTCCCTTTGACTAACACTCTCTAGTTCCATCCAATTACCTGCAAATTTCATAATTTCAGTGTTTCTTACTGCTAAGTAGCGCTCCATTGTATAGATGCACCACTGAACTTCCAACATTCTCTGTGGAGGATATCAAGTATCATCTCTGCTTCACATTAGAAGAAACTTTGGGAAACTCTGATCAGATGTCCTGTTTTGTTGTTGATCACCCTAACCATAGGGACCAAATTGTGACCAGTACTCATGTGCTCTGACAACACAAACCTACTCTTTCTTAAGCTCTTTGTGCTTATAGATGTTTCCAGCTGCAGATGTACTTGGTCCTTCATGGACTGACTTTCTTTATTTCAGTCATAACTTCTACATATTTCTCCAGAATGAACTTCCTTGATGACTGTATCCACCTGAGTACCATTACCTCTGACCATTCTTCCTATGGATATCCACTTTGTGCCCGTCACAGCAATGCTCCTTGTAAAACTCAATTATTTGTCATTTATTTATGCTGTGACGGCAGCTACTTTAAACTGCTAAACATACAGAGCACAGAATGGAGCCTGTGCTTCTCATAAGTATTGGATAGGAATGGATGCTCAAATGCTTCCCCAATGGCAGCCTTATTGTAGTGCATGATTACCCTGCTCCCATTCTTAGCTAACTTCTGGGGTTGGTGACCCAATGACAAGCATCAACTATTTCTTATAATTCCCCCAGGGACTTCGTATTTTTATGCAATCTATTTTACAACATTACAGCTCTCTCAGGCAGTTATGCAAATGGTACCCTAATGAACCATGCAAGGTTGACTTACTTTTTTTTATTATTATATAAAGAAAAAGAAAGAAAAACAGGAAAGTGAATATAAAAATATTTATTGCTTCCAGTGACACTAAACCCAGATTTTCCCCAATAGAATCATTCACTCATCACTGTCTCCAAAAGATAGCTTAGAAATTAGTTCCCAACCGTTAGTGATGCCAAATGGAAGGTACAGTGCCTTACAAAAGGGATATCTGACTGGGAAGATTCAGGAGAATACTTGAACCAGCTCGCCCCCAGAGGCTGAGAAGTCTGGAGATGAGGTGCAAGAGGAATGCAAGCACAGAGTCTTCCTGAGCAAACAGCGGGGGAGTAGTAGATAGAGCTGAGCAAAAAGAGGAGGAGAGGTGCCTGTGGGCAGATCAGCTCTTCACAGTGTTGCCACAGGCAGTCTGGCTTTCCTTTCCATTCAGGTTCTTTTCCCTCCTTGTCATCCACTAGCCTGGTACCTCTGCCTCTTCCAGGTGACACCAAGCTCCTAACAGCTAGATGTGCTTATCTGTCATTGAATCCCACCCTGAAGGGTGTCCATTATACAGAATCTTCTCACCAAACACTTCTCTGATTTCAGAATGAAAAGTTGCTTTGTATCATATTGGAAGTGTAAGTTGGCAGCAATATCAGAAATACAACATCCCAAATGGGAGTTATCAGTATTCATTCAGCACTGTGTAAACATGTCCTAGAGAGCCTCTATGTGTTTGTCTCCAACAGATGATGAAGTAAAGTACCCTTGCCCCCTTGATCTAACCAATAACTTAGAAGAAGAGATTAACTAAGTATAGACATCCTTCAGCATCTGCAGTTGAGTGGTTCTAGAACCTTCTCAAGGAATACAAACATCCACAAGATGGTTAAGACATTTCTTTAAAAAGAACTACAATACACATCCTCCTGCATCTCTAAAATAACCTCTGAATTACTTCTAACTCCTAATATAATGTGAGGGAATGCTACAGAAGTATATGTTATAGGTTTCTGGTGGAGAGTTCCAGGACAATCCTAGAACCATCACTTCCTGCACTGGGAGAGTGACAGGACTGGCCTCTCAGCAACCAGATTCCAAGACCTTTCCAGATTTTATTTCTGTTTATCAATAAGAAATGTAAGAGTGGCATGTTAATAAATTTCAGTTTGGCTCTGTAATGTCAAGTATTTAAGAATTAAAAAAATAGATTGGTTAAAAAAAAAAGCCAGCACTTGCACTCAGGAGGCAGAGGCAGGAGGATATGGTGCTTGAAACACTTGCCAGGGCAATAAGGCAAGAAAAGGAAATTAAAGGAGTATTAATTGGAAAAGAGGAAGTCAAACTACCCCTCTTTGCAGATGATATGATAGTTTACCTAAAAGACGCTAAAAGTTCCACTAGAAAACTCCTAGAAATAATTAAGAGCTTCAGTAAAGTGGCGGATAAAAAATTAACCTAGAAAAATCAGTAGCCTTTCTTTGCACCAACAACAAGCAACTGGAGAAGGAATACAAGGAGACCTTCCCACTCACAATAGCCACAAAACAATAAAATACCTAGGAACAAACTTAACCAAAGACACCAAAGATCTCTACAGCAAAATTTTTAAATCCCTGATGGAGATTGAAGAAGATATCAGAAGATGGAAAGACCTCCCATGCTCATGGATTGGAAAAGTTAATATAGTAAAAATGTCCATTCTACCCAAATTAGTATACAGACTCAATGCAATCCCAATTAAAAGCCTCAAGAGTTTCTTCACAGACCTGGAAAAAAATCCTTAAATTCATATGGAAAAACAAAAGACCCTGAATAGCCAAAGTGACCCTGAGTAAAAAGTATAATACAGGGGGGACCACTATAGCAGACTTCAAGCTATATTATAGGGCTATAGTCATAAAACCAGCCTGGTACTGGCACAAAAACAGGCCCATAGTCCAATGGAGCAAAGCTGAAAATCCAAACTTGAACACATACAATTTCAGCCACCTCATATTTGACAAAGGGGCCAAAAAGACTCAATGGAGTAAAGACAGCATCTTCAGCAAATGGTGCTGGCAGAACTGGATCACCATTTGTAGAAGAATAAAATTAAACCACCTCTCACCCTGTACAAAAATCAACTTCAAATGGATCAAAGTCCTCAATGTGAAACCTGAAACGCTGAAGATGATACAAGAAAATATTGACAGCAACATACAAGACATGGGTGTAGGAAAAGACTTTCTAAATCAAATAGCAGCTGCACAGGAAATAAGGTCAACAATTGACAAGTGGGACCTCATTAAACTCAAAAGCTTCTCGTTACAGTGAAAGAAACAATCAGGGAAGTGAAGAGAAAATCCACAAAGCAGGAGGAAACCTTCACAAGTGATACATCTGACAGATCATTAACATCCAGAATATATGAAATACTCAAAAAAACAAAGACATATGAAAACAAATGACCCACTCAAGAGATGGAGTAAAGAGATGAACAGAAACTTCACAAGTGAGGAAATAAAGATGGTTGAGAAACATCTTAAAAAGTGTTCCACATCATTAATAATTAAGGCAATGCAAACTAAAACCACTTTAAGGTATTATCTCACTCCAATAAGACTGGTTAAGATCATGAAAACAAAAGATTCCAAATACTGGAGAGGGTGTGGGGAAATGGGAACACTCATCCACTGCTGGCAGGAATACAAACTCATACAACCATTATGTAAAGCAGTGTGGAGAACCATTAAAAGACTCCAAATGAGTCTACCACCTGACCCAGTCATACCTCTCCTGGGTATATACCCACAAGACTCATCCTACTGCAAAGATACAGCTATGTCTATGTTTATTGCAGCTCTCTTCACAATAGTGAAGAGCTGGAACCAACCCAAGTGCCCCTTAACCAATGAGTGGATACAGAAAATGTGGTACATCTACACAATGGAGTTCTATGCAGTGGTAAAGAAAGATGACATCGGAGACGCCATAACGCGCCAGGCCAGGTACACAGCTCTACAGCTCTAGGCGTGGTCTGGCGGGGGGCAGCTGGGAGAGGGTCTCGCTCTGAACCCGTCTACGGGGTCCCCGGCCCAGAGGGACCGTGCTCGGGTGAGCGGAGGGTCGCGTTTCCCTCTGCTCTGGTCCCGGCTGGACTTGTAGGCGGGAACCGGGGTCGCAGGGGAGACGCCATAACGCGCCAGGCCAGGTACACAGCTCTACAGCTCTAGGCGTGGTCGGGCGGGGGCAGCTGGGAGAGGGTCCTGCTCTGACCCGTCTATGGGGTACCCCGGCCCAGAGGGACCAGGGTGGGCTAGATCAGGCACGAACATACACCCCCCCCCGACGCCTAAGTGAATTGCTAAGAATCCAAAGTGGTCCTCCTTTTGGAAGAACTTCAGAACACGAAAGAGAAGAACTAATTTAGGCTTCCAACATCCAATATATACACAAACTGAAAACCTGAAACCTTAGCCAAGTAATAAGACACCATAGATAAAAAAAAACAAAAGCATCGGAAGAGGCAAGGCAAAACCATCATCACTAAATATAGTGAAAAGTCGTTTGTGACTTGAACCGAAAAGGGAAATTCCATATGCCAGGGACACGACGAAGGGACAACATGGGAAAGGCACAGGATACCCACACCAGGCCCTACCAAACCTGGAGGAGATAGCCACAATGGGAGCCCTTGGAGGAGACCCAAGGAACAAGCTTAGAGAATAATTGCAGACATACGCAGAGAAATTAAAGAAAATAAAGAAAAGTCATGGACTAAAGAGAGAGAATGAAAACTCAAAAAGGACCTAGAGGGATACAATGACAAACTTCGGAAAGAACTAAAGGAACAGAATGACAAACCCCAGAAAGAACTAGAGGGAGAAAAAAACAAACTCCGAATTAAGTAGAAACCTGAAAAGGAAGCAACCAAGAAAAAGGACACCAAGAAGAGAGTGAGAACGCAAAGAAAAGATGAGAACTCAAAAAGGAATGAAGTATAAAGAAAACACAGGAGGAAAAAAAAGGAATTAAGAACACTCAGTCAATCAAGAGAAAGAAAAGGAAAAAGCCTCAGAAAGTAGAAATGGAAGTGGCAGAACAAAGAATATCAGACCTGGAAGATAACACAGAGCAATGAAAAAAGCTCAAATAAAGATTATGAAAAATTTAAAAATACACAAAAGTTGGAACAACCAGGAAAATATGGGACACTATGAAAAGACCAAACCTCCACACATAGAATAGAGGAAGGAGAGAATCTCAAGAGAATAGTATTGATCAGATCTTCAAACAGAATAATAGATGAAAATTTCCCCAAACAAAAATAGACAAGCCCATACAAATACAAGAAGCACATAGGACCCAAATAGACAAGATCAGAAAAGAAACCCCCACGCCCATTCATAGTTAAAATACTAATGCCCAAAACAAAGACAAAATTCTGACAGCCACAAGAAAACAAGTCCATACAAAGGGAAACCCATAGAATACAAACGGACTTCTCGCCTCAAACATGAAAGCAGAACGAACATGAGCAAAGCATTCCCTGTGTTAAGGACTATGATGCCAACCCAGAATACTTTACACCCAGCAAAATGTTCGATATACTTGAAGGAGAAGAAAAATCTTCCATGAATAAACAAGATGATGGAATACTGTCCTGGAAAACCAATCTTCCATAAAATACTTGAAGCAATTCAAGGGCAGAAGAGAGAGCAACATCCTCAAACACCTAGGAAAAGAACTAATAAAAACATTAATCCATAGGAGCATAAATCAAAGGCAAGAAGTCAAATGGAGAATAAGTGAAAGGAAGCAACATCCCATCTTTCATTGTAAACTTAAATATTAATGGGCGAACCATCAAAGGTAGACTGGGAGAATGGATTAGGAAACAAAAACCATCTATATCTGTCTACAAGAAACCCATCTCAATTTCAAGGATAGCACCAACTTAAAGGTGAAGGGAATGGAAGAAAGTATTCCAAGCAAATGGTACCAAAAGAAAGCGGGGTGTGGCTATTCTAATATCAGACAAATAGACTTCAAAGCAAAGAAACTCAAAAGAGACAAAGAGGGCCATTACACCTTATAAAAGAACAATTGACGATGAAGATTCACAATCAGCAATATATATGCACCAAACACAGTGCACCAAACTTTATAAGACAATTCTTCAGGATCTCAAGGCACAGATTAACCCCAGCACACTAATACTAGGGGACTTTCATACCCCATTAAGTCCAAGACAGATCAACAGAGACAAAAGATAAACAGAGAGACATCTGAACTAAATGACACAATACACGCAAATGGACCTCAAAACATCTATCGAATATTATTCACCCAAACACCAGAGAAACACTTATCTACTCAGCCCTCATGGAACATCCCAAAATAGACCTATATACTGGGACAACAGGGAAAACTCAACAAATATAAAAAGATTGAAATAATCATGATTCTATCAGACCACATTGCAATGAACTCAATAAATCATAATAAAAATTAAGAAAAAAAAACCCTACACCTACAGGAACAACAGGGAGACTAAACAAACCTCTCCTGAATAATGAGTGGGTCAAGGAAGAAATAAAAGAAAGAAATAAAACATTCCTGGAACTGAATGACAATTATAAACAACACAGCAAAACTATGGACACTCTAAAGCAATCCACTAAGAGGAAGCTTTATAGCTCTAGGGGCCCACATTAAAAAAACAGAAAGAGCACAAGTGAACGATCTAACACGTGCAGCTAAAAATACTTGAGAGACAGCAACAAATGAACCCTAAACGGAGCAGCAAGAAGAAAAACAAAAATCAGAGCAAGATCAATGAAATAGAAACAAAGAAAACCATACAAAAAAATCAATGAATCCAAAAGTGGTTTCTTTGAGAGAATAAAAAAGATAGGACAGACTAGAGCCCAGTTACCAAAAGAAAGAGGGAACAACTCCAAATCAATAGAATCTGTGATGAAAGGGGAAATATCACAACAGACAATGAAAGATCCAGACATCAAGACGGGACTACTTCAAAAACTTATATCTACTAAGTTTTGAAAACCAGAAGAAATGGATGAATATCTGAAATCCCGGCGATCACCAAAGCTCAACCAAGAAGAGACGACAGCCTAAACAGACCAATAGTACAGGAAGAAATGAAGATGTAATAAGACCTCCCAACCAAAAATGCCCAGGCCCGGTTGGATTCACGGCAGAATTCTATAAAATATTTCTTAAAGACTTACAACCATTACTACTTAAATTGTTAGAAGGATACAACGGAGGGACTTCTCCCAAATTCTTCTATGAAGAAGCCATTACACTAGACCAAAACCAGGAAAGATACAACTAAAAAGGAGAACTAATAGACCCATCTCCCTAATGAACACAGATGCCAAAATTCTAAACAGGATCTGGCAATCGCATACAGACTCACATCAAAAGATCATCAACCAAGACCAAGTTGGATTCATACCAGAATGCAGGGATGGTTCAACATATGAAAATCAATAAACATCATCAAGCATATCAAATGAGACTGAAGACAAAAAACCACACCATCATCTCAATTGATGCGGAGAAAGCCTTGACAAAATCCAGCACCCTTTCATGTTTAAAGTCCTGGAGGGATTGGTCTGGAGGATCATTCCTCAATGTATCAAAGCCATAATACAGAAAACCCACAGCCAATATCATCCTAAATGGGGAATGACAGAAGCATTTCCCCTTAAAGGTAGGAACGCACAAGGCTGCCCGGTCACCACTCCTCTTCAAATAGTTCTAGAAACCTTAGCTAGGGCAATAAGGCAAGAAAAGGGAAATAAAGGAGTTCTAATTGGAAAAGAAGAGTCAACTATCCATTTTGTGCTGATGATATGATTGTTTACCTAAGGGATGCTAAGAACTCCACCAGAAAACTCCTAGAATGATTAAGACGTTCGGTAAAGTGGCAGGATACAAATAAACCTAGAAAAAACAGTAGCCTTTCTGTACACCAACAAAAAAAAAGCATGGAAGAAGGACACAAGGAGACCTTCCCACTCCAATAGCAGCCTCAAAAACAATAAAATACCTAAGAACAAACCTAACCAAAGACACCAAGGATCTCTACAACAAAATTTTAAACCCCTGAAAAAATGAAATTGAGGAAGACATCAGAAGATGGACCAAACCTCCATGCCATGGATTGGGAAAATAATATATGTAAAAAATGTCCATCCTACCTAAACAGTGTCAGATTTAATGCATCCCAATCAGAACCCCAAGAGTTTTTCTTCACAGACTGGAAAAAAAATCCTCAATTTCATTTGGAAAAACAAAAGAACCCCGAATACAAAAGCAACCCTGAGTGAAAAGAGCAATACAGGGGGGATCGCTATAACCAGACATCAAACTATACTACAGGCTATAGTAAAAAAAAAAACAGCTGGTACTGGCAACAAAAACAGACAGTTGACCATGGAATAAAACTGAAGTCCAAACCTGACGTCACTACAATTTCAGCCACCCATATTTGACAGAGGGGCAAGAAGACACAATGGAGAAAGACAAGCATCTTCAGCAAGTTGGGTCTGGCTAATGGATCACCACTTGTAGAAGATAATAACCTACATCTAGCCCGTACAAAGTGTAACTCCAGATGGACAAAAGACCTCAGCGTGAAACCCCAAACTCTGGGGATGATAGAAGAGAAACTGGCAGCAGACACAAGACATAGGTGTAGGAAAAGAACTTCCTAAATCAACAGCAGCTGCACAGAAATAAAATCGACAAATCAACAAATGGACCATCATTACTCAAAAGCACTCTCGTTACAGTACAAAGGAAGCAATAAAGGAAGTGAGGACGAAAGACCACAAGAGTGGGAGGAAACTTCACAGCAGATACCATCTGACAAAGCATTAATTTCAGATAGAGCAAGCTACTCAAAAACAAGAAAAAGAAAACAAATGAATCATGTTAGAAGAATGGAGTCAAACGAATCGAATAGAGACTTCAACAGAGGAGGAGTTAGAGATGGCCGAGAAACATCTTAAGAAGTGTTCACATCTCTGATAATTAAGGAAATCCAAATAAAACCACCTTGATATATCACCTTACTCCAATAAGACTGGCTAGGATCAGGAAACGAATGTACCAGTTGCCTGGAGGAGGTTTGTTGGGGAAAGGGAACATTCATACCATTGCTGTGGAATGTAAACGTTGTACAGCCCTGTGGAAGCAAGTGTGGAAGAACCTTAGAAACTCAAATGAGCCTTCCATTTGACCAGTCATACACTCCTGGGTATAGCCCAACAAGACACCTTACTGCAAGATACATGCACGCTATGTTTATTCAAGCTCTGTGCACAATAGCAAATGCCTGGAACTAGCCCAGGTGACCTTCAACTGACGAAGTGGATAAGAGAAAATGTGGTAACTGTATACATGGAACTAAGATGGCAGCAGTAAATGAGGGCAACAGTCATTAGAAATTTGCAGGAATGGATGGAGCTGGGCATACCGTACACCCTTAAGCCTGTTAAGTGAAGTAAACACAAGTCCCAGAAAAACAACCACGACAAGGTGTCCAGCATCATGCTGCGATCGCTAGACCACGAACAACCCAGGATAAATATTTCTCATTGGAGAGGATGCATAATAAAAGAACAACAGAAAGACTGCAATCAGAAATGACTGAAATGGTGAATTGGAAGGGGGGTGTGAGAGGGACCTGGGTGGTGTATATTCATTAAAGCAATTTAATTGACGTGGGGCTCAGCAAGGTAGACCCAGTTTCGCCTAGACACTGTCATACAGACACATGGTGTTTTTAAGGACTTAGTAAAAGTAAACAGGTGTATATTAAACAACAGTTGGTTTACAGACTCTGATTAAAAATGGTAATGCACTTGAATTAAAATGGGAGATAATTCGCTGGTTGCCGCCACATTTGCCTTTACATAAAATTGTAGAGCAAGAATTTGGGAGTTGACACATACAATATTCTCTATTAACTTTCTTGGTTTAGCAGTATCCTTGTAGCATTCTCTTTAAGATTGATTTAATGTAAAATAAGTTTGTTTCCCAGTTAATCACTATATAGTCTCCCAAAACAACATGGGTATGATTTGATGAAATCTTTGCCTTGACTCCACCCTTAAGTCATTGTTAATACAACTTCTTCTGGAGACTCATACGCTAAAAAAAAAGAGGGGGGGGATACAAAAGACATAAAAACCTTTTCATCAACCCTTGGAATTCAAATCTAAAAAACTAACATGGGAAAGATCTGTTTGTTCCAACAGGACAAAACAATCACCAACTTAACGGCTAGAAGAAGAAAAGATACAGGTTTGCATTGAGTACGGGTGTACCAAAAGTGGCAATAGTGAAGAGGGCTGCGCCTGTCTTGAACCTTAAAAGGAAGAAAAGCCCTCAGATTGCCATAAACATCGAACCCCTCTGTGGATCACTACATGTAATCAACTGAGTTATAATGAGTCCTTAATGAAACTTTACCCTTAACTCGAGTGCCACAAAGGTCTGATATGAGAGACTATTCTTGCCTTACCCCCCCATAGAACAAGGAGAAAATAGTGACGATGATGAGTACGTTCCCCAACGGTAAATGGGACACTATTGTTAGAGGTAATCTCTCTTATAAAACCGGTAAAACTGCTTTCTTTAATTGCTACTAGACTGGGAACTGTGGCAAGGGATTCTCCTGTTCAGAACAAATATAATCTAAAGTCCTAGGCTATGGCACTCGAGGCACAAATATATTAATACAGTAGCTCTGACATCAGCAAATGGATGGTTCTATACCAGGTGGATGTTGGCCAGGGGATCCCAAGGCCCCACAAAGGAGAGCTCCTTGCTCGTAAGTATGGGTACCTACAGGAGAGAGGAATAAGATCGCCTGCGGCCAAGCCGCTGAGGTATTACATGGGAGGATGCTATTGAAACCACACATGCAGTGTACAGATGGCCTCTGGAATGCGCAGAGAGTGTTACCAAGGCACAACTAAACACAATAAAGCAAATATGGTCGTCTCCTTGAGTCAAGCAAACCCACCGTCAGCACCCAGCTACACCTCACCTGCCTGGAGAATACTGGGCAGCAGAGGCAGCCATGTGCCTGGTATAATCCCAATTAATTGGTATTGTCTCCCCTTGGAGAAATAACCCATGGTCTGAGTGCCACAATCTTACATCCTCCAGGATAGAGAGATGTTATAACCAGCATTCAAACAACCTGTCATATTTACCAGGGGGGCAAAATTGTAATCATGATTAACATATCAAACATTGTCTATGCTAAAGTAAACTACATAAAACTTTAGATGCCTGCTTAAATACCTATATATCTAATGCTTGTGCCTCATTATTAGGATCGAAAGGTTTATTCCTGGACAACTGTCAGCCACTAAAGGAACAGCCAGAATTGACCAGAGTCAAGTCAACAGCTCCAAGAGAGTGGACTGTTTTAACTCCTCATCCACCCTGGTGCCCTTTTCTGACTAGGGAACACTGTGGAGAGGGGCATGGTAGAAGGTAAGGGCTGCGATTGGGGTGAATTGGGTAAAACTACTAAGACGCAATTATCTGGACACTCTGTTGATCAATTGATTGAACAAACAACATGTCCCCCACTGGATGGTGGGGCTGTAAGGTGTTGGGCACAACAGCCTGCAGATAGGTTTTGCATGAAGGATGCTTGTATTCATGGATTTCCCTTATAGCTAAAAATACAAAAAAAAACTGAGAGAAAGATGCAGGAACAGTTTGAGCAATGAAGAATCGGGGATGGGGTGGGGGTGGGGGTGAGGGAAGGGAAAAAGCCTGAACTGGAATTGAAAAATGTATTGAAAATGCACAAGCATCAATAATAACTAATTAAAAAAAAAAAGAAAGTGACATCATGAAACTTTGCAGGTAAATGGATGAACTTAGAGCATTTGCTAAGTGGAAGTAACACAAGTCCCAGAAAAAACAAATAGACAAATGGTATCTTCATACGTGCGGATGCTACGCACACCAAATACCTGTGTAAGGCATATATATATATAGATATAATATATAGATATTATATATATATATATAGGCTTTTCTTTTACCTGAAAACTGTACCATTTTAATGTGAATACCTTAATGGAATCTAGAATTAACCTACCACTTATTTTCAGACTTTTTAATTTTAGTATATGAGGGGAAGGCATGTATGCATACTTTAGAGTAATATGAAATTAAAGGATAAAATTGTGAATTCCAAAAATGGTTACCCTCATTTGTGGATGCTAACACCAAATCCCCAGTTGAAAGGCAAGCTGAAACAACATTATTGTTATATTTCTTTTTATCTGAAAGCAACTGTGCTGTTATAATGTCAATCTCTTAAGGGTTAAATTGACCTACCACTTATTTTCAGACATTGTAATTACTGTATATGGGTGGAAGGTACATATTCATATCTTAGAGTAATATAAAATTAAAGGGGAAAATCAGAATGCTTAAACATATTCTGGAATTAACATACAGTTTATTCTCACAGGTCATAATTTTGACACACATGAGATAGTTATATAGGCATATGTTGGAGCAATACAAAGGGGAGGGAATAACAACTACATAAAGACTGGGTCAAAGAACTGACTGACAGAGTTAAATTCGGCTCAAAACAACAAGCCTCTGCAGTGAAAAACTTTGGAAAGACTGAGAGAAAGATGCAAGACATGTATGACAAAAGGCATGAACTAGGGTGGGGTGGGGGTCAGGGAGAGGGGAATGTGTCTAAAATGGACTGAAAGATAATGTATGAAATACACAAATCATCAATGAAAGTATTTTAAAAAGAAGTATTTGTTGTACTCTATTGTTTAGGGGAGAATGATAAGATGAAGTCTGTACAGACACAACTGTTATAAATCTAACTGCACAGTACATGAACAAGACAAGAGAGAAACACTATTCAAGCACCAAGTTCTGTAGAAGGATTAAAGACCTGTGCAGTGATGGGGCCTCAGCAGGGTGGGCTTCCATTATTTCTTCACATCATGGCTGAGTGGTTGACATGCAACAAATTCAAGCTTTGAGTTTTGGAACTTTCTGGAATTTTTCCTTCTGGAAATATTTTTGATCCGTGGTTGGTTGAATCCATAGATGAGGAACCCGGCAAGATGGAGGACTAACTGTGCCACTCTATATATGACAGGTCTTCTGACACAGAAAGAAATAGTCAAGCTGGATTCAGAACCACACAGGAAGTGCCAGTAAAAGCTTCAGACGAAAAAGTTTGCTTTACAGGAAGACAATGGGAGCCAGGCGTGGTGGCGCAAGCTTTTAATGCTAGCACTCAGGAGGCAGAGGCAGGCGGGTCTTTGTGAGTTCAAGGCCAGCCTGGTCTATAGAGTGAGTTCCAGGGCAGCTGGGGCTACAGGGAGACCCTGTCTCAAAAAGACAAAAAAAAAAAAAAAAAAAAAAACAGAAAGACAGTAGGTGAACAACCTCCATAACGATGCCACCATAGCTCAGCTTTGCATATTTCTGAGGCAGTAGGAGGCCTGCCCAGGCTGCCAAGCAGGGTGTGTAGGTGGAGTGTGAGGGAGTGCGAGGGAAGATACTTCTGGCCTAGTTGGACAGGGGCCAATTATTTCAAATCCAAAGAGGCAGGCTGAAGAGACTTAGGCTTGGCAGCAAATCCTCGACTTACCATCCTGTGTGTGAGAGAAACTAGGACAGCTGTGGCAGGGAAGGCTTGGGATCAGGAGATTTGAATGCAAACCTATTATACATATCTATGTGACCTTGACCTGGCCACCTCTCTTCTCTGAATGACAGCATTTCATCCATAGAATGGGGGTCGAATGAAGGCCTGTTTCCCAGAGCCAAGGTGTTCAGTGGGAGAGCCTTTCCAGAGGGTCCTGCTCCCTGCTCAGCAGAGGTCTGGTGCCCAGGAAGAATCCACTGTAGGGGGGAAATTATTTTCAGAGGATTTTATTTCTCTGAGTGACAGCAATCACAATGGCCCCAGCCTTGTTGAATACCTCTGGCCCCAGCTTTGGGCACTGACTTCTACCCTCTCGGACCCAGTGCTCTGGCCATAGGAGCAGTTCCTCCCAATTCATAATGGGTATTGTCCTTTTCCACTTAAACTCCATTGTTGCCGGTGACACTGCAGCCCTCCCACACAGGGGCCTTTTGTCTGGTGGCTATAGAAAGCCAGAGACAATGATTAATAAATGCCCAGGGTGCCAAGCTTCTGAGAGGGTGGTGCTTCTTCAGTATTAATATACATGGCCTGCCACAACTGACTTGAAGCCAGCCAGAAGTGGATAAGAGGACACAGTGGGCTGGCCCAAGTTGAGAGCAGCAGTTAGATTGGGCACGGTCACTTGGGAGTCGTGACAAAGACTGCCTGGTGGAATGGAGCCACTGCCTTCATCACGATGCCCATCAGCCCTGCCGTCACCAGGAAGGACCGGCTGCCACATGCGAACACAAATACATCCCCTTCCAGTTTCACCCCAGTGCCCTGAGGTGCTGTTAGAGACTTCAAGTTACCATCCCAGTAAAAGCGGAGGAGCATGGAGCAGGAAGAGGCTCTGTGTGTTAACTTGTGGCTTTGTCGACTCTGCTGAGAGTCTGTTCTGGGGAGAGAAAGGGACAGGCTGGGTCTTCAGAGGTCGAGGACTGACACCCTCAGATCTGCTCTCTCCCTTGGTTGATTCTTTTAGAGCCTTTACAGTTAATCCTCGCAATAGGCGTATGGCATGGGTCAGTTCATGCCCTCATGTCACAGATGAGGAAATTGAGGCACATGGTATTATATAACTAGTCCCAACTAACTCAGGGAGGCCCAGGCTGTGGCCCATCTGATCCCTACCACTCTTGAACACAGTGCTGCATTGAGATCGAGTCCAGCACTGGGAAGTTTATGGCAAGGCGAGCCATCTGAGGAATGATACTCCAGGTTAACCTCCACTTCAACACATTCTCCCATGTGCGCGCGCACACACACACACACACACACACACACACACACACACACACATATGCAGACACCCAAAGAGAATACCACATACAGATCTTGCTTGAACAAAGGCAGAGGGACTAGGGAAGAGAAAGGGCCCAGTGGAAATGGCCTTCCATTTGACCCAAGGATGCTGTAGGGACCATTAGGCAGAGTACTTTGCAGTTTCTGGAATGGTTGGAGCAAACTTCAACATTATAGAAGAGGACACTAGAAGCATCTGACCCATAGAGGTAACAATGAGGCCTTGAGAGAACATCTAGGCCTGTGCTTATTGATAGATCAGACCCTGAACTTCAATCTACACAACAGTGGATTTGGCTGCCTCTGGGATCCCAGTAGTTGGAAGGAAATCTAGAAAGAGGTAAAATTCAGGATCTAATGGTGTCTAGGGACTGTCCTAGTCCCTCAGAAAATGGGCATCACCCACATGGCCCAGCTCCTCAGGGTCTCACGGAGGCTGCATAGACACTACCACATGGGCCTGATCCACTACAGTTGTCAGCATCAAGGCTGGTATGGCTCTGCACTGGCACGAGAAGACTCAGCAGTGGCTGACCAGCCTGAGCTGTTGGTCTCTTTAAGTCTGGCAGCCAATGTTGGGAACGCTTAGGCAGGCTGGCCCAGACTGACAGGGGATTTCAGAATGCATTTAACCTAATTGGGCCATGAAACTGGAGGTGCAAAAAGCCAGGCACGTCACCCCATTTTGTTCTTCTCCATGCTTTGAAGTCTTGGCTCATCGAGTCTTTAAACATGAGATGCAGGCATTTGGTTACTCATATTTAATGTGTAACACAGGAGATCAAAGAGCAGATAGAGACAGAAAACATAGGGCAATAATTAAGAATTACTCCGAGAGTGCAGCTGGCTGCCCCCCTTCCTGAAGCCAGCCCTGCTCAGTCCTCAACCCTTTCTTTCATCTTAGCCTCCTCTCTATCTCTGTCCTTTCCACTCACCTCTCATCTCCTGTCTTCCAGCCACTTCTTTATCTCTCCCTTTAATTAGCCCGCATCACCTTTCCTCTCCCACAACAACTGCTATTAGCCAGCTCTAGCTGTCTCCCAGGAAGTCAAATGCTCTCCCACATTCCAGGAAACTCCTTCCCTCTGCCTTTTTCTTCTCTTCCTCCTCCTGTCCCTGGCATCTTCTGTCTCACCTCCTTTCTCCCTTTCCCCCTCCTTCCTCCCTCTTTCCTTCTCTTGCCTGCTTTCCATTCTCTTGCTCTTCATTCTGTTTCCTCTGCCAACTATGGTCACCATGACAACAGGCCTCCATGACAATTACAGCGCAGCCAGCTCTCCAGCCTCTCTCCACCACAGTCTCCAATGCTCACTTGGAATTTCCCTGCTGAGTATTAGCCCAAGCAGTAAATTCTCCTCTCTATATTTTCTCAAGGCCACAAGGAACAGACAGGGAAGCCAATCACAGAAGAGGAACAGAGAAGAAAGAAAGCATTAGGGAGAATGAAGGAGGAGTGAGGGTTTCTACTTCCTCTTTGGTAGGAAAAGACAGGACTCCAGCCAGCATGAAGAAATTGCAAAGCTTTGGCAAGATGGGTCCAAGTAGTCTCCTTTCAACTTGAGTTGTTCAGGAGAAAACAGTTATGTCATCCAGGACAAGAGGGGATGGAGATATCTAACAACAGAGCACGAGAGGTATTCATACCGCTAAATGCCTTTCCCTGACTCCTAAGATGAATAATATTTTAAGGTTTTGTTTAGATCTTTTTTTCAGTGCCGGCACTAGCAATCAAAATCAGGGCTTGCTACAGGCTAGACAAGCACTCTGCCACCAAGTGACACCCGAAACTCAGCCCCTTGTTACTGTGTCTCAGTTGCTGTGTATATTACTCATTTTCTTCATATACAATGCGTGGCAGGCAGCGGTTTATGCAAAGAACAAAACAACCCCTTCCCACCTGAAGAGAAGCACAGCACCTTTCTCAGGCACCAGGTAACCCTACCGCAAATGTTTAAAACCAAACTATACAACTAACAGGTTAAAATAACAATATGCAAAACGACTCAGTTTCCTCATAAAAGAGGAAATAAATTGAAGGATGGCCAAGATCCCTTGGGAAGGTTCTGGTGAGCACAGATTGAGTTGGCTGTGGAAGACCAAGGGAGGTTGTATAAGGCAGAGGAGTTTGAGAGGCTGGCCCACACAGCTTGGGACAGTCACTTTGTCACAACATGAAAGGACCTGGATTCCAGTCTAATTAGCTGAGACTTTATTAGGTAGCTCTCAGGGAAAGCACTGAAGACAGACTGCTGTTGCCATGTACATATTAAGGAGGCTAGCACATGTAAGATTCATTTTATAAAAAGCAAATGTCACTGGAAGATCCTAATAGAATTCTGTGTACAGGGTAGGGGGTGGTGCTTGTGCTGCCTCTAGGTGTGACTCCAAACACTCAACTCAGAACAAAACGCTCTCCTTAAGTCACCCCCTGCCCCCCACATCCCAAGAGCAGGGCCACTTGGGCACTGTGACTGGACCTATTCAAAGCAGAACCTGTTGATTTCCTAACTACTATTACAGTGTCCTATTTGTGCCTGGTGTTGGGTACAAAAGAAATTTATAGGAAGGTTTATTTTCCTTTCTTGGATGCTTCAGACAGAATAACAAGGAGGTGAACTCAAAAATTCAAACCATGTAAAGGGCCCATAGTAGCTGTTCCCAGAGAATTCAATCAGCTTGTTGTAGAAATTTCAATCACAAAGCAGACAAAGATGAAACAAGGTCAAGACAGCACCTGTGAGAGGCTGGCCATCCAGCAGAAAGGAAACACGAGTAGACGGGGTAGAAGGTGGCGCTGGGCCCTGGCTCTGCCAACTACCAGCCAAGGAACTTTAAAATAGCAGAGACTTAGCCAGGCATGGTGGCAAACGCCTTGAATCCCAGCACTCGGGAGGGAGAAGCAGGCAAATATCTGTGATCAAGGCCAGCCTGATCTACATAGTGAGTTGCTGGATAGCTGGAGCTACAGGGAGACCCTTGTCTCAAAAAAAAAAAAAAAAAAAAGAATAAAAATAAATAAATAGCAGAAACTTTCACAATGCCATTTTTTCTGCCCCTGTTACATGGCCAAAATCCAAATAGGATCTGTCCGTCTCTTAAGACTGTGGATATTGAATGAAATAGTAAACCCTAACTATTCTTTGGGCTACTGGAACCCATATTTCTCCTAGTGGTAATGGTGGCCCTTCCTTCCATGACTCTTGGGTGAACAGAGCATCATAGTCAGTATTTTGACCTAGCGTTGTGAAATGCTGTCCCCGGACACAACATGACCATTGTCCTGTTGCACTTTCATTAGCTGTGATTACACACAGGAGACCCACAAAAGATTGGACCCATTAATGTTCTGTCAAGGAATTTGGAGCGGCTCACGAGGACCTGCTCCTATCTGAGCATACGTAAGTGGTTAATTGTTGGGGAATAAGCATGTTCTTTGGTGGTCTCCTGCCCATCAGTGGCCGATTCTTCTGCAATAACACTTCAACTGTGCCCCTGTAAGCAAACCCAGTTACATGCCTTGGTTCATCAAGCTAGACTTGGGTGGAAGTGATCTTTTGTTCTGCCATCAATGTCCTACCTGGGTTGAACAGACATTTGCTCAAGCCTCCCCAGGAAAAGTTAATAAAACACCTGAAAGTTCTTCTATGGAATGATAACAGATGCGACCCACTTGCACTTTAATTTTATTATTAGAAAATAAAGTCGGACTAAAGTTACTTTTCCTTCAAAATGTAGGACAGTGCAGATCATTTAGGTGGGGCAAGGATAGAGCATTATGTTACACTTAATCCTTTTCAATTATCTTTCAATCCCTCCAGTTGCAGCTTGGTGCAAGTTCTCAGTTAACACCTCTCTAATATCTGCTAATTTACCTTTTCAAGGAAGGGAACACCAGCCTCAGGCTTAGGATCTTGGCAAGCAGTGGTATCTACTCGGAATTTAATAACACTGCTGACTTGCCATCGTATTTCTCTTCTGCTTCCCATTTATAGGAAATGATATTGGTTTTCCATTTATAGTAATGATATAAGTTTCCCTTTCCATATGCATTTAAGTTAAAAGGTGAGTGGTATTAAAAGAAAACATGACATATCAGCAGCGCAGAGATTACACAGATAGGGCAGAAATCCTGGAGGCAGCTGGAGTTGAAGAACTGCTGGACTAATGATTGAGATTTCATCCAGCACCAATGCTCCCTAATTCCCTCATGATGAAAATTGGATAATGGTGTCCTAGGATACCCATATTTAGCTCAAGGGCAGCAGTGATAATCCAAGAAAGCCCTAAAAAACCATCCCAAGTATCCTAAGCACATTCATGCAGAAATTCTCAATTGCTCGCATGACATATGACAAATAAAGGAAATGAGAGACCCTGAATTTTCACAGTCTGCCCAGAATCACTCTTCTAATGGTGGCATTGGACCCCAACTAGGTTTCTCTGAATCCATAATCCTTCCAGAATTCCTTATTGTTTCTGCACCCCCGCCCCATTTTGTTAGGCAATAGAACTACTGAGATTCCAAAAGCTCTATTGACTTTAGAAAAGGTAATGAAGTTTATTCAGTTCAGGAAAGAATCTGACTTCCATATACCTTGTTGCATGATAGGTGTTACTCATCCTACATGCTTCTCCCATGGGAACAGGGATGGAAAGGGAAGAAAGCTTTAGCCTGCACTGTCCTTTGTCAGCCTTGCCAATTCCAGGTGAGAGAATCCTCACAAACCAATTCCAACAGCCTTTCTAACTAACCAATCTTCCTATTTGTCTTTAAATGAATCACAAGGAGAAGATCATATGTCTCTCCACTCATTTCACAGGCACTGTGAGTCCACTGTGTATAAGGATCTAAAATATGGGTTACAGACCAAAAGACAGCAATCTTATAGGAAGGATTAGAGATAAGCACACAAATAGCTATAATACAAAGCAGAAAGAAGTAGTAAGGGTAGTAATGATGATATTTTAATAAAATGAACATCTATAAACATTTCACCATGTGGTAGGCACTACTTTAAGAACATTGTTATTTTATATTTTTATTACAGATTTATTTATGTGTATTTGTGAATATGTGTGTGTGTGTAAGGGGCTTTGTCCCACGGTGCACATGTGGCGGTCAGAGGACAATTTGCAGGAATCTGCTCTTTTCTTTCACCATGTTGGTCCTGAGGAGCAAACTCAGGTTCCCAAGCTTGGTAGCAAGCACCTTTACTGCTGAGCCATTTCGCTACCTTGAAGCATTCCTCATTTTTTGTTTCAAACAGCAGAATAATTGTAAGAGATAAATACTAGTGGTATGCTCACTTTTCAGATGAGGTGATTAAAGTTTAGATAAATAACTTGTTCAAGGGCATCCAGCTGCTAAATGGCAGAATCATCTTCAAATCTCCTCTCTGTAGGGTACCCACTTAGTGTTTGCTGGCTGAGACTGTATTCTAAGGTAGAGCTATCTTTTATCCACCACCATTAGGTTTTGCTTAAGGCCATGCAGTAGCCATGGTTTGGAAGCATTAACTTTGAATTAGGCCATCAAAGTGGAGTCTAGGCTCTACTTCTTCCAGCTCTGTGGCAATGAAATAGCTACTTGACTTCTCTGTGCATCCTTGCTGCTCTAAGGAGAAGTTGTTGAAATAATCAAGTAAGTGAGTTTATGCAGAATGCTTGGGAGTGCACCCAGCCCGTGTAACTAGATTGGGAGTTGTGATAATGACAAAGTGCACGTTATTACTCCTATCTGTAGGCAAGGAGACTAACACCATTCAAATTAACTATCTTTTTATAAATATAATGCTTTTATTGATGTTTTGTGTATTTCAGACATCATTTTTCAGTTCAATTTAGGCATATTCCCCTTTCCCTTCCCCTCACCTCACCACAGATCATGCATTCTGCCATAACTGTCCTGCATCTTTCTCTCAGTCTTTTTCTTAATATTTAGGAATTCACATTTTCCTCCTTTATTTTATATTACTCTAAAATATGGATACATACTCTCACCCATATATAGTAATTACAGAGTCTGAAAATAAGGGGTGGGTGGATTCTAGAGCCCCTTGAGAGATTTACATTATAACAACATAGTTGCTTTCAGATAAACAGAAATGTAACAATAATGTTGTTCAGCTTGCCTTTCAACTGGAGATTTGGTGTTAGCATCCACAAATGAGGGAAAACATTCACCTTTTGTTTTTCTGAGACTGTGTTACTTTACTTAGCATAATGTCTTCTAGTTCCATCCATTTACCTGCAAAGTTCATGATGCCATCTTTCTTTACCACTGAATAGTACTCCATTGTGTAGATGGACCACATTTTTGTCATCCACTCCTCTGTTGAGGGGCACTTGGGCTGGTTCTAGTTCTTTGCTATTGTGAAGAGAACTGCAATAAACATGGATATGCATGTATCTTTGCGGTGGGATGAGTCTTTTGGGTATAGGCTCATTTTGAGTCTTTTAAGGGTTCTCCACACTGCTTTCCATAGTGGTTGTACAAGTTTACATTCCCACCAGCAGTGGATTAGTGTTCCCTTTCCCCAAAACCTCTCAAGCATCTGTCATCTTTTGTTTTCTTGATCTTAGCCAGTCTTATCTGAGTGAGATGATATCCGAGAGTGGTTTTAGTTTGCATTTCCTTAATTATTAATGATGTTGAACACTTTTTAAGATGTTTCTCAGCCATCTTTAATTCCTCACTGGCGAAGTCTCTGTTCAGCTCTTTACTCCATCTTTGGAGTACGTCATTCGTTTTCTTCTTTGTTTTTGATTAGTCTATATATTCTTGACATTAATGCTCTGTCAGATGTATCACGGGTGAAGATTTCTTACCACTTTGTGGGTTTTCTCTTCACTTCCTTGATTGCTTCTTTCTCTGTACAGAAGCTTTTGAGTTTGATGAGGTCCTATTTGCCAACTGTTGACCTTGTTTCCTGCACAGCTGCTGTCTGAGTTAAAAAGGCTTTTCCTATGTCTATGTCTTATAGGTTGTTGCCAACTTTTTCTTCTATCACCTTCAGGGTTTCAGGTTTCTCTTTGAGATATTTGATCCACTTGGAGTTGATTTATTTTACAGGGTGAGAGGTAGGGGTTTAATTTTGTTCTTCTACAAATAGTGATCCAGTTTTGCCAGCATCATTTGCTGAAGATGCTATCCTTCCTCCACTGAGGATTTTTTGCCCCTTTGTCAAATATGAGGTGGCTGAAATTGCATGAGTTCAAGTTTGAATCTTCAATTTTGTTCCATTAGGTCAACGGGTCTGTTTTTTTGCCAATACCAAGCTGTCTTTATAACTATGGCCCTGTAATATAGTTTGAAGTCTGGTAGAGCAATCCTCGCTCCCTGCATTTTTCACTCAAGGTTGCTTTAGCTATTTGGGGTCTTTTGTTTTTCCATATGAATTTAAGGACTTTTTTTTCCAAGTCTGTAAAGAAGCTGATGGGAAGTATGATTGGAATTGTGCTGAATCTGTATATCTATTTGGGTAAAATGGACATTTTCACTATATTAATTTTTCCAATCCATGAGCATGGAAGGTCTTTCCATTTTTTGATGTCATTTTCTATCTCCTTCTTCAGGGATTCATTAGTATTTGTGATAAAAGGGGAAACATCACAACAAACAAAGAAAGATGCAGAAAATCATGTGAGAATGCTTCAAAAACCTATACTCCATTAAATTTGAAAACCTAAGAGAGAGGGGCCGGGGCTAGTGGTCTGCACCTTGGTACGGGCAGTGGGGTAGTTACCTGGGCAGGCATCTGCCGCCTCTGCCGCAGGTAGGGGGCCGTGGGCGGGACCGTCCTACGTCTCTCTTTCACGCCGGGACCAGAGGGGCCGGGGCTAGTGGTCTGCACCTTGGTGCGGGTGGTGGGGTAGTTACCTGGGCAGGCATCTGCCGCCTCTGCCGCAGGTAGGGGGCCGTGGGCGGGACCGTCCTATGTCTCTCTTTCACGCCGGGACCAGAGGGGCCGGGGCTAGTGGTCTGCACCTTGGTGTGGGCGGCAGGGTAGTTACCTGGGCAAGCATCTGCCGCCTCTGCTGCAGGTAGGGAGCCATGGGCGGGACCGTCCTAAGTCTCTCTTTCATGCCAGGACCAGAGGGGCCGGGGCTAGTGGTCTGCACCTTGGTGCGGGCTGCCAGGGCGCGGGCTAGGTCAGGCATTCGCCCGCCCCCAAGATTGGTGAGAATCCAAGTGGACCTTTTCTTGGAGAACCTTCAGAGCAAGAAGAGAAGAGTGGTTTACAAAATTGAAAACTAGACGAGTCAATACTCCATAAACAAGGAGGAGGAAAGGGGGGGGACATCTAAAGGAGGAAAGTAAAACCATCCCCTAACATAGTGAAAAGGTATTTGT
>VZQC01012376.1:848656-940753 GCA_009823505.1 Rhizomys pruinosus
TTTTTTTTTTGGTCTTTTCGAGACAGGGTCTCCCTGTAGTCCCAGCTGTCCTGGAACTCACTCTGTAGACCAGGCTGGCCTTGAACTCACAAAGATCCGCCTGCCTCTGCCTCCCAAGTGCTAGGATTAAAGGCGTGCGCCACCACGCCCGGCTCCATGTACTTTTTAAAGGAAAAGCATTTCTTATAATTCTGGTAGCTCAGTGGTATAAGAGTAACTTCACAGCTTCTGATGTGGGCTTTCTGGTTTATCATAACATGGAGAAGGGCATCAAACAGCAAGACAGAACAAGAGTACCAGTGAGGGCTTGCTGTTCACAACAAAGCCACGCCTGGAATCACTAATGAATCCATTCACACACGACTCTGAAGGCTTTCATAAAGGCAGGGTCCTCATGAATCAACCACCTTCCAAAGGACCTCATAATACCATCTACGTGTGACTTTGTGGACTACCCGACACTTGAAGCCTAGGGGACATTCAAACAACAACCGCTGCTGCCTCCTTTAAAATTCCATATAGTGTCCCATTCCTTCCTGTCTCTGTTCCTTTGGAGGGTCACCTCTGACAAGACAGGACCTCCAGCCTTCCAGGGTGTCTCATTAGCTTTTGGTTATCTGGTCCTATCTGCTTTGTATTTAACTCTTTCAACAAATATTTGCTGAGAAACTGAAAAAGTGGTGACTATGGGGAAAATGTCTGCTCACAGGAGCAAAGCGCACTGCTTCTTGGTGTCTCCTGACCATGAGGTGAAGAAGCTGCACCACACAGTCTCACTACCATGTTGTGTCCATGTGCCTGGGGGCTAGGTAACTAAGGACCAAACCCTCCAAACCCAGGAGCCAAGAATAAGTCATTCCTTTCTTAGGTTCCTTTTGTCAGGTATTTGTCACAATGACAAGAAAAGTAACCAGTACACACTCCAACCTCCAGGCTCCGCATTCGTGTACGCGTCGTTCTCCCCATGGTCTATCCTCTCCCTTTCCAAACTCCACAGCGATGAACGGATCTGCATAGCCACTGTAGGGAAAGGAGCCTAAGACTCACATTCCTTAACCTTGCTATCATCCTGATCCATCACAGTCAAGGGATAAGGACTGTGGTGCTGTGAGTGAAGAGTGTGCTCCAGACACTCACGTACTTAATCAGTTGGCCCCCAGTTTGCAGTGCTGTTTGGGGGAGGGTTAGGATGTGGAACAAGTACATCACTAAGGGAAGAGTTTGAGAGTTCATTAGCTTGACCAACTGCTCTATGTAATCTTTTTTAGAATTTCATAAATTATCAATGTATTAACATCATCCTTACATTACATAGCCCTCTTCTTCCAACTCCTTCTATATATCCACACTCCCTCTCATCTTTATGACATTTTCTTTGTTGTTGTTACACACACACACACACACACACACACACACACACACGTATAATGTACCGAGGCCAGTTAGCAGTGTTTACATTTACATGTGTTTATGGATGATCATTTGATGGTCAGATTCTCATTTCTTATTCTCTCTCTCTCTCTCTCTCTCTCTCTCTCTCTCTCTCTCTCTCTTCCCCCTTCCTAAATGCAGCTTCCTGCCATGCCTTCACCACAATGATGGTTTCTCTATCTCTCTAGAACAAATAGACTATCGTCATGGTATTTTTATCATATCAACACAAAGATAACTAAAATCGACTCCAAAGCGCTGAATTCTGGCTGGAATATCTCCAGAAAAGGTGCAAGGTGAAGTGATTATAACAACCATAATGGCATAAGATGGTCTGGGTTTTGTACCATGACTTTATAAAGAAAAGCTTCTGGCACACAGTTTTGGATAACCAAGAGGTGGCGCCAGCTTTGGCTGGATGACAGGTGAAGGCTTCCCTGCTGGATCCTGACGTGGTACTGGGCCATTGCAGGTAGATTGTAAGCCAAAGTGGTGAGTGGCAACGTGCAGAAGAGGCCAGAGGACCAAGAGTAACTTGCTTTATAACAATTTACTCTTGAAGTAACTAATCTAGTCCCATGAGACCTAACTGCTCCCAGTCTCCCAAAAAAAATCAACACATTCACAAGGGTGGTGCCCCATGACTAATCACCTCCCAAGGTCCCCACCTTTGGACAGGGCTGCATTGAAGGATTAAGCCTCAACATGGGTTTGAATGGAGGCAAATCTCCCCTAGACCACAGCACTGGCTTTTGCTTTTTCTCCAGGATGTTGAGATCCATGCTCCTTCACGTCCCGAGGGATGTACACTGCTACCTGGGCAGCTGCAGCTGTTACTTGAAGCACTTACTTGCCTTTCCAGCTGTGCCTGCCAACCCCCCCTCCCCCCGCCGCTGAATGCTGCTTTGAAGTGTCCCTAGGGAGAAACAGCTCAGATGTGCTTGGGTCTGTTGCTCCGTCAGCTATTAATGCACTTGGGTGTAATGACAGATTTCCTCAGTCTTAAGTGCTATCATCAAAACTCTGCTTGTGATGAAAGGTTTTCAGGCTGCTCTTAAAAGCATACCTCTTGGCATCATCTGTGGAGGGTTCAGTGGAGTATCAGTTAGATAGATGAGAGCTCTGTATTAGCACAGCAGAAATGCTCTCTGATATTCTACAAAACAGTTAACTCAGTGCCCCCAGAATCCCCGAGCTTGGAACACTCTGCCGCCATTTTGCACAATTTAACTTTTTAAATATCTCAGTTTGCTTTAGCTGAAATTTACATCCTTTAGAATCATTGCCATCTTAAAGTCTGTTTGAACTTTAAAATGTCTAAAATTAGGGAATATCAATGAATGTGACATATTTCTCCTTTTGTTTCTTTACTTATTTATTCAGTCATGTTGAAGGTTTAACCCAGAGATTAATGCATTAGAAAATCACTCTGCCAGGACCCGGGTTCGATCCCCAGCACCCACATAGAGGCTAAGAACCCTCTGTAACTCCAATTCCAGGAGAACTCCAGTTCCAGGGGAATCCGAGACCCTCTTCTGACCTCCACGGCATTGCACGACACGGGTGCACAGACCTGCATGCAGACAATACATTCATACACATACAAAGATAAATAATAATAATAAAAAAAATTGAAAATCACTCTGCCACTGACTTGCTTCCTCAGGCCTGTTTCTTTCATTTTACTTTTAATTGATAATAAGTATCCCACAGTATAATGTTTAAATACAAAAACATATTGCATTATGATCAAGTCAGATTTCATTAGCATGACTATCTCCACAGATATTTATCATGTGTTTGTAATGAAAATATCTAAACCCCTCTCTTTTAGTTATTTTGAAACACACAATGTATCTTTATAGCAACCTTGTTATCCTGTCGAACACCAGGCCTTATTCTTATTCCTGCTAAGTTCCTTCCACTAAGCAATATCACCGTGTCCTCTGTCCATCTCACTTCCTTATAAACCACTATTTTGCTCTCTACTTTGAAGTCAGCTTTTTTAACTCCATGTATAAGTGATGTAATACAAAGATATGCTATTTGTATATCTTTGCTTGGGTTATTTCACTGAATATAAAATATCCCCTAGGTTTGTGCACAAAACCCCTCTCAGTTTGTAATCTGCCATAATGAACATTTAGGATTTGTATATTGGCTTTATGGAATTTGAAGATTTAGGGATTGTCAACAAATTAAATACCTTGGAGGGGGAAATCTCTAAAATCTTGATTATTCTATTTATCAACACTTTATTTCACTCTTGCTAACCAAATGCTTCTAGAATGATCCCAACACTCCTTCCCCCATCAAGAGAGTTCTGTTCTTGTTGGTCATCTCCATCCTGGCTTGCCATTAAGTTTGTTATCTAATCCACACATCTGGCTCTTAACTCACAGAATTTCAAATATAAGAACCTCTGAAGTGAACAAGTATTTTGAAAATATATGAGTACTCTTGGGTGTCATAACTTAGAATTCTAGAGCAATTTCAGTATGCACCAGAAAGAGAATGGGGCAATAGAACAGTGTGGTAAACAGTCCTGTGCAACAGAGGACTATCTTGGTCTATGCAGATATTGAGTGTCTAATCAGATAACCGGGGACTGAAGGCATGCCTTGATGGAAGGGGGACTTCCCACGGGACATAGGTGCTCCTTGACACTTCTTTACTTACTCATCCTGTGACAGATTAGGCATTATTTTAGCACCAAATCTATAGCTAAGGCTCAGCTCATTTGTAAGAATATCATGCTTTCTCATTTTCTCCACCTCTACTGCCTGTAATTTGAATTGGACATTGTCCTTGCTTCAAGTACAGTTACTTCTTTCTTTCTCTTTGCATATACAAATCAGTCTGGCTTGTTCTTGGTCACTCTTCATGCAGTTTACTTCTAGAATATTCATGTAGATATGCATCTCTTGCACAGACTACTTGTGAGCTTCTTTAAGTTCAAATGCGCTCCTTATAAGCTGTTGCAGCCACATGACTACTTCATCCAATGCATCTTCTATTCTAGCTATGTTAGAGAATTTACAGGTTTAAGTACGTATTATTTATTTAAAATACTTGCTTTTTATTTCTCTTTTATATTATACCTAGGGCATTACACTGATTTTTATTATGAATATAAGTGTAATATCTGCAAAAATTCATTTTGGCAAATGAGGCATTACAAATTATTTGTTATAAAAGGGGATATTAAGTACAATAAGTTTGAGAACCACTGTTGTATTACAATACCTCATTTTACAGAGAAGAAAGTGAGGTAAAGAGAGATTAAATGGTCCAATCACTAAGTTGCTGCTCTGGAAGTAAAACCCTGAGCTGACTTGCAATCTAGTTCTCTTATTTTGTTCTATGATTTCAGTTGAATTCTGAGTAGTTCCTATTTCTATAGTAGGATTATGCTCACAATCTCCTTGAGAATAGAGCTATTTTGTACAATCCCTTTCTGTAATCATCACAGTAACTAATATAGCATTAGACATATAGTAGTTACTTAATTCATTCTTAATGTATCACATTGGATTGCATTGAATTGCATGGCATTGAAATGAAATGATTTGAACTGAATAATGGGATGTGAATGCTTACGGCAAATGGTGTTGTCCAGTGCAAAATAATCAGAGATCTTGGTTCTGGGCCAGGAAGCCACAGCAGTCAGAACCTCTCTACTTTCTCCTGCGTCCTGTGCTGGTCTCCAGGCTCTTTCTTTGCAATACTGTGTCTCTTCCCTCTTCTCTCGCTGTTGCTGTTCTTGGGATAGGGCTTGTCCAATAGTGTAACAACTTCCATCTCCAGTTGCTCCTTCACCAGATATCTCCCCTTGGGATACAGACTGAAGCTAGTTTTGATTATAATATATATATATATATATATATATATATATATTCTCTAAGTTCTAAAAATATTCTCAGTAAAAGAGTTGAAGTCAATTTTTCCTGATTCAAAGGCTTTTTTTATTGCTGAAGTTTTCCTGAATCTTCCTAGATATGGTAAGAAAGTTAGTCTATGGTGACATGCTTTGTCAACATGATACAAGGCTGACTGTTCCTGTCAGTGGTAATGGTACCCCAACACTGACTCCAGTCCAGATTCCAAAAGTAGACAAAATATTCTATTCCCCATGCATGTGAATATATGTGTTTTTAAACATATAATCAGGAGAGAGTTAAGAGTTCCCTACCCAATCAGATACCAAAACTAGAAATGAATACCAAGGAGGTAGAACATTCATGAAGGACTATCAAGAAATCTATACAGAACTGTAGAGCCATTGATGTTGTGGCAGACAAGAGATGATTATGAACAGATGGCCAACATGGATCAAGATTCCATACAGTGTGTCTTAGTTCACTTTTAATTGTTGTGATAAAACACTGACCAAAGCAACTTGGAGAGGAAAAGAATATTTTTTTGGTGTTTATGAGACAGGGTCTCCCTGTAGCCCCAGCTGTCCTGGAACTCACTTTGTAGACCAGGTTGGCCTTGAACTCACAGAAATCCACCTGCCTCTGCCTCTCAAGTGCTGAGATTACAGGTGTGCACCACATGCTGGGCCAGGAAAGGGTTTATTTTACCTTCACTTTATAGTTCATCATGGAGGGAAATTGGGCAGGAGCTGAGGGCAGGAACCTGGAGCACAGACCCTGGAGGAATGCTCCTTACTGTTTTGCTCCTCTGACCTGTGCAGTGGGCTGGGCCCTCCCACATCACTCAGCAATCCAGAAAATGTCCCACAGACATGGCCATAGGCCAATCCAATAGGGGAAATTCATCCATTGAGATTCCCTCTATTCAGTTGTGTCAAGTTGAAAGATAAAACTACCTAGCACAGAATGTAGACATATTGGACACAAATCCTATTTCAATGCATCATGTCCAACTACACATACACAACTGCCACTAGCATTATTCCTAAAAACACAAAAAGAACGAAACCCACAATCATATTAGCCTTGCATTGATTAGATTTTATAATTTTTTAAAGATTTGATTTTATTTTACGTATATGTGTTTTATATCATGTATGTAAGCACACCGTGTATATGCTTGCAATGTTCATAGAGGCCAAAAGAGGGCCTCAGATCCATGTAACTGGAGTTAAAGATAGTTGTTAGCTGATATGTAGTTGTCAAGAACCAAACTAGAGTCCTCTGGGAGCACTGTAAGTGCTCTTAACTGCTGAACCATTTCTTCATCCCTTTGATTAGATTTTGGTGAAAATTGTAAGAGCATTTTCACCCTCCCTACATAGAAAGTAGAATTCTAAAATCTATCAGAGGACATGGAATGCAAAGACATGTAAATGAACCAGCAAGGAGAGCACTCAGGGCATCCCAGTTCTCCCCAAGAGCTCTAAAGGCTGGGGACATGGCCACAAAACAGGATGTAGACTAACAAGGTGTGGATAGCACTAAGGTCTAATAGCAAAGAGAACTTACTAATGACCAAATACCTGTCAGCCTAGCTGTGTGATATCTCCCAGGTGTCTAAAAGCTAGTGGATCAGCCATAAGTCAGAGGCAAAACTCCACCAGGATACCACTGCTGGGGTCTCTATGCCTGACAAAGGGACGATGTTTATAATGTCCTCAAGATATCATATGTTAGTGATAAGTCCAGCTAGAACTATTCAAGACATCTTAATGCAGTCTAACATGATCAGACTGACATATACTTTTACATTATTATTTTTTAATTTATTTATTATTTATTTATGTGCATGAATGTGCTGTCTGCATGTAGGGTTTGTGCACCCGTGTCGTGCAATGCCGCGGAGGTCAGACGAGGATATCGGATTCCCCTGGAACAGGAGTTCTCCTGGAATTGGAGTTACAGACGGTTCTCAGCCGCCATGTGGGTGCTGGGGATCGAACCCGGGTCCTCTACAAGAGCAGTCGGTGCTCTTAACCGCTAGGCCATCTCTCCAGCCCCCACTTTTACATTATAACAGGAAAGCATAAAATTATCCTTCTAGAAGCAAACATTCACTTCAGCATTCAGTGCTCTTTATGTGTATCACAAAAACATGAAAAGGCAAGAAGATGCAATCAAAGTTAAGACAAAACACACAGTTGAACACAGTGTCAGAAATAATCTTGCTGCTGGAATTATCATACGGAGACCTTAAAGCAATTTTGATTAAAAATTATAAAGGATCTAGTCACAGAAAAAAGGAAATTTCAAGAGACATGGAGTCTTTTAAAACAGAGCAAATTAAAATGCAAAGATCCAAAATAAAATACTATAAATAATTGAATGAATTAGCAGATGGCAAACTATAGAAGGGGGAGATGTCAGTGAACTTAAAGATAAATCAGTGGGAAGTTTCTAGACCAAAACACAAAGACAAAATGGGAGACTAAAAAGAAAGGACATCCTAGACACAGGAGAGGACTCACGGGCATTTTTGAGGGCACATTGATGAATCAACCATTGAAAGGATCAGCTTAGAAATCTAAGAAGTTGATAAACTCCAAAAAGGATAATCAAAACCCTTTCCCAGGCACATTATAACTAAGTAGTCTAAAATAAGTTATAAAACAAACAGCCTGGATGAAACTAATACACCAGATCTGAAGGCAGTCAAGGAAAAAAGACACAATATATGATTACATGACAGTCAGGAGGAAATGGCAACCAACTTTCCTCCATAGATAATTATGACCAAAGGACAAAGAAGCAGCATGCAGGTATACATCACCTAATAATTCGGATACATTCTGAGAAGCATCCTTAGGCAATTTCATTATTGTGTGTTCATCATAGAGCATACTTACTGTAAAAGGCAAGATGATATAGCCACTATCTACTGAGGTAAATGGTACAGCTTATTGTTTCTAAGCTACAAATGTTCATAGTATATTACTTGACAACATATTCTACAGGCAGTTACAACACAATCTATTTGTGTATCAATACATAGCTAGACACAGGAAATACATAGTAAAAACTAGTGTATGAAAGACATATGTACTATATGTCATGATTTAAATATGAAACGCTCCATAAGCTCATATACTCAAACACTTGATCCCGAGCTGGTGGCACGGCTCAGGAAGGTTACCAAACTTATAGAAGATAGAGCTTTCCTTGAAGAAGTTTGTTACTGCTGGTGACCATTGAAGTTTTATAGCCTGACTCCACTTGCTATTCTCTGCTTCTTGTGTGTGCTCATAGCTTTAGTTGTCAGCTTGACACAACTGCTATGGGGAACCTCAACTGAGGAATTGGACTGGCCTGTGGCCATGTCTGTAGGACATTTTTTTTGATTGTTGAGTGATATGGGAGGGACCAGCCCACCTTGGGGTGTGCCATCCCTGGGCAGGTGACCCTGTATTGTATAAGAAAACAGGCTGAGCACAGGGCAGAGGAGCAAGCCAGTAAGCCACATTCCTCCATGGTCTGTGTTCCAGGTTCCTGCCCCCAGGTCCTGCTTTGGCTTCCCTTGATGATGGAATGTGTTTGTGAGCCAAATAAACTCTTTCCTCCCCAAATTGGTGTTGGTCAGAGTGGTTTGTCACAGTAATTGAAAGCAAACTAGAATTACTGGGTGTGAGTACAAGAACAGCCACCTTCCTGCCTCTTCCACTGTGTCGTGTTCCACTATGATGGACGTGCTTTACCTTTTAGCATAAGGGATAATATGATATATATATATATATATATATATATATATATATATAATCTGTCATGAATACACCTGTAAGATTGGACATTGCTTCGTGTGAGTCAGTGAATGCAAAACCCCAAGGCATTACTATAAACCACCAGAGACAACACTATATAATTAAGACACCCTAAATTTACATGTATTTTTTTCTTTCCTTAGTAACAAATAATGTAACTTTTTTCCTTCATAATTTCTACAATTTTGGTCTTTTGAGTCTTCAGTAATAATACAATACAAGGAGATTGTATACCCAAATACAAACATTGCTCGTTTTCATTGGAAATTAAGACAGAAATCCATTCAGGACAAGAGGCCCACGCAGGGTCAGAATAATCAATATCACCACCTCCCTTGTACATCTTCTTCCTTTGAGGTGCAGTAACACTGTGACAATGCTGCTTTCTTCTGGAATACTTTCTGAAGGACCTGCCTGAGGCTCTTCTCCAGAAGATGACATGCTTTTCAGAAATGTGTCCATGGTGGTTTGCTGTGCTGGTTTCTTCTGTTCATGGTAGATTTGCTTGTGAGCCCATAATGTACCATGAGCAGTCTTCTGTACTAATGGAGACATTTCACTCTTGGGGGTCTATGCTTTCAAACTTTTAAGGAGCTAGCTGAGGTAGAATTTTGACAGACTTGCTGTGGTTGGTGGGTAATTTGAATGTCTCCCAAAGGCTCTATGTAAAAGCTTGATTCCTCCATGTTTTAGTTACATTTCTGTTGCTGTGATAAAACCATGACCAAGGCAGCTTATATAAGGAAGAGTTTTTTGGGCTTAGGGTTCCAGAGAGATAAAAGTCCATCATGACAAGGGAAGTATGGCAGGAGGCAGCCAGGATAGGAAGCTCACATCTTCAAAACCAAACAGGAAGCAGAGAGAGAGAAATATACTAGAACTGGGGCAACACTATGAACTCTCAAAGCCTAACCCTAATAATGTATTTCCTCCAGCAAGACCATACCTTGTAAGTATTCCATGACCCTCCCTAAACAGCACCACCAACTGACAAAGAGTTCAAATACTTGAGCCTAGGGGGTGCACTGCTTATCCAAATGACATCCCAGATAACAGTGTTGGGAGGTATCGTGAATCTTTAAGAGGTAGGATTAATGTGTGGTCTTTAGATCATTAGGGCAGTGCCTTCAAAGGGGATGGCAAGACCTACTCTCTTTGTGTCTCAGTAGTAAGTGCTCCCTCCGACGTGACCTCCTGCCGTAGTGTGAACCCTCTTCTGAAGTTCTGGTAGCTCACTGTGACAAAATACTCGGCAGAAGAGTTAAGGCAAGTTTCACTGGGGCTCAGGCTGCCAGTCCATCATGGCAGGGAAGGCATGGTACATACAATTCATGGCAGCAGGACCATATGGCAGAACTTCTCAGAAAGCAGAGAGTGGAACCTGAAATGGGCAGGGCTCTAACTCTCAAAGCTCTCCCACAATGGCCTACTTTCTGCAAATAGGAACCATGCTTTTATGATTCTACAGCATGCTAAACAGTGCCATCAGCTGGAGACCAAAGCTCAAAACATTTCCTGTTCAAATCACAATGAATGTCCAACTGTCTGGAGCTGACAATGAATGTCCAACCCTCTGGAACTGACAACGAATGTCCAACTCTCTGGAGCTGACAAGTCTTCAGTTTGAGCCACCCCCCCAACCATTTCCAGCTATTAACATATTCGTGTGGGGAATTTGTTCTTAGACATACCAACACTAATACGGAGTCTTTTTTATTCTCATGGGCTGTTCTCTGGTCTTTCCTAGACCAGAGTATTCATTGGGCCATGGGAAGTTTTCATTTCTGCTTACATTCTTACATAGCCACCATTGTATATAATATTAGTTATACAAATCAACTGAAACACCATTATGCCATAAACAACTTTAAATGTTTTAAAAGAAATAATGTCAACAAAAGTTGTATCTAGTGAGTATATGTAATATATACATTGTATACTATATATTTTATGCATGTATACATCGTATTACATATCTATGTGTAAGTACATATAAATATAGTTATATTTAATTTATTCAACATATAAATAAAGGTATGTGAGTTGAACATAATTTGTTGTCTCCAAAACTCATGTTGGAACTTGATGGACCCTGCAGCCATGTTAAAAGGTGGAATCTTTAAGAACAGACCGTTTGTGGGCTGGAGAGATAGCCTAGCAGTTAAGAGCACCGACTGCTCTTGAAGAGGACCCGGGTTCGATCCCCAGCACCTACATGGCGGCTAAGAACCATCTGTAACTCCAATTCCAGGAGAACTCTAGTTCCAGGGGAATCCAAGACCCTCTTCTGACCTCTGCGGCATTGCACAACATGGGTGCACAAACCTACAT
This sequence comes from Rhizomys pruinosus, assembly GCA_009823505.1. NCBI lineage: Eukaryota > Metazoa > Chordata > Mammalia > Rodentia > Spalacidae > Rhizomys > Rhizomys pruinosus. Next base: position 860,115 of record VZQC01012376.1, read on the forward strand.
GCAGACAGTACATTCATACACATACAAAAATAAATTAAATTAAAAAAAAGAAAAGAATAGACCGTTTGTAATAGAGATTAATGCTTTTCTCCCAAGAGTGAAGTTTGTCCTTGTGAAAACAAGTTGTTGTAAAGTGAGTCTCCCTTTCATGCTTGTCTCAGCTGCATGTATGCACCTATGCATCCACTTTTCCTCCACGTTTTGACAAGGCATAAGGCCACACGAGGTACATATACCCGATCTTAGACCTTCAGCCTCTAGAAATGTGAGCTGAATAAATTTCTTTGTTTTCTCCTGGAGTCTTTTATAGCAACAGAACAAGGACTAAGATATATATGTATATATTGCACATATTGTATATACATATTTAAATGTATTTACATATAAATGTATTTTTATATTTATTTACTGGGTGAAATTCTCAGTTGACATATAAATACATCATTACAACATCCACAATGGACTATGATTTTAAAAACAAAAACAATAGTAATAAATCTTGAGGAATAAAATGTAGACAATAAGCACAAACTGCAATTAGAAATGAATTTATACAATTATAGAGTCTTGTACTTTTATGACAAAGTAACATATATTATTTTGTGCTAACATTACTGAGAATTTTTTAGAGATAATAATGAATGAATATTCGGGAAGATTATGTTGAAGTTGTCGTTCACTTTTGGTTCAATATGCACAAAAGTCCACATTTTCATTAATGCAAATTATATTTATTTTCCTTTATTCTGGAACAATAAAATGATAGAACCCAAGAAAGGAATTCTTTCATCATTTGTTATCACTAGCAAGTTTACAGATATTCAAAGGTAGCACCTTATAGAAAAAAGAATACTGGATTTAGAGACAAGCAGCCCAGATCCAAATCCTGCATCTGTCTGTCTATGTAAACTTGATCATGTTACTTAAAATTTTTGAGATCAGTTTTCTTATTTGTAAAATGAAGTTAAGAATTTCCAGCTCACTGGATTACAATGATAATGGGACGAAATAAAAATACGGAGGAATGGACCATAATACCAAGTGTACCTGCAGCCACTTCCTAAGCCCACTCAAGCTCCAGGTCTAATTGGTAAGCAACAAAATCTAGATTGATTCTCTGTAATTGACTTGGAGTAGAAATTTGTCATTTTTCCTGTTATATAAAATTCAGGGCATTGGCTCAAAATATAATAAGTAGAGAAAAAAAGTTCCATTATCTAGAAATTAAAAGCCATGTTTGAAATAGCCACAGCAACCGGATAGCTCAGGGTCAAGGTCATTTTTCTGCAGATGCTTTTAAACTTCTCAAGAATTTGGGAGTCAGATCTGGCGAGTTCACAAAAAGATTCCTAAAGCCTAGAAAGCCTGGGAGTATGGGAAAAGGAAGGTTTCCTGCTGCATCCTGGTTCAGAGGCAAGGGAATCTGAGCAGATTCCATAGGACAGAGGAGGGGGCTTACAGGAACCAGGCGGATCTTTGTTGAGTCCCCCTCTCCCATGTGTCAGCTATGTGACTCCAGATAAGGGTTTTGGCATCCCTGCCCTTCAGTTTCTTCCACTGTAGAAAACATAATAAAACCCACATCTAGGACTGTGGAAAGGACCAAGATTAAGCAGGTAAAGCAAAGTTAGAAATCCGGAGATTATTGAGCCGAATCAGGCTTGTTTTGCTTGGTCTGTCATATGCTGAATCACATTTTCAATTAAAAAAATTGATATTTATATTCATGTTAAAATTATTTTTGTATATTTCCTTGAAATACTGGGAAATACTCATATTTCTCCAAGAGAAAGGAGTTAAAGCAAAACAGTGACTGCCTTCTTAACACCAAACCTGTTTCCCTAAATTGCCACAGACAATATTATGGCTTATTGTCTAGCTGTACTGAAGGTCAATTCACTCACATTCCCTGCCTGTCCTATGGAAATGCTTTCCATTAGCACTGTGAATGATCAAGACTTACACTTAAGGGTTAATAAATATCTTCTTTCTACTGTGACGTCTACCTTGGACGTCCCATAGCCAAATGGGATTTAGAGCAACCCAATTACTATGGATATATTCAACCCTTTAGGAATCACTAGTACTTTCTTGGATTAAAGACATAGAGGGAGGAGATAGGTCAATTCAAAAGGGGTTTCTAGGCAAGTATGAGGACCTGAGTTCAAACCCCAGGATCCATGGGAAAAAGATGGACATGGTAGCCACATTTATAATCCTAGGCTTGAGGATCCAGAGACAGGCTAGAAATATCTGCCGCTCACTGGACAGCCCACCTCACTTACCAAGTGAGTTGCAGGCTGATGAGAAATGTCTCAATGACACAAAGGGGACGGCCACTAGGATATGACATCTGAAGTTGTCCTCTGACCTTCAAATGCATGCAAATACGCACATGTGCCCACAAACTCCCCCTCATACACTCAAAGACTCTCTGCATCCTGTGTTCAGCCTGATTGGCTCAATAATCTCCAGATTTCTAACTTTGCTTTACCTGCTTAATCTTGGTCCTTTCCACAGTCCTAGATGTGGGTTTTATTATGTTTCCTACAGTGGAAGAAACTGAAGGGCAGGGATGCCAAAACCCTTATCTGGAGTCACATAGCTGACACATGGGAGAGGAGGGCTCAACAAAGATCCTCCAGCTACAGAACATCATGATTCATTAAAATAAATGTAGAGCTCATTCCCGAGAACCTGAGATATCTCTCTGAGACACAGTTGGATTTGTTGTATCCAAGCTACAGCAGGCAGAAGCACAGGCAGCGTGGCTGAGGTTCAAAAGGAGGGCTGGGGAGGCAGAGGCAGGTCTCCCACAGTGACCCTTAGTCCCTTAGTGCTTTCCAAACCCACCAGTTCAAGCTTCATTTAAGAATCCACCATTCTCTGGGGGGCCAGGTGTGAGAAAGAACTCTGGATTATAGAGAGGGGAAGCTGGTAGGCTGCAGGGAGGCAGTCTGGAGACAGTGTTCTTCGAGATAAGATTACATTCAGCAAGTGAGTTTATTAGTACATCACAGGAGAACTAGGAGGCATTTGAGAAGGGGAGAGGAGACTCAGGATTCTGCAGCTCAGCCTCTGGCTTGCCGCAGTGGGCGATAGATGTATAAATCATACAGGTCAGGGGAGACAGAGTCACTGGGAGCTAGCAGTAGGTTGGTTAAGATGAAAAGCATCCATAAATCCAGGGCTTCAGCATCTGCCATCTATGATTAAAAATTGACTAAGGGCATCTGACCTCCCCTTTTCCCCAGGCAGGGAGCTAGACACCAGAGACAGACTAGGTTCCAGGGTCAACAGAGAGAGCTGGCAAAGCAGGAGACATCGTGTCCACGAAAGCCCATAAAACCAGTTTGGAGGCTCAGTGGAGAGCCTGGGGAGACAGAATCGTGAGTCTTGGCAGGGAACCATGAAATATGATTTCTTCAAGGGAAACCCGCCATACCTGAACATCTCAAGTATCACAGTTGAGAGGAATGAAGAATCTCTTTTCTCCAGATTTTCATGGATGGGAAGGCAGAGTTCTATAGAGAACAAAGGACACCCTCGAATTGCCATGATAAAGAAGGGCTGATACTGGAACTCAGCATGACCCCATGTAGCTTTACCAGCTCTTTCCCTGCCCTGACCTCCACACTACCATGCCCAAGCCTAGGGGCTCTGCCATGATCAAGTGTAACTGGACCAGATTTCCCAGATCCTACAGAATACCCCAAGATTCTGACCTTGTTCCTATGATTTGTGAGGACAAGCTATAAAAGGATTAACTGGAAATAGGTTAAAAGGTGACCCCTGACCTCAGAGACCATCCTAATTCTGGCCTTCTTCCATCTTAGCAACCTCCACCCACCAGGAATGAGTCACCTGTTGGGGCTTAACACAGACTAATCTTGAGGCACCCTTGAATTTCTATCAGCCTTAATCCTTTGCTTAACAATAGAAAAACTTTCGTCAAGGTGTGCTTTTCTTATATCTGGGCATTTTGTCTCCTTGGGTGCAATTGTAAGTAATTGCAAAGTAAAAACTTTGCAATGTAACTATATTTAACTCCACCACCTCCGTCTCTGTGTCTAGCTCAGCATCAGCCACTCATCATAACTCAGTGGATGCATGACTCATGTCGGTACTCCTTCTCCCATGCTGACTCATCACGGGTGACTCTAGGGAGTATGACTTCTCAGTGTTGAAGTTATGAACACTCTCCAAACATCTGATTTAGTTAATCTTACCCATTTCTTGTGTTCACAAGAACCATGCAACCCTTATCTCCTTGTCCTAGAATTCAGGCTTTGACTGATCACTAGAATTATCTGGATATTAAATCTATCTATTAGGAATAGCTTAATGTGGACCAGCCATTGGGATAAGCATTGAAGAGTTTTATTTAATCCTCGTGTAAGTGCATGCCCACTTTAGAGATGGAGAAGCAAGGATGCCTGGGAACTTACTCAGAGCCTCGTATCAAGTAAGCAAGAGGTAGTGCACACTTCTGCCAAGTGGTACCCACGTCCCTGACCCTGTGCATGCATGATGTCACACTATCTTCCTGTTGCCCTTAGATATTGTCCTCTAGACAACGGTCTGCCACATCCCTCCACCAATTGCAGGGATGGTTTCTGACAGCCACACCATCTCTTCAAGAGTCTGACTTCCTCCTCTCCTACCAACTCTACTCAATTGATGCTATTCTCATTCCCTCTTGTCACCAAACAGCTCTGTCAGCGGCTCCTGACAGCTCAGTAGAAGCCCCAGCACATTCTCTTCCCTTTATTTCTTTGGCATTTATTATTTATTTTGTCTCCAAGTCATATGAAGATTTTAAAGGCAGGTCCCTGCCTGACACATCTGTAAAATACTCTATGTTTTCAGCAAAAAACGAGGCAGTAGACAGCCTCATCATTGTGAGAGGTAATTTCTGCCTTCGCTGTTGTTAAGTCAGAGGGGTGAGACATTCATTGCTTACACATTCAAATCTGACCTCAGTTATTGGCCAAATGGAAGAGAAAGTAATTAGTTTCTTTAATGGCTTAGAAATACACCCCCAAAAGGGGATGGGGTAGAAAGTAGTGATTGTTCAAATCAGCAGGTTTGGGAGTTTAATTTCTTTGTATTCATTAAGCTCCAAGATCTCTCTGACATGCCTCATTATAATACAGTGGCCCAGCTGGAAGAGCACTATTATCGAGTTACGAAAATGATAAATTAGTGGGACAAAGGTTATTTGTTTCTTGAACTGCTGTTTGAAAATTCTGGGCATGAATTTCTCTAGCAGAAGGCTAAAAGGTGAAGGTATTTGTTTTCCCATTAGACAATATTACAAAAAGAAAGTGGAAAGCTTTCTCCGAACCACCCTGACATTGTCAAGCAGCAGGTAAACCTTGCTCTTAGCCCCAAGCCCCTTCCAAGATTGATGGCACTGGTAAGGAGGGCTGGTCTGGGCCACCATCTCCCCTGGCATCAGAATTTCTGGAATTATTGATTAAAGGAGAACATGGGAGTCCCTCTGCCCATATTTCATACTGTCTTTATGGTACAGAGTGTGATACAATTGGAAACATGTGGACTGGCATCCAGTCCACACCTGCCGTCCTCTGTTGCTCTATTGTATTGACTTGATATGGCTGAGTTTTCTTTCCTATAAGGTAGGACTATTAATACCCTGCAACAATACTGTCATTTAGATGTCTGTGTGCAGCATGCATACATGCCCATAGTCATGTAGCCACACGATGGCTTATTTGTAGTGGCTGGCTCAAGAAAATGCACTGGGTTTCTGGCTTTATCACACTGTGCCCTGGCTCTCTTATTATGGTAAAGTAGAATCAGTGGATGATATGCTGCCATGTCCACCAAAACAGTGCGTTAGAAAACTATGTCCACTTGACACTAGAGAGGTGGCTCAGTCAGTAAAGTCTTTGCCTTATAAACATGAGGACCTAAGTTTGACCCCCTCCCCCAAACTGACTTTTAAAAGCTTGGGGATACTCATACATGCTTGTAACCCCCATGCTGGGGAGGTGAACAGGTAGATCCCTGGGGCCCCAGTCCAGCCTATGTGGTACGTCCCAGCCAGAGAGAGACCCTGTCTCAAAAACAAGGTGGACAGCTCTTGTAAAACAGCACCCATTGTCCTCGGGCCTACACATGAGCACACACACACACACACACACACACGCACACACACACGCATAGTTGTGTACATTTCACTAATATTTCATATGGAAAGAAGATGGGGATTCTACATATAAGCAGAAGCAATGCAGAGTAGAACTTCTCATCAGGTTTCTAAGAAGGCAGAATGTTATAGTTGATAGGAGTTGTGTCCCTTGGGGATGTGAGCACTTAACATCTGGGGCTTGCCTCTGTTCTTACTCCAAAGTTCCCTTCCTGCTGGCAATGATGTCATATTCTCTCCTCTTTAGGAGGGAACTTCTAAAATCATGTCTAGTGGGCTTCATCTTCCACGAATTAAAAAGCTTACTAATAGATTCAGGAAGATGCCCCTGTGATTCTCACATCCTTCAAATACCGACTCTCTACTTGCTGGTTCATCAAAATAGTCATAACAAGACTCATACTTCCTGTAATGGATGACCCTACCTCTGCCATTGGTAGGATAACTAAAAAGTGTTTCCCATGTGCTTCCCTCTTCACTGGGAGCAGTCAGGAGCATGTACTTCAGGACTGTCTGCAGACAGCAGGCCTTGGCACCCTGTACTGAGCACTAAGGTTTGGAAAGAATGCCCCTCAGCGAGGATGGGCTCCTCCAACAGCCAAAAACCTGGGGAAGAAATGGCCTCAGGCCCGTGATGTAGATGGTGTTAAGGGACTCCAGGTGAAAAATAAGACAATTTGTGCTCAGGACTGACTAACGTTATTGGAGACTCCTTCAGTTTACAAGGAACCTTGTTTATTGGCATGTGGATAAGCCCCAGGGAGAAAATATATTAGAAATTAAAAATTCAGGAATTCCCTTTTTTGTAAGACTGTTTTTGCTGTGTAAAAGCCCTACTGCATATCTCATTCACCTTAATCTCATAGCAATTCTGTAAATTATGTATGATTTTTTGTTACTATTTTACAAATGATGGAGGTTTAGGGACTCGACAGAGGATGTATCCCAGTCTTGGACTCTTCCCATCCTACTTGCTTGTATTGCCTCTAGAATGTTCTGTAGTGAAATGATACATGCCAAGCAGTTGAGAACAGCATCCACTGATGACGCATGATTCCGTAGGTCAAAGACCTAGAGAGCTGGCTAGGTCCTCTTCTTGGGTTTCCCAAAGTCAACATCCATGTGTGTGTGTGTGTGTGTGTGTGTGTGTGTGTGTGTATCTTCTCCTACACTCATTTGGTCTGCAGAAATCACTTCCCTGTGGTAGTGAGAATGAAATTCCCATCGCTGTTATTTGTCAGCTAAGAGCAGAACCTATAGCTTCTTGAGATGCTCCATTACTTCTTAAGTATCTCGCTGTATTTTGAGGATTATCTACCTCATAAAGGGTCTCTGTGACTGGATCAGGCCCACCTTGATCATCTCTGTACTTTAGTGTCAACCAAAAATGGACTTTTGTTGCATCCACAAAACCTCTCTACAGCAAAATGCTGAGTGTTTTTGCAGCCAGAGAGCAGCTGCATTGTTTGGGGGTTTGGGGAGGAAACCTGTATGTAAAATTATGCCTCTCTAGTGATTCTTCATCTTCAGTTAGGAATTGCTTATGGTACTAGTGACTGGCAAGGTTTGGTCTTGTTCCTGAACATTCCAATTCTCCCTCAGGATGGGATCATCCTTAAGCAATGCTGCTTCATTAAGCAATGCCACAAAGGACTATGGTTATCATCCTTCATGGCCGCTTCCTTTTGCTTCTGATCATAATCATTGGTTACCTTTCTCACCACGGTGACCAAATACTTGACAGAAACAAGCTAAGGAAGGAAGGGAGGGTATATTTAGGTTCACAGTTTGAGGGGATACATTCCACCATGGAAAAATAGACATGGCTGCAGGACTACTAGGTAGATGTCTATATTTCTTTGTCAGTTAGGAGGCAGAGAGATAAATATAGGTGCTCAACTGGCTTTCTTCTCTTCTCTTGTTATTCATTCAGATCTCAGCCTATGGGATGATGCTATCTACATTCAGGGTAACTTTTCCTTCCTCAGTTAAACCACAATAGAAACTCCCTCAAAGACATATCTAAAGGAGTGCCCTAGGAGATTCTAAGTCCATTCAAGTTGACAAAAAAGACTAACCATTCCATTTAGGGCTAGAAGATGACCACAGAAAATATATGGTAGGTTGTTCCCTAAAGAACCCAGGTTTCCAGGAACAGTCATCCTAGTATAGTTTGAAGAGCTCAGAAATGGCTACTCATAGGATATCACCCACAGGATGGCCTCATGACCTGTCCTCCTTCTGTGACAATATTGTGCAAACCCAGTGTAGTGTGATTGCATTCAAATACTGCCATCATCCATTGACTTTCACAGGTTCAAATGGACTCAGCTTGACCTACATTGGTGCTTCTGACAATGATCACTGCTCTCATATAGAGTAGAATAAGAATTAAGATTTGGTGTCCAGCTTGTGGACTAAACAGCTAAGGGGATGTCAGCCTCATCAGAATATAGACTGCCATTGTTAAACTACCTGGGCTGTATCATGGAGGCCAGTGCAGGGGGATCAAGACAGGACGTGTGCTTACTGGACTTCATTTGGGGGACTATGGGAGGGAAAGACTCCCATGTGGGGCAAAAGTGCAGGATTGATGGTTGTTTGGGATTGCCAAGGAGGAACTTTTGAGCACTTCCATAAGGAAAACATGACATCTTTTAGGAAAAAAAAAATCCTATAACTCAAGTGATATGTGTATGTATATATGTATGTATTACTCACTTTTCTATTGCTGTAATAAAACCACCATGAGCAAGGGAACTTATAAAAGGAAGAGTTTATTTGAGCTTACAATTGATGGTTCCAATCTGCAGAAGAGGGGGCATGGTAGAATGTAAGGGCTGTGATTGGGGTGAATGGTGAAACTACAGCAATGTAGTCTGGACACTCATTTGATCAACTTGATTGAACATACAACCCCTCACCCCCTGCTGGATGGTGGGGCTGTGGGGGTTTGGGCACAACAGCCTGCAAATTGGTTTCATATGAAGGATGCTTGTACTCATGGATCAATCACTTATAGCTAAAAAATGAAAAAAAAAAAAACATGGAGAGAAAGATGCAGGACAGTTATGGCAAAATGCATGATCGGGATGGGATGGGGTAGGGAAAGGGAAAGGTAAATATCTGATCTATTGGAAAATGATGTATGACAATGAACAAAACCACCAATAAAAAAATAAAAAAAAAAATAAAAATAAATAAAATAACATAAAAAATAAACCATGTGGGTTCCATGGGAATTAGACGTCCATTGTGGGGGAAGCATGTGGCTGGGCTGGAGCAGCAGCCAAGGGTCACATCTCGCAATCAGCACAGAGCGAGAGAGAGAGACTGGAGACCACGCGGCGTCTTAAACTCACTCACCTGCCCCCAATAACGACTTCCCCAGCAAGCCACACCTCAAGATCCATGACCAAAACAGTGCCACCAACTGGAGACAAAATGCTGAATACTTAAAGCCTATGGGGGACATTCTCATTCAAACCACCACATTCCACTCCCTGGCCCCCATAGGCTCATGACATATAAAATGCAAAATGCATTTAGTCCAACTTAAAGTCCCCATAGTATTTACCTAGCTCACATTCTATTCAAGTCTATAGTCCAAAATCTCTTCTGAGACACAACCAATCTCTTAACTGTAAGGCACTCCTGTAAAATCAAAAGGCAAATTACATACTCCTAACATACAGTGGAACCGAATAACACGTTCCCATTCAAAAGGAGGAATAGAGGCATAGTGAGGAAATACTGGCCAAAACAAGACCAAAAACCAGCAGGGCAAACACCAAAGCCAGTAGCTCCATGTGCGACTTCTGGGAATTTATTTCCAAAAGGGCTTTGATGGCTCAGCCCTTCCAGTTTGCATGCAACAACATCTCTTTCTTAGGCTGGTACCACTCCCTGTATGCAGCTCTCCTTGGCAAATTCTCACAGGTCTGGCATCTCAAATGCTTCTTGGGGTCTCTTCGCTGCCAACCAGGCTTCATTGCACAGCTTCAGCTTCATGCAATGGCCTATGAGGCCTTCTTATTCAGGGACCCCCTGCGCACTCTGCCTGCCTCTGTGGCTCTCTGAAATGCAGAGGAAGAACTGATACACCCTTCACTCTTGCACCTTCATGCCTCTAAAGCCAGCAACCATGGTGAATGAATTGCCTAATTTGACCACAAGTTCGGGATGGACTCTCCTACTTTAACCACATTTGCAAATTTTCTCTGCCCTGGAACTTGTTGGAGTAGAAAAGGCTTTAGTATTTTCCTTTCAAAAATTGGAGGTTAGCTGGGGTTGGTCTTGCCCTGAAGGTACTGTATTCTTTTGTTTACTTGTAAATACTCGAGGCCTCTCCATAATCACTTTGATCTCAACTTTTTCCATTGTATACTTGTAAATAGCTAGGCCCTCCTTATCATTTTAGTCTCCTTATCAAAAGGAACCTCTCTTCACTTGCCTTGGCCCCACCTTTAATCTTCCTAGTGCATTTTCAGATCCAAACTGTACATTCTGCATTCTTTTTTTTAATTTTATTTATTTTTGTATTGTATGAATGTACTGTCTGCTTGTAGTTTGTGCACCTGTGTTGGTGCAATGCCGTGGAGGTCAGAAGAGGGCATCAGATTCCCTGGAACTGGAGTTAAAGACGGTTCTTCAGCCACCATGTGGGTGTGGGGATCAAAACCACCGGTCTCTGCAAGAGCAGTCGGAGCTTTAACCAGTAGGCCATCTCTCCAGCCCACATTCTGCATTTCTTTCTGCCCCCATCTGCCTTCTTCACTGTAGACTGTACAATATTCACCAAATAGCCATGCCACCATTTCTACATTAGGCTGTCTTGAAATATCCTCCACCAAAGACATTAGTAGTCCATTGCTTTTCAACTTAGCATCAGGCAAGCATTTGGGCTGGGCAAACTGCTGCCAGACTCTTTATCAAAATATCCCAGTTGCTGCCTAAGTCTTATTTTCCTCTGGAATACATTTTACAGCAATGCTTTCTCCAGGCTCTACTAGAATGGCCCTAAGCTCTGCTTACAGTAGTCAACAGCTTTTCTAGCCACAATTTCACCAAGTCTTCCAACATTTCTCCAACACCCACATGGTCAGGTTCTCACAGCCAACAGCCCACTCCTGGGCACCAAATAAGTGTATTAGTCACTTTTTCTTTGCTGTGATAAAAACACCATGAGCAAGGGAACTTATAAAAGGAAGAGTTTTATTTGAGCTTACAATTGACGCGGTTCCAGGGATCTAAAGTCCATTGTGGAGGAAGCTTGGTGGCCGGGGCTGGAACAGCAAGCCGAGGGTCACATCTCGCAATGAGCACANTTCTGATTCCTTCCCAGAAGGCGACCAAAGAGAGGAAAGAAAACACAAATTCTTGTCTTAGAAAACCTGGCCTTGGCTGGCCTTGAACTCATGATCCTCCTGCCGCTGTCTCTTCAGCATATCCTACGAGTGTGCACCACCCCAACCAGTAGTGATAACCAACACTAAAGGTCCTTAGAAAAAGCCATGCGAAAGCCTACCACTAAAGAAGCTACTTAAAGTATATGCATATATGTGATAAAAAGAGATAGGGAAAAGCAGTTATTTATAACAGGGAGCTTTGCCCCTACCAGACACCAAAGCCTAGCAAAGCAAAAACCCAATACTAGGAATGGACTCCTTCTTTTAAAGCCATTGACCAGTAGTCCCACAGACCTTCAAACAACACTGGCCACTGGTCCTGCTCCTGGTTACCAACCAGAACCAGAACTTCATGGTAGACCTGATTGCCAAATACACTCCATATATGAGCTATAGAATAAATAAGGAGAGATCAACCTAGTGCTAACTGCAGAGCCTGTCTCCACTGAGCAGCTTTCGTAATGCTGGAAGGTGCTATGCAAGCTAGCTGAAGAGAAAGCTTAGCATGAACCATATCCAGCTGTAATTCCTGCAAGCTACTACAACGGCTTGGCAAGATATGCTCTCCAAAGCAACGGTGGCATGAATATTATAGGAGTAACCAACTGCTTTCTAATTGGATTTAAGGTCTGTTTTACAGGATGCAGCCCATACATGACATTGATATTAGGCCCAGAAACCTTAGGCTAGATAGCCATGGGAGAAAGTCTAACACAACTATTCTGCTACATATATATATATATATATATATATATATATATATATGTATTATATATATACTGCAATACAAGTTGGAGAGAACAACAACAAAAGAACTGAAAAAACTCTGGAAAGACTCAGAAAAAGATACAGGACATGTATGGCAGAGTGCAGGAACTCGGGTGGGGTGGGAGCATGGAAAGGGAAGTGATTGTAGATTCGATTGAGAAATGATGTATGACCTATGGAAAAAGTTTAATAATAAAAAATTTATTTATATTAAAAAAAGATTTGGGGTCCTCACTCCAATAAAACCAGCCCTCCTACATTGCTGCTTGCTGAGCAGTTTCAGCTCTCTTGGTTACAATGTCAAGGAACCACTCAGCTTTCAGAGCCTCAGCCAAGCTGTCTTGAGTGGCCTTGGAAATTCTGGCCAATGGGACAGATCCCTAGCTGAAATTCACAAACTGGCCCAGAATAGGCACAAACATGGCCAGTTCTTGAGGTGTGATTTCCAAACTCCACAGTGACCCAAGTGAGGAAAGCCCACTGCCCTGACCTCCTAGTGGACCGTCTCCAAACACCACTCACTGCTGGGCAGGTGGTCCATAGTGTGCTCTGTTTAGTTAGTGGAATCGATTTAAAAAAAAAAAAAACCTAAACAGTTTTAAATCCATCACGGTGCAATAAACAATCAGCTATATTATACAATCTCTGCAAGAACCCTCTTAGAGACAAGCCCAGCCACCAAATAGCAATTAAAAAGGAATCAAAAATATTGTCTCCTGAAGAATGAGAATGGAGATCTAATTCTAAGCCACAGGAACTCATTTCAAAGCCCTATTTTTTACTCTATTTTTTTCTCACATCCCACTCTGGAGTGCAAAGTTCTTCACAGGCAAACCCTAGAACTCTCCCCAGAGCCCTGGTTCAGAGACTTCTCTCTCAAGATTCTCTATTTCTGTTCAGATAGACAGAAATGTGCTTGCAAAACCCTTCCCTAATGAGTTTTTTTATAAAAGAGTGTGTTTCCGAGGAAGATACCTGGTCTAGTTTGCCTTCAACTGCTGTGACAAAACCCTCTGACAAATACCAACTTGGGGAGGAGAGGATTTATTTGGCTTACATCTCCTGGGCCCGTAGTTCATCACTGAGGGATCCTAAGTTAGGAACTCTGAGCAGGATCCTGGAGGCAGGAACTGACACAGGTCATGGAGGATGCTGCTTACTGATGTTCTCCTCTGGTCCATGCTCAGCCTGCTTTCTTATACAATACACAACAACCTGCTCAGAGGGGGCACTACTCACAGTGGGCTGTCCCTTCCCACATCACTCAACAATCAAGAAAATACCGTACAGACATGGCCACAGGAAATTCCCCAATTGAGAGTCCTTCAACCTAGGTGTGTCAAGTTGACACTAAAGGTATCCAGCACGATGGCTGTGCTTCCATTCACAAAGCAGGACAATAGCAGAAAGAACACTGATATTCAGCAGGAAGAGGGTCTTTGTATAATGGAAAAAGGAGTACAGACCATAGAAGATAGATATGTGTAATTAGCTTATAGACAGGAACTGGGCACACAGCACCAGCCATTTCTCCTCTCCAGATTAACCCTGGACCAAAATAGATTTCTCATGGTATGGAAATGGTAAGCAGTAGTCTCCAGTAGTCCCCTCATGCCACAAACACTTGAAGCAGTTATTGTTGGAGAGCCATGTGGCACTCATGGGTTCTGCACCAAATTTAAGGAGCTGCCAAACTGCCAGACTGCTGCACTGTCCCAGAGAAATGGAAAGCCAGGTTCTGCCCTCCGAAATCCAGGCTCTTGTTGCATGTGTCATTGTTGGAACCTGCTTACCTGAGGTCTTCTGAAGCATCCAGGCCACAGTGACCTGCAGTTCCAAAAATCCAGTCCTACAAACAAGCCAACAGACCCAACTACACACAGTCTTACCACTCACAAAGTTCCCGTGTTGCCCACTCTTAGTGGCTTGGCCTGCAGGGGCACTCAGAGAATAGTCAGATGGGCCACCCAACCTCCTGGTCCAGAAGCAGCCATATGGTCCCACTCACCCACCCCTTGGCCCCAGGAAATCACTTGTATGTCTGTAAACTTGCATTCTACTGGGTTCCTATAACCTCCAGATGGAATTGTTCTAATGGAGATTGTAATACACATTAAAATGGAAGATATTGAGGTTCAATTGAAGAAGCTAACAATTCATTCATACTTGGTTAATAAGTGCTTAATGGAGAATTATCTCATGGCGTTGAGACTCCAACACATAAACCCATAGAAATTCATATTTAAAGGATTACTTTATCCAATGCTCCTACTTTTCTTTCAAGGATCACTCAGTTATTTGGAGGAAAAAAGAAGGGAATGATTTTCATACTTTAAGATTTCTTTTTGTAATATTTATTTATATGAATGTACTGTCTGCATGTAGGTTTGTGCACCTGTGTCATGCAATACTGCAGAGGTCAGAAGAGGGTGTCGGATTCCCCCTGGTACTTGAGTTCTCCTGGAATTGGAGTTACTGACGGTTCTCAGCCACCATGTGGGTGCTAGGGATCGAACACGGGTCCTCTGCAAGAGCAGTCAGTGCTCTTAACTGCTAGGCCATCTCTCCAGCCCAAGACTTCTTTTTTATCTGTTTTATTTTTTATTATTTTTAAAATTTATTGTTTTACATATTTTTTGTACAAGATTATGTTACAAATCGAATCTAGACCCATGTCCCCCTCCCAACCCCACCCCCACCCCACCAGATTCACCCTTTCAGTCAGTTCTTTGATACAGTCTTTTCTGTTGTTGGTGTTGTTGTTCTTTCCAATATGCATCACTCCCCACAAGAAATATTTAAAACTAGGTTATTGGCATATCACCACAGATGAGGGATTTACCATTCTCATTTGTTTTTCTGGGACTGTGTTACTTCACTCAACATTGACTGTCCTCTAGCTTTCAATCAATTTTCCTGACAAGTTCATGATGTTGTCTTTGTTTACCACTGCAAAGAACTTATTGTGTAAATGTACCCCACCTTTTACTACCACTCATCATTTGAAGGGCTTTTGGGTTGGTTCCAGCTTTTTTCTACTGTGAACAGAGCTGTAATAAACCTAGCTGTGCATGCATTTCTGTGATAAAGATGCGTTTTGTGGGTATTATACCCCAGAGGTGGTATGACTGGGTCAGGTGGTAGCTCCTTTTGAGTCTTCCAATGGCTCTCCACACTGCTTTCCATAGTGGCTGTGCAGTTTACATTCCTACCAGCAATGGATGAGTGTTTTTCCCCTCCCCACAACCTCTCCCGCACTTGGTTCATTTGTTTTCTTGATCCTAGCCAGTCTTATTGGCGTGAGATGATCTCTTAGATGGTTTTAATTTGTACTTCATTAATTATTAGCAATGTTGAACACTTTGTAAGATGTTTCTCAACCATCTCTAATTCCTCACTTGTGGAAGTTCTGTTCAGTTCCTTTGTCCATCTTTCGAGTGGTTCATTTGTTTTCTTTCTTCTTTGTTTTTTGAGTATTTATATTAACTCTGAAAATCAATGGTTTGTCTGAGTATCTGCAGTGAAGGTTGCCCTCCCACTCTGGGTTTTCTCTCACTTTCTTGATTGTTCTTTTCACTGTACAGAAGCTTCTTGCGTTTTAATTGAGGTCCCTTTGTCAATTGTTGACCTCTACTTCTTGCACAGTTGCTGTCTGATTTAGGAAGTCTTTTTCCTATGTCTATGTCTTATTCGTCTGCTGCCACTTTTTCTTCTATTGCTTCAGAGTTTGAGGTTTCATTGTTGAGTCTTTGATCCATCTGGAGTTGACTTTCTGTATATGGTGAGAGGTGGAGGTTTAATTTCATTCTTCTACAAGTGGTGAAACAGTTTTGCCAACACCACTGCTGAAGATGACTCTTTCCTCCATTTTGTCTTATTGGCCCCCTTGTAAAATATAGGTGGCTGGAATTGTATGTGCTAAAGTTTGAATCTTCAGTTCTGTTCCATTTGTCAACAGGTCTGTTTTTGTGCAGTACCAAGATGTTTTTCTAATATAGCCCTGTAGATAGCTTTGAAGTCTGGTATAGAGATCTCCCCGTATTGTCTTTTCACTCAGGGTTGCTTTGGCTATTTTGGGTCATTTTTTTTTTTTTAACATGAAATTGAGGATTTTTTTTCCAAGCCTGTGAAGAAACACTTGGGGGTTTTAATTGGGATTGCATTAAATCTGTACAAGAGGTTGGGTAGAATGAACATTTTTTTTGTCTTTTCAAAACAGGGTCTCATTGTAGTCCCAGCTGTCCAAAAGGGTCTCATGTAGTCCCCGCTGTCCTGAAACTCACTTTGTAGACCAGGCTTGCCTTGAACTCACAAAGATCCCACTTGGCCGCTCCCAAGGCTAGGATTAAAGGGATAGGCACCATTGCCTGCAAGAATGGACTTTTTTGTTTTTTTTTTTGTTGTTTGTTGTTGTTTTGTTTTTATTTACTTACTTTTTGGTCTTTTCGGAGACAGTTGTCTCCCTGTAGCCCCAGCTGTCTTGGAACTCACCTCTGTAGACCAGGCTGGCCTTGAACTCACAAAGATCCACCTGTCTCTGCCTCCCAAGTGCTAGGGATTAAAGGCATAGCCACCATGCCCAGCAGAATGGACATTTTTACTATATTATTTTCCCAATCCATGAGCATGGGAGGTTTTCCATCTATCTCCTTCTTCAATTCCTCTTTCACGAGTTTAACATTTTTGTTGTAAGAGATCTTAGTTTCTTTATTAGGTTTGTTCCTAGGTATTTTATTGTTTTGAGGCATGTGAGTGGGAAGGTCTCCTTGGTTCCTTCGTCAGTTGGTTGTTTTGGTGTAAAAAGCTACTGGTATTTGTATGTCTGCCACTTTACTGAAGCTCTTACCGTTTCTAGGAGTGTTCTGGTGGAGTTTTTAGCATCCCTTAAGTAAACAATTCAGATCATCAGCCAAAAGGATAGTTTGACTTCCTCTTTTCCATTAGAACTCCTTTATTCCTTTTCTTGCCTTATGCCCTAGCAAGTGTTCAAGCACTATGTGAAAAGATTGGTGACAGGGGGCAGCCTTGCTGAGTTCCTACCTTAAAGGGAATGCTTCTCGTTGTTTCCCCATTTAGGACAATATTGGCTGTGGGTTTCCTGTATATGGCTTTGATTACACTGAGGAATGATCCCTCCAATCCAATTCCCTCTAGACATGTAACATGAAGGGACTGAGATTTTGTAAGGCTTTTTCCACATCAATTGAGATGATCATGTGTTTTTTGTCTTTCAGTCCATTTATTATGTTTGATGATATTTATTGATTTTCATAGTTGAACCATCCCTGCATCTCTGGTATGAATCCAACTTGGTCATGATGGATGATCTTCTTGATGTGGGTCTGTATGAGTTTGCAAGTATCCTGTTTTAGAAGTTTTGCATCTGTGTTCATTAATGAGATGGATCTACTCAGCACCCCACCGAAACATTCTCCAAAATAAACCACATACTGGGACACAGAAACAAAACCCTCAACAATAACAAAAAGATTGAAATAATTTCATGCATTCTATCAGACCACAGTGCAATAAAGCTCAATATCACACCGGATAAAACCCTACTAGCTACAAGAACCACATGGAGACTAAAACAACACTCTCCTAAATAATGAATGGGTCAAGGAAAGAAATTAAAGAAAGAAATATAAAGGCATTCCTGGAAACTGATGACAATGACAACAACACAATAAATCCTATGGGACACTTTAAAAAACAGTCCTAAAAGGGAAGTTTATACCCCTGAGTGCCTACATCAAAAAAAAAAAAAAAAAAAAAAAAAAAAAAAAAAAAAAAAAAAAAAAAAAAAAAAAAAAAAAAAACCACTTGAGAGACAACAAATGAACCCTAAATGCAGCAGACAGGAAGAAATAACAAAAATCAGAGCAGAAATCAATGAAATAGAAACAAAGAAAACAATACAAAAAAATCAATGAATCCAAAAGTTGGTTCCTTGAGAGAATAAACAAGATAGACAAACCTCTAGCTCAGTTAACGAAAAGAAAGAAGGAACAACTCCAAATCAATACAATCCGTGATGAAAGGGGAAATATCATAACAGACAAGGAAAAGATCCAGACAATCATATGGGAATACTTCAAAAACCTATACTCTGCCAAGTTTGTAAACCTAGAAGAAATGGATGAATATCTGAAATCCTGGGAATCACCAAAGCTCAACCAAGAAGAGATCGACAGCTTAAACAGACCCATAATATATGAAGAAACTGAAGAAGTAATAAGAAACCTCCCAACTAAAAAAAGCCCAGGTCCAGATGGTTTCACAGAAGAATTCTATAAAATATTTCAAAAAGACTTACAACCATTTTTACTCAAATTGTTTAGAAGGATACAAACAGAGGGAATTCTCCCAAATTCCTTCTATGAAGCCAGAATCACTCTAATACCCAAACCAGGCAAAGATACAACCAAAAAGGAGAACTATGGACCCATCTCATTAATGAACACAGATGCAAAACTTCTAAACAAGACTTCTTTTCTAGAACTGTTTCTAGACCACCAAACTTTCCATTCCACCAGAGATTTGAAAATGTAACGCCCCTCAGGAAAGAATATCTGATAACATTTTGTCTCCTGGAGATACCATGACATTAATGTTAATGTAGTCATCAAGAACATGTGTAACTGTTTGTTTATCTTTATGATTTATATTCATTAAATATTGGCCAATAAAAACAAACTAATAAAATCATAACACATGACAATTTCTAGGCATTGCTTAAATAGTCCTTAGTCTTTTTATTTTTATAGACTATTCTGACAGCTCCAACATCACTCACTACTCAGAGTTCTTCTATAAAATCACAGATTTGGGGTCACCAAGATTTGGTAACTGAGACTGGTAGCCAGAATCAGACATGCCTAGGGACTGTGGACAGCTTTGGTCCATGTAAGAAAAACAAATCTGGACATTCCTACAAATGTCAAGACATAGGGATTGAGACAAAGGGAAGCAAATTTCTCCCCAGCATAATCTTAACAAGATTGATTGGGTGATTCTATAAGTTTGCCAGCTTGAAATGACAGTTCTTTAGGGCTAATGACGTTATCTTCTTGCTCCTTCAAGCTCAACTTATGGCTTCGCCTTGTGGTGTGAAATAACCAAATAACCGCCCACCAATGACTGCACAGTCTAGCAACAAGAAAGGGACATATAAGAGACAAAGGGAAGGGTTTCTTAAGAGTCCAAAAACACAGAGACAGCACACATCATTTCTAACCATGGAATCCCCATGGGCCACCCATAGCTGGTAAGCACAGAGAATGTGTATGGTGAGAGTTGTGAGCTTCATGGCCATGGGCTCAGCTGAAACATTAGCATCTATTGCTGAAAGGAGAACAGGAAAATGGAATCAGGAAAAATCAAGGGACTTTCAAATCAGTAACCCTGTGAGGGAAATTGAGTGAATTTAGACAAACTTAAAAAGACTAAAAGTCCAAATGAATGGATATTGGATTTCAGGAAAATTACCAGAAAATGAAAAAAAAAAAAATACTGTAGGCAGAAGTAAAACACAAATGAGTTCTGGAGATACATCCTGGTTGTAGATTACTCGACTAGCCTGCATGCAGAGGAACTCAAAATTCAAACAAAGAATTACTTCCTCATATACCATTAGTCCTGTGGTCCAACACACTTGGCTTTGCCACCTTAACCATCTTTGAGGTGGACCACTGCATGATTCTTCCAGCTGCCCCTGCCCTCCTTCTGATGCCTCAGGGAAGAAGAAACCAAGGAAGCTGGGAAGAAGGAAACTGTGTACCCTCCCTTTCCAACCCTGGCAGAAGGAGTTGTGGCATAGAACAGCTCTCCCATGCCTATATTCACCCTTCACTTCCCTCCCCCATGCTCAAATAGAGCTGACACATGTCTGACCTCCCTGTTTCCAGTGACTACCTGAGGTTAGCACATTCCTAAAACCATTTTAATTCAAAATTAATTCCCAGCCATCCCAAAGGGTTTAAGAGCTTTGTCATTACTTCTTGACCCCCCCCTTACCAAGACTCCATGACCTTGTCCAACTGTAATAATAAGCCCCCAAATATCTTCTGTCAAATAAGACCCTCTGGGAGGGTCTTCTTTCCTGGAACACTGAAAGAGTATCTTCTAATCACAACCTATGTAACTGCAAATCCCTTTTACTACACTAAATATGTTCTACATAGAATATTGTGTTCTGTTGTGAGATAAATAGACTATGATTCCTCCTTCTGAAATGGAGAATAGCAAAAGATATTCAAGTAGCAATACTTGTGCTTGCGATGGTTTATCATCTATCTTCTTGGATTGTGGCTTCTATACCCAATGATTAGAGCTGAAAATATGTGTTCAGGAAGCCATCCAAGGACAGCACAAGCAGAGGAAGGCAGGTTGACTTCTTTGGGCCTTAACAAGTGAGCAGAACTCGGGGCTGGAGAGATAGCCTAACAGTTAAGAGCACCAACTGCTCTTGCAGAGGACCCGGGTTCGATCCCCAGCACCCACATGGTGGCTAAGAACCGTCTGTAACTCCAATTCCAGGAGAACTCCGGTTCCAGGGGAATCCAAGACCCTCTTCTGACCTCCGCGGCATTGCACAACATGGGTGCACAAATCTACATGCAGACGGTACATTCATACACATACAAAAATAAATAAAATTTTTAAAAAGTGAGCAGAACTCATCAAAGAAGCTTCTTTTTACAACAAATGAAGGTTACTGCTGAGTTCTAAAATTGGTCGCACATATAGAATATACATCTGAGAGATGCTGGGCCCTAGGTACCATATCTACAGTGGAACCTCTATGCCTAAGGCTCACAGAACAGAGTGGAACAGGGGTTGGAGA
The DNA here is from genome assembly GCA_009823505.1 of Rhizomys pruinosus. Taxonomy (NCBI): domain Eukaryota; kingdom Metazoa; phylum Chordata; class Mammalia; order Rodentia; family Spalacidae; genus Rhizomys; species Rhizomys pruinosus. Next base: position 881,311 of record VZQC01012376.1, read on the forward strand.
GAATACTAGTGCATCCTTCAATTCTCAACGGTGAGGCTTCCCTACACAACACAGAAAGAGTGTGATGCATACAGAAGGTCACAGCTAACTCTCAGAGGCTGAGAGTACAGAGTGTGTGTCCCTGGGTAGGGCTCCCATATAAAACTCATCCATCCGCATTTTCAGGACCATTGTGGAAGAGGGGGCAGAAAGAATTTAAGAGCCATGGTTGGCTCATGAGCATAGGGAAACAGAGCCTTTCAGTCCACTGGAAACTCGCTCATGTGAAGTTGCAACAGTGGCGTTGAGCACAAGACCCATGCCAACTCAATCAGCCAAGGGCCCAGAGAGGTAGGAGGGAAATGGGAGGCAGGCCAGCCCTAGCCTGGAACTGTTGGAAACGGATTACAGCTGCATGGGGGAGAGTAGACCTTCCTTAAGATCTCAAGATAGGCTGACTAGACTCCAGTGGATGAACTTCCATGGAAAGACATCTGGATAAAATGCTTGACTGAATGGGACTGAGCACACATGGCATAATACATGAGGCAGGGGTGGTGGTGTGGCGAGCACAGGGAGGGGAGGGGAGAAGGGCAACAACAATATTTTTTAAATAAAAACAGGTCGGCAGAATTAGTATCTGCAGAGGCGGAAGTCTGTGAACAGAGAAGTCTTTGTAATAACACAGGAAAGTTTAAATGAGTGAGATGACTATAGGAAAGCAACAAATGGGGGACGGGTAACAAGTTGAAGCTTGGTGCAGACCCCAAAGGACAAGGATGTTAATATTGGCTAAGTCATGTTATTTTCTGCAGGATCTGGGAATAAAAGGAAATCTAGAAGTGCTATCTCCAGGGGTGGGACAAGTAAAATGTGTAGATGTAAATCATCACAGCATGCAGGAGGCAAGACAGAGAGCCAGGTAGCTGTAGATGTAGAAATCTTAGAGCTAGTACCAAGGAAAAAAGTGAGAAAAGTAAGACCTGTAACAATAACATCTACATAGAGCAAAGCATGTAATAAATAGCACCTGTGTAGACCAGAGCATGTGCACACGCAAAGCTAAGAGGAACATATCCAGCCCGTCAGACCAGGTGTCTGGACAGGTGAGGAGAGAAGGTGAAGATTTGGGTTGTCATGGAAGAAAATAAATGAGAGAGGGACCTTGTGTTGAATGATGTGGGCAGTGCTGAGAACTGAAGTGTGTGATTAACTCAATTCTGCAAGAGCTCAAAGGGAGATAAATAATTACCTACATGCATACATAAATTCATGCAAACACTACAAAATGACAAGGAATGGCTTGAATGGCCTCATGAAGGATTATCTGCAGATGAAGGGCAAGGAGAGGGGAAGAGAAAAAAAAGTACATCGGACTTGGGTGATTGGTAACTTGCCTTGTGTCTCTTCTCTTCTCATTTCAGATCTGCAGAACCCTGTCTTGCTCAGTGACCACATTCTAAGAAGACAGCGTTTGAAAAGAGACAGATGTATGTGTGTGTGAGAGTCGCTTCTTACTTTCTAACTCAACATTGGGGAAACTTTCAAAACTAATTTGAGTCTCACTTTTCTCCTCTGCTAGAAGAATTTCTTCATAGTAGCCCCAGACCTACCATGAACTATCAGTATCAGAGGAAATGACCATTTCAAATCCTCACATAATCATGCAGCTAATAAACACTGATTTCAGAGCTGGTTTCTCTAGCATACGATAGTGGTCACTAGAAACTAAGAAGAGAAGGAAATAAGATGTCAGGAGGCTTAACAATAGGAACTAAGGTACAGCTGTAGAGAAGGAGAGTCTAAGGTTCTACCACACTGTAAGTTGATTATAGTTGACATCAATTCCTTATGTATTTTACAGAGAACTAGAAGAAAGGAGTTCAAAATTTCTCAGCCTAAATGATAAGTGTTTAAGGAACATAAAATGCTAATTACCCTTATTTGATCATTACACATTATGTACATATACCAAATCATCATAAATGTACTCAATTATTGAATGCTAATTAAAAATTATATCGATGATAGATGATAAATGATAGATATATAGATGATTAGTAGATGACTGACAGGCAGATAGATGGATAAGAAATGGTAAATATTAGAGAGATAGATTCAAGTCACCTCATAGAGTGGTTAGAACAGTCAGTAAAATGTCTCTGACTGTTCTTGACCCAGGAGCCCAAGCTGTGGCCAATGACCTCTGCTTGGCCAGTCACAGAGGTGGTCACAGAGCTTGGCAGAACACACGCATAGCTTCAGCTTAGTACCAGAAGGCCCGCCTTTTTTGGAGGAGGGATGGATGGCAGCAGTGTGCTCTGAGTATCTCTCCCCTTTCTTGGCCCCTGGGAGAGCAGCATCTCAGCTTGGCCATGTGCCCACCGTCTAAGGAAAATCTACTCACAGAGGCTGGGCTCCCTCACACCCAACTTCACTGCACATTTTCATCTTTTTTATGTGTTCGGAATGTTACACTAATTGTGATGGATGCTCTCTTTGTGCTCATGCTGAGGGGCGGATGATGAAGCCATAATGTAAGGTAATATGTCTATTAAAGATTTAAAATAACCTGACTGCTGGATGATTCCTCACTACACTGGCAGATCCAAGCTCCTTGGGAAGTCTCTGGTGCTAAATTAGAGTCAGTGATGGGGTGGGAGAGAAGGAAAGGGCTCAGGAGATAGTCTCTAACTTCTGGAGCACTGTCAAATGAACCTACCCTTTCTTCACTTAATTAAGGACTATCTAATGAGTACTTAACTACATGCCAGGATCTGGATCCACACACAGATAGCCAGTGACTTGGAGATCTCTCAATTTAGCAGAAATGTTCTGGACTGAATAAACAAAGTATCAATACATAGGGAGTAATAAATTAATTGACCAGATCAATATTGGAGCCCTAAGTTACCAGAATGCCATTCAAAATGGATCTTTGACATGCCTGGTCCTCAGATTCCAGAAGTAGATAAAATTGGGATTAATTTTCATTAGCAAAGAATGAGTTTTCAATAAAAATCTGATAGAATTGAAATATCTTCCTACCCTGTGGTTTCTTTATAAAAGCAAGATATAGTGATAGATGTATGTTCAGTTCAGCTGGAACTTCTGGGTGTATAGGAAGTCCCTAGGCTAACTTTAGCCAAGACAATAAGTAACGGGTGACCTCACAGGAGTGAACTGTGACAGGAGATCAGTAGCCTAGATATTATTCTTTGCTGTTTCAGTGGGCCGACGTCCTCTGACTAGCCACAAGAGTCTAATTTCAGCTCACCTCACTATATGACCCACTATTTCCTTCATGGCTAACCAGATGCTGGCTTTACTGCCCTCTGCTGCTCATTCGTGCCACTATTTACTCAGGCATGGCCTGGGGTACCTGCCTCCCCCTTTTCTGCCTCTCAGACTCTGTTTGAACTTTGAGGTTGACGTGATGAATGAAAGAAGAAAAATAGTATCCTGCCCTATTGCCTGTTGTAACAAAATTATTACCATCACTGATCAGAAATGGATAAGATACAGTCTCATGTCATAAGTTTTGAAAAAGTGGTTGACAAGGAAAGGAATAGGATGACTGGGCATGGCCTCTTGCAAGCTCTAATTGGTTTGTTGTTGTTGTTGTCTGTTTGTTTGTATGTTGATGTTTTGTGTGTTTCAGACATTTTTCAGTTCAGTTCAGACTATTCCCCTTTCCTTTCCCTCCACCCCAGTTCATGCATTCTGCCATACATGTCCTGCATCTTTCTCTCAGTCTTTTTAAAGTTTTTCTTTGCAAAGGTTTATTGTTTTGGGCAGAGTTTAACTATATCAGTCCGTTCTTTGACCCAGTCCTTATGTTGTTGTTGTTCCCTCCCAATTGAATTGCTCCAAAGTATACCTACATACATGTCATATATGTACCAGAATTATGTCCTCCAAGAAAAAAACTACATATTAACTCCGATATATGTTTAGGAGTTCACTTTTTTCCTTTTAATTTTATATTACTCTAAAATATGAATATATACCTTCTGCCCATATACATTAATTACCATGTCTGAAATTAAGTGGTAAGTTAATTCTAGGACTCATTAAGAGATTCACATTATAACAGCACAGTTGCTTTCAGATAGAAAGAAATATAACAATAACATTGCTCAGCTTGCTGAAAGGCAAGTTGAAAAACTGGGGGATTTGGTACTAGCATCCACAAAGGAGGGAAATCATTCCCCATTTGGTTTTTTGGGACTGTGTTACTTCACTTAGTATAATGGTTTTAAGTTCAATCCATTTACCTGCAAAGTTCATAATGTTATCTTTCTTTACTGCTGCATAGAACTCCATTGTGTAGATGTGCCACATTTTTGTTATCAACTCATCAGTTGAGGGGCATTTGGGTTGATTCCAACTCTTCCCTATTATGAAAAGAGCTGCAATAAACATAGATGTGCAGGTATCTTTGCAGTAGGATGAGTCTTGTGGGTATATAATTGTTGATCGTTCCAACATCTGACAGGTCATATGTGGCAAACAGATTGGCTTTTAAAAAAAATCTCAATGACACAACCTCATTTAGAAAGACATGTGTTAGAAAATCCAGCACAAAAGAGTAAAGATGTATTCTTCCACTGCAACCAAATAATGCCACTTAAAATACTCATGTTACTGTGGCATGGTGACAATCAAGAATATGCAAAAATCAACCAAACAATCAAACAAAAAACAAGGGAGATGACTCAGTTGGTTAAGTTATTTACCACTCAACCATGAGGACTTGAGTTCAATCATAAGTATTCATTTAAAAAAAAAAAGGGAGAGACTGCTTATGAGTTGCCCATGCCTAAGTGACACATCTACAATGCAACCTCTACATCTAAGGCTCATGGAACAAAGTAGAACAAGTGGTAGAGGGAACATTAATGCATCTCCCAACACCCATCAATGAAGCTCTCTCATGCAACAGAGGGTCGTGAATACAAATGGACACAAATGGCCAAAGTGTAGAGAATAATAGCCTGCCTAGTGTGGGTCCTTGGACAGGACTCCTATATCAAACTCCACCCACCCAGGGCTCAGGGACCATTGCAGAAAGGGAACAGAAAGAATTTAAGAGCAGCCAGGGAGGAAGTACATGACCATATGGTAACAGAGACCTACAGGCTCCTGGGTGTGTGCCCAGGAGAACCTGCAGCAATGGTATCAGCATGCATAAGACCTGTGAAAACTCAAGAAGACAAAACCCCTGCACAGAACTGTGGAAACGGGCAGCAGGACCCAATCTTAGTCAAAGAAATATTTGCAGCTGACTACTGATGGGTGAGGAATAGCCAATCTCCTTAAAGTGAGGCACTCTAGATAGGCTGACTAGACCCCAGTAGATGAACTTGCACTGATGGATGTCTGGAGACACTAACTTGACTCAATAGGCATTAACACAAGTGAAAATGCATAAATTGCAGTGGGTGGGGCTGTGGGAGGATACCAACGGGAAAGGGGTGTAAAAATGATTAAGATGTTCCCTATGAAGTTCACAAAAGTTCAATAAAAATTTACAACAGCAAAAGAAAATCTTGTCATGGCAGCACATCCTTGCAACCCCAGCACTGGGGAAGTAGAGACAGGAGAATCCCTGCAGCTTGCCAGTCTATCCAAATTGGGGAGCTCCAGGGTTAGTGACAGGTGTTATCATAAAATATATAAGGGCACATCAAGAAGATCATCCATCATGACCAAGTTGGATTCATACCAGAGATGCAGGGATGGTTCAACATACGAAAATCAATAAACATCATCAAACACATAAACGGAATCAAAGACAAAAACCACACCATCATCTCAATTGATGCTGAAAAAGCCTTTGACAAAATCCAGCATCCCTTCATGCTTAAAGTCCTAGAAGGAATTGGATTGGAGGGATCATTCCTCAATGTAATCAAAGCCATATACAGGAAACCCACAGCCAATATCATCCTAAATGGGGAAATGACGGAAACATTCCCTTTAAAGGTAGGAACTCGGCAAGGCTGCCCCCTATCACCACTCCTCTTCAATATAGTGCTTGAAACACTTGCTAGAGCAATAAGGCAAGAAAAGGATATTAAAGGAGTACTAATTGGAAAAGAGGAAGTCAAACTATCCCTATTTGCTGATGATATGATTGTTTACTTAAGAGATGCAAAAAACTCCACCAGAAAACTCCTAGAAACGATTAACAGCTTCAGCAAAGTGGCAGGATACAAAATTAACCTTAGAAAATCAATGGCCTTTCTTTACACCAAGAACAAGCAACTGGAGAAAGAATTCAAAGAGACCTTCCCACTCACAATAGCCTCAAAAACAATAAGATACCTAGGAACAAACCTAACCAAAGACACCAAAGACCTCTACAACAAAAATTTTAAACCCTTAAAGAAAGAAATTGAAGAAGACCTCAGAAGATGGAAAAACCTCCCATGCTCATGGATTGGGAAAATTAACATTGTAAAAATGTCCATTTTACCAAAACTCTTGTATAGATTTAATGCAATCCCAATCAAAATCCCCAAGAGTTTCTTCACAGGCTTGGAAACAAAAGTTCTTAAATTCATTTGGAGAAACAAAAGACCCCGAATAGCCAAATCAATCCTGAGTGAAAAGAGCTACACAGGAGGGATCTCTATACCAGATTTTAAACTATACTACAGGGCTATAGTCATAAAAACAGCCTGGTACTGGCACAAAAACAGACCTGTTGACCAATGGAACAAAACCGAAGATCCAAATCTGAGCACATACAATTTCAGCCATCTCATATTTGACAAGGGGGCCAAGAAACCACAATGGAGAAAAGACAGCATCTTCAGCAAGTGGTGTTGGCAAAACTGGATCACCACTTGTAGAAGAATGAAATTAAACCCCTACCTCTCACCCTGTACAAAAGTCAACTCCAGATGGATTAAAGACCTCAACGTGAAACCCCAAACTCTGAAGGTGATAGAAGAAAAAGTTGGCAGCAGACTACAAGACATAGGCGTAGGAAAAGACTTCCTAAATCAGACAGCAGCTGCACAAGAATTAAGGTCGACAATTGACAAATGGGACCTCATCAAACTCAAAAGCTTCTGTACATCAAAAGAAACAATCAAGGAAGTGAAGAGAAATCCCACAGAGTGGGAGGAAACCTTCACTGCAGATACATCTGACAAAGCATTGATTTCCAGAATATATAAACTACTCAAAAAACAAAGAAAAAAGAAAACAAATGACCCGCTCAATAGATGGAGCAAAGAACTGAACAGAGACTTCACAAGCGAGGAATTAGAGATGTCTGAGAAACACCTCAAGAACTGCTCAACATCACTAATCATTAAGGAAATGCAAATGAAAACCACTTTAAGATATCATCTTACTCCAATAAGACTGGCTAGGATCAAGAAAACAAATGATACCAAGTGCTGGAGAGGTTGTGGGGAAAGGGGAACACTCATCCACTGCTGGTGGGAATGTAAACTCGTACAGCCACTATGGAAAGCAGTGTGGAGAACCCTTGGAAGACTTGGAATGAACTTGCCACCCGACCCAGCCATACCACTCCTGGGCATGTACCCTCAAGACTTACGCCACCACAGAGATACATGCACGGCCATGTTTATTGCAGCTCTCTTCACAATAGCAAGGAGCTGGAACCAACCTAAATGCCCCTCAACTGACGAGTGGATAGAGAAAATGTGGTACATCTACACAATGGAGTTCTATGCAGCAGTAAAGAAAGACGACATCACGAGCTTTGCAGGAAAATGGCTGGAGCTAGAGGACATCATGCTGAGTGAAGTAACACAGTCCCAGAAAAACAAACGACGAATGGTATCCCTCATCTGTGGATGCTAGTGCCAATTACCCAGTTGTAAGTATTTCTTGTGTAGGGCCCCCTGAGCTTTTGTCCAAAGCAGTTGGGCATAATGCATTTTGGAAACAACAACAACAACAGAAAAGACTGCATCAAAGAACTGACTGAAACAGTGAACTTCTGCTCAAAACAGTCAACTTCCCCATGGAAAATATTGAGAAAGACTAAGAGATGGAAAGCATGTTTGGCAGAATGCATGAGCTCTGGCGGGGTGGGGGAATGAGTGGGAACACGGGTCTAGATTTGTTAAAAATAAATAAATAAATAAATAAATAAATAAATAAATAAATAAATGTATGTGAAAAAATATATATATAAGGGCCTTTGGGGTGTGAGGGGAAGGGGGCGTCTTCTGGCTGGAGCTGGTAGCTTAGTTCGTTGAAGGATGTCGGCTGCGAAGTCTGTGGCTTGACAAAGCTCATAGTCATGGCAGGTCCAGAAACTGATGGCCAGTTCCATTTCACTGGTATTAAAAAATATTTCAACTCTTACACTCTTACTGGTAGAATGAATTTTGTACTGGCCATATATGGAGGCATTGCTTTGTTGGTCTTATACTTTAAGTTAAGGCCTAAAAAGACTCTAGCTGTGAAAGCAACATAAATGGATTCTGAAATGTCCAGCCTCATCTGTTAAGTCCCATGCCTGGAGAAGCTAATGTCAACTCATCATGTAATACTCAATTTGTACCAATAAATTATGAACCTGGATTGAAAAATATATGAGAAAATGATTGAAGAAGACACAAGTATTGTCTCTTCTTCACATATACACAGATGCATGAGAACACACACACACACACACACACAACTCTGTTTGCACACATTAACAAAATCATGATCTTACTATTTCATTGACAAAGGAAACCATAGTACATGTATCCTAGCTGACTTTGAAAGAGGCAGAATACCTACTTAGAATCTTCAGGATTCTAGTCTAATTCAGAGAACTAACCTGAAACACAATAACCTGAACATCCCCTAAATCTGATGTAGTGGACTGTGACTTAGTATAAGTATTTAAATCCCCCAAAAAACTGGAATAGAGATTATCCAATAAAACTTTACACAAACCTTACATGAAAGCCTGTGACTATCTGATTGGTCCCTGACTTGAGGGTACTCCTGAGTAGTTGGACTACAGCCATCTGGTCCCTCCTATATAAAATAAAAAAAAAAAAAGAAGAATCTGAAGCCTAAACCAACCAGATTTCAGAACTAGCAATACAAACATCAGTCCTCAACTCAACAAAGGAAGACTTAAGTTTCATACCAGAATCATAAACAACAAAAGATATCCACATGCCAAAATCACAATGAAAAAATAATATGAATAAAAACAAATAATATGTCCCCACCAAACACTACCAGTTTTATAGAAGAATTCTACAATGAGAACCACATAGAGATAATCCAGGACACAGAATTCAAAAGAACAATCAAAATCAAAGAACTAAAAGAAGATAGGGATAAACTGCTCACTGAACTCACAAAATAGATAAAAATACTGAAAGAGAATTCAGGCTAAAATAAAGAAAGAAATGAAACACTCAATAAGCCAATTTGAAATGACAGGAAAAAGCCTCACCAATAGAATGAATGAAATGGAAAACAGAATATCAAGACTGGATGATAAAGTTGAAAAATAGGAATGTTCAAGCAAAAACAATGAAAAATTTTAAAAACAGAGGAATGGAATATGCAGGAAATGTGGAACCCAGGATGGAACTAGGAGAATGGGCAGCAGACCCCAATCTCAGCTGAAGAAATATTGGCAGCTCTTGGGTAAGGAAGATCTTCTTAAAGCAAGGGACTCCAGATAGGCTGACTATTAGTGAACTTGCACTGAGGACGTCCAGGAACACTAGCTTGACACATAGGCCTTACCACAAATGACAGAGTGTATAAATTCCAGTTGGGGGTGGCTGTGGGAGGGTCCCAATGGAGAAGGGGGCATAAAGGTGATTAAAGGTTGACATGTTTTGTGTGAAATATACAAAAACTCAAAAAAAAATAAAAATCTTCACACAAATCTAGTTGAACTTTTATATTGATTCTGAACCATCAGGATGCTGAGAAATTATAAGAACAAATTACCTCTAAAATTTATCTCAGGGGAAACCAAATATATATCAGAAAAAGGCACTGCATCATGTTGCTAGAGCTGCCCACACACGGCATGAGAGAAGGGATGAACTCCTCATCTCACAGTGCCTGTGGAAACACTAAGAAAACCAGCCGGGCACCACAGCAGAAAGCACAGCCTGAGTACCATGTGCTTCCATGCCATGGAATAACTTGGTAACACCATGGCTTCTATTCATTCAAAAAGGTTTTCGGACAATATACCAACAGAAAAAAAATGAGATTTGTACTCAGAACTACCTGAAAATCTAAACAATGCTGTCACATAGCTAATAATTACTGCAGCCAAAACCAGAACAGACATCACTGAAATTTTAATTAATGCCTTTAAAGTCCTGGGTGAATGTAAAGGAAAAGAAAAAGGGGAGATAAAATGATTAGAGATGGCATAATAGATGCTGAGGACAGACAAATGATACATCATACAGATTAAAAAGGAGTCTTGAAATAGAGAACTCAAAAATGTAGACAAGATTTATTCAAAGACATTTTAAAGTTAAATTTCCTTAAATGAAAAAAAGATAAATTGAAAAATCACACCCATTCACAGGAAACACTTATACATAGAGACTGGACCCAGGAGATATCCTCACGCTATTATTGAACTTAAAAGATAAGAAAGAACTGTGTAGGCATACAGGCAGAAAGTATCCCCCAAAGAAGAATAATCAGGCTGTCTTCAGACAACTGCAATATATCAAGTATAAAAAAGTAAAGGCGCATTGCCTCAATCATGAAGGGAAAATGACCCAGAAATATTACACTCACCTAAGACTTCTAAAACACAGCCTTCTTCCAGCCTTTGAAGCCCAGCATCTGTGGTCACCTCCTCAACGTTAATTTCTCTGACCATTGGACACCCATCAGTTCTCCTCTTCTTATCACATTTCCCATTTCTTCCCAGGCCACTCTATAAGCTCTGCCTTCCCATTGTCTAAAGTATATGCACCCTAAGATCAGTTTGTTTTATTCGGTACAATGGAAATGCTTAAGAAATTATGAAATGCTGCACAAATGAAAGGGACTGATGGGCTATGGTCCAAAGTTTTGATTTCCAACATCTTTCTCTTTTACCTTCTGGTCTTCTCATCTTCCTTTTTAGAATTCAGAACTAGAAAAATCTACAAAGAAACACTCGAGTTGGTATGTTTCCCTGTAGTAGCCTGTGCGCTGAGAATTACACAGTGTGCTTGAACAGAGCTTGTACCTCATCAACCTAACCTGCCCTAGGCAGGTGACCACAGAAACAGCTGAGTCTCAGACCTGGGCCAATCACAAGGCAACAAACACAATGACTGCACTAAGAGGAGAGCAGAATGCAAACAGTATATAAACCCTAAACCTTGCCCCCAATAAATGAACCCACAGCAGCTCGCCTTCTGCCTGCTTTCACCCAACTCCCGGGGTCTGTGTGTTCCCCCCTTTTGTTCACGGTAGGACCACAAAGTTCCCTGGCAGGCCAGGGGAATTGACAACATTTCCCTTTGTTTTGTTTCATTTGTACATATTAGCAAGTTATGGCTCAAGAAGTTTAAGTGACTTCTGTGCTTGTGTCACATAACTATATTGGGATGAAGTTCATAACCATAATGGGATGAAGATATCAATTTATTTATTCCTTCCAAAAGAAGATTTAATGAAAGATTTTGGAAAGGGCCCATGGTAATTTCTTACTAAAGATAATAACCATCTAAGTCAGGTTTGGAGGCTCAAATCAATGTATTCTGAAAATGTAACTATGTACTTTGGTGATTTGCATGATGTAATGTGACTTTGTGGTTGCATTGAAATCCCTCTAAGCAAGTTTAATAAAGAGTCTCTGTCTCAAGTCTTTTGGATAGTTCCATCACCTGGGTACTTTCAAGGCATACTCTGGGAACACAACTTCCTCAAGCTTCGGTAATCAAAGGTATAGTTCTTGTCAATGCAAAGGACCCTAAAATCAGGTTTATCATTATAATCTGTGTCTGTTGTGACTAGCATTTCCTAGAGTCAGTGGTCATTAGGACTGTGGATATATACCTTCAGAAGTACAACAGATGTGGGAAGAGAGATGTCTATAGTTTACAAGGAGGCAGGACTAGGTGGAAAGAGAGTCAAATTTCAACCTCACTGCTTCATTTATACTCATCTAGGTATGTGATTTGAGCTCAAATATGGGTAAATTAGGCTCTAAGTGTGGAATCACTACACATGGGCTCAGCTAATATATGCTGTCACATTTTTCCTGAGAACATCACAAAATGTCCCTTCAGGAGATTTACAATGTAACATCTGCCCCCAAACTAGAAGCTATTAAGATATCCTATGAAGGTATGTGATTGGTCAGTGATTGGTCATGGTATAGAGGATGACAGTTGGAGTGTGTAAGCTCGTACCCTCCCACACACATCCATACTTGTGCGTGTTTAAAAACTCCCTCTGTCTATTGGCTCTAACAATCTCTATTTACAAAAAAAAAAAAAAACTTTAGTATAGTCCTCTTCTTGAAATGGTAGGTTAAAGGATAGAGATGAGACTTTCCAGTGAACAGAGTTCCTTTTTGTGAACATTATGGGCTTTGTGAAGTAATGATGGTGCTCAGGTTAGTGGTTCCTTTATTTTATTCTGTTTCATCAACTTGACACAAACTAGAGCCACCCGGAAAGAGGGGAGCACAGTTGAGGAATTTCCTTCCTCAGACTGGCCTGTGGGCATGTCTATGGGGTGTTGTCTTGATTGCTAATTGATGTAGAAGAGCCCAGCCCACTGTGTGTGGTGCCATCCCTAGGTAGATAAGTCTGGGCAGTTTAAGAAAGGTAGATGAGTAAGCCAGAGGAAGGAAGTGAGGAGACAGCATTCCTCCATGGTCTCTGCTTCAGTTCCTGCCTCCAGTTCCTGCCCTGACTTCCTTCAGTGATGGACTGGGAGCTATTAGACAAATAAGCATATCTTCCCAAAGCTGGTTTTGATCAGTGTTTATCACAGCAACAGAGAAGCAAACTAGAGCAGACAGGCAGAAAAGTAAACACTCTACAGTGTTAAGCTGGAGCTATCCATATCATGTCTGATCAATGTGTGTTCTAGGTCAGTCTGATTTGCAGTTTTGTCCATTTTGTCATCTACTTTAAAATCAGAAGAATGTTGGAGGATGCTGATGAGAGGGTTGAGGGGAAAGTCTAGTCCCCAGAGAAATCTATGCACAAACACTAGGGACATTTGCAGCATTTCTCTGGGGGCATAGGAAGGAGACCAGAACGATCTCTCCCTTCTATCACTACAGCCTCACCTGAACATTCCATACCTTGCCTAGCCACTCTAGTTTAATGATTCACCTGACCAACCGAACTCAGCTGCCTATTTTATAGAAGGGAATACACAGTGCTGGTGCTCCCAGCATGCAGTGCTGGTGCTCCCAGCATGCAGTGCTGGTGCTCCCAGCATGCAGTGCTGGTGCTCCCAGCATGCAGTTGATAACGTTGTCACAGTAGATGGTGTTGGTGTTGTCAATTCATATTTGTAAAAGGTTGTAATTTTGTTCAAGGTCTGATTGCTACTGAATTCCTGGTTTATGTTTTCTATCTCAGAACAAAGAAAAGAGGAACTGGTTATCTAATGAAAGGGAGGTGTGGAGAGAATAAAAGGAGGAGGAGGAGGAAGAGGAGGAGGAGGAGGAGGAGGAGGAGGAGGAGGAGGAGGAGAAAGGAAACCATAAACTGAAGCATAACAAAATTAAACAACAAGATAAAGACTGGAGAAACAGTAGTAGAGAGAATGATCAGGTAGATGGACATAGAGCCCAGTTTGTCCTACTAAGACACTTGGATTAGGGGCTGGAGAGATGGCTCAGCAGTTACAGAGGACCCAAGTTTGGTTCCCAACACTCGAATGGCAGCTAACAACCATCTGTACAACTCCAGTTCCAGGGGAATCGGTGCCCTCTTCTGACCTCCATGGGCATTGCCCAACACTGGCGAACTGACATGCCCATATCAAAACCCTCATATGTGCAAAAATATAAATAATAAATGAAATATTTTTGAAAAAGAAACGAATTAAAAATGCAGATATATCCATCTTAAGATTCTTGTAGATCTGTATTTAGAGGGCCGTACCAACATGACTTGCCTTATACGGAGGAAGAATTCACCTATGCGAGCTGTGAGATTCAATTTAGAGGATTCTCAAAAATATTTTGGAACATCCCCTTACATGTTGTAAAATGGGGATCTGTGTCCCTTGTTTGGACCATGAGAAAAGGTCTTTAAAATGCAAAGTGAGGTAATGGGTGCTGAGTCTTTTGTGAAATATGTGAGAATGGTTTGATCATTGTACTCAACTGTCCAAAACTATGAGACATTTGTTCCATTTTAAAGTCTAATGATCTCATAAGATGTAAGTACATTCAATTGAATTAAAGAAGAGAAAGAGTTCTTATTTTTGTATTCTATGAAATCTCCAGATACACTGTTTGTCAATAATAAACCATTGATCCTGGATGCAATATGAGGTTAGGTTCCTGTTAAGTCTAGGGTCACAACATTTCTTTCAATCAATACATAACTAATTTCTGTGTATTTTTGCTTAAAGACATCTTATTTCTTGTGTATATATCTGTGTTACATATCATTGAACTCATGTCAAAAGCACTGTAATTCATTCATGAGGGAAACTTACCTAACATCTATTCATTTGATGAAACACATCTCAGGTTTGTGCTTAGGAGTACAAGCTGGTACTTCAGCACCGTGCCTAAAGATCATTAAAAATGGCAGAAGTCCACTGGCTGCTCGGAAAAAGCCATCTTTGCATTGTTCCTGGGTCCTGCTCTGGCTTTACCACAGCCAACCTCGCCAGACTTGCGCAGCGCTCTCGACAGAGTAGTCCATCTTGTGCTCTCTCCTCGCTGCATCGGATCACGCCCCACCATGTCAGATGCAGCTCTGAGATCACCGCCAAGGACTTGAAGGAGAAGGAAGTTGTGGAGGAGGCAGCGAATGGAAGAGACGCACCTGCCAACGGGAATGCTAATGAGGAAAATGGGGAAAAGGAGGCCGACAATGTTGTAGATGAAGAAGAGGAAGAAGGTGGGAGGAAGAGGCGGAGGAGGACGAAGGTGATGGTGAGGAAGAGGCGGAGGAGGACGAAGGTGATGGTGAGGAAGAGGACGGAGATGAAGATGAGGAGGCTGAGACAGGTGCCACCAAGCGGGGAGCAGAAGATGATGCGGTCGATGGTGTTGATACCAAGAAGCAGATGATGAGGATGACTAGACAGCAAAAAGGAAAAGTTAAACTTAAAAAGCCGCCGTGACCTAGTCACCTCCACTTCCCAGTCTCAGAACCTAAACATGGTCACCTGCAGTGGAGAGAGCAGCCCCGCCCCCAGCGGGCAGTGCCACCACAGATGACGCACACTCTCCAGCACCCACCAAAACCACAACGTGAATTTGCAACAGGGGAGGAAAAAAACAAAACTTCCGAGGCCCTGCTTTTTTTTCTTGAAAGTACATTAAAAGGAAATTTTGTTTGTGTTTTTTATTTACATTTTATATTTTTGTACATATTGTTAGGGGTCAGCCATTTTTAAGGATAACGGGTGACCAAACGAGCCTTTGGAGCGTTCTCTGTCCTACTTCTGACTTTACCTGTGGTGTGACCATGTTCATTATAATTTCAAAGGAGAAGAAAAACTCATAAAAAAAGTAAAAACAACAACAAAAAAGGAACAATCTTATTCCCAGCATTCCAGTAACGTTGTGTGTGTATGTACCTAGCTGTACTATAAGTAGTTGGTTTGTATGAGATGGTTAAAAAGGCCAAATATAAAAGGGTGGTTTTTTTTCTTTTTTTGTCTATGAAGTTGCTGTTTAATTTTTTTGGTCTGTTTGATGTATGTTTGAAACAATGTCCAAAAATAAACCAGAATTTTATTCTGCCATAAAATGGCAGAAGTGCAAAAAACAGGTACAGAAAAGACAACAAGAACATTCATTTACAGTAAGAGCCGAAGATGATGATGGAAGAGCCTTGCTCACCTGGGTGTGTTTGCATCAGATAACTCAAATACCACCCCCCTTCCTCACAAAACACAACACTGTGCATGTCTCTAAATGAGTCTCAAATCATAGTACAGATTTGGGGATCAAAATCAAATTTTAATCAAGTAGATAAATTTGAAATAAAGAGTCCACAAAAAAAATGTTCAATTATATTTACTGAACACATTATTTCCAGGCAATCTTCTAGGTGCTGGGATTACAACAATAAAACACACACACACACACACACACACACACACACACGCACGCACACACACACATACCTCTTTAAAAGCAAGCATTTATTAAAGGGAGAGTAAATAAATATACTAGACATGTTAATTGCTCTAGAAAAAATAATCAGGGTAAGAAGAAATCTATCAATTAATTAATTAATTAATTAATATGTTTTGGTCCTGGGAATTAAAGTGTGAGTCTTGTTCTTTCTAAGCAAGTACTGTACCATTTAGCTACACCCCCCCCAGCTGAGAATTAAATTTCAATTTGGATAGTCAGAGTACACTGTAATGAAAGAGGGCTTATACACAAATTTGAAGGGGGAATTTTCTCCAGCAGTGTAGCCGATGCTGATTTGCCCACACTCCTGTACTAATCCCTCATTTAATGTTCCTGTAAGTAAATCTAATTAAACTCATTGGTTCACCAAAAATATTTAATTGAATTATTTAATAATTCTTATCTAGGAAAGCTTTTATGGATTTCATACATATTAAAAATTAAATTAAATTTTTGAAGGTCTAGTAGGAACCAGCTTTGCAGATATCTGGAGGAGGAATGTTCTAGGCACAGGAAATGGTACAAATGTACAAATGTACAACCCTAAAGAGACCAGTGAGGCTAGAGTGGACTGAGAGAAGCCCAGGGGACACAGAGAAATGACAGCCCCTGTGTATCAGTGTTAGTATGCTGTCTCTTACTTGGCATGAGATGGAAAGCACTTGCAGAGTTTTGTGCCTCAACCTACAAAGGGCTCACTCCGGCTGTTATATTGAGAGCCTTAGAGGTAGTAGGTAAAAACAGAATAAAGAGTCCATTAGGAGTCTATTATTATACAGCTGAAGCAAGCCCAGGGTGCTAGCATAAGAGTTAGTGTGAAGAGGCTAAGTGCCGGGCATATGTCAAAGGTAGAACTGTCAAGAGTTCCTGAGCTATAGGGTTTGTAATTAGGGATACTTGGGGTTTGAGCCTATACTAGTGGATAAATGGAAATTCTATGAGCTTTGCTGGAAAAAACGCTGAGTGAACGTTGGAAGGAGACATCGTGGAACATGTTAAGTTTGCTGATTCATTATGCCTCACTGTTGACTAGGCATTTGGAGAAGCCAGGGGTTAAGTGGTTAAATGTCTGCTATAGAGAGAAGCCATCAGCATAGACTGAGATCACCCAGGAAGTACATATAGTAGAGAAGAAACAGGGTCCAAGAATTGAGCCACATGGCACCCAGATAATAAGAGACCCGAGGAAATACGAAGAACATTAAGACTGAAATACAACCACATTGGCAGGAGTAAAATCAAGAGAACTTTGTGTTCAGGAAGTAAAAAGAGAAATGTTTTCAGGAACAGAAAATGATTAACTATGAGATGTTTACTGAAAGGTCAAACCTTATCAGGTTTAAAAATAAATTGTAGATTTAGCAACACTGGGGTCACCATGACCTTAAAACAATAGTGATTTTGGTGCCATGGTTAAGGACAAAATCCTCTTTGGTATGGGATTAAGAAACAATAGGTAAAAAATTGAAGACTTGGATAGAGACAAAGATTTTGAGGGGTTTTTGCATAATGTGGAACAAAGTTCCAGGATATTGAAAGATATTATCAGAGAAATTTTTGGACTTAGAGCAAAAGTAAGCAGACTATATATAAAAATATCTCACCTGCCTTTTTAACCTCACACATTCACAGTCCCCCTTGTTATTGACTTCCCCCTCCAGAATAGGATATTTGTTAAAATATATCACATCAGACAATGTCCATAGTTTACAGTAGATTTGCTCTTTGGGTTTGGACAAATGTAAAATGAATTGCTAGTAGTATCTCGCACAGCAGTTGAACTATTCTAAAAATGTTCTCTGCTCTGTCGGCATGACCTTCTTCCAGGAAATCACTGATCACTTCACTGTCTCCATAGTCTGGTTTCCTTCAGGGGATCACGTGTTAGAATCCTACAGTTGGCAGCATTTGGGGGCTGGGTTCCTTCACTTAGCATTTAAGGTTTCCCCATAGAGTTTCATAGCTCATAGTTCGTTTTCTTTTATGCTCTATAATGTTCCACTGTGTGGATGAACCACAGTGTAGCCAGTTACTGACTGAAGGACATTTTGCCTGCTTTAAAATATTTTTAAATGAGATAAATAGGTGCACCATGTTATGATAATGACTATGATTCATTAGAGAGAGAAATGCAATGACAAAAGAAATAGAGGAGAGAATTGCTAAAACAATACTCTTATTTTTTTTTCATAGTTCCCAAGAATTTTATTTATTTTTTTTTAATTTAATTTTTTTTATTGATGCTTTGTGTATTTCGTACATCATTTTCCAATTCAGATCAGGCATTTTTCCCTTTCCCTTCCCCCCCACCCCCACCCCATCCCAGATCATGTATTCTGCCATAACTGTCTTGCATCTTTCTCTGTTTTTTTGGTTTTTTTTTTCCTTTTTTAGCTATAAGTGATAATCCATGAGTACAAGCATCCTTCGTGCAAAACCAATCTACAGGCTGTTGTGTCCAAACCCCCACAGCCCCACCATCCAGTGGGGGGTGACATGTTGTTTGTTCAATCAAGTTGATCAAATGAGTGTCCAGACTACATCTCTGTAGTTTCACCATTCACCCCAATCGGAGCCTTTACATTCTACCATGCCCCCTCTTCCGCAGGTTGTTCCCTAGGCTTAGAAAAGGGGCACAGGTGGATGAGAAGATAGATGGGAGAAGATAAAGTGTGCAGTACAAATGATCTTAGAAGAACATGAATGACTTCATCTCCACTGGCATTTGGGAAGGGACAGTTTGTGAACTTGGGTCCTGGTGGGTGGGATGATGTGGTTGGTGGTGACTCAGAGTGGTAGCCCTCCTTGGATCATTTTGGTTTTATCAGGAAGTAGAAAGTACTATTTTTAAACTAGGTTAATGATGAAAGGGAAATTTGTAGAATACACAAATATCAGAAACATCACAGTTCATCTTAAAGTCTGTGGCCATGTGTTCACCAGGGTTCTCTAGAGGAACAGAGCTCAAACAATGAATATATATTAAAAAGGAATTTATTAGATTAGTATACACAATAGCATCTGAGTAGTCTGACTCACACTAGAGAGGCCAAGAAACCAGCAGCTGCTCAGTGCATAAGTTTGGATGTCCCAGCACCCTACTCTCTCACAGAAGGTCTCTTAGGGAGTTGCAGGTCTTCAGTCTAAGGTGGAAGCCCAACAAAACCTGTTGGAATATCAGCGCAAAGGAGTGTGGCCCTGGCAGCAACAGGATAGGAGTGTGGGCAAGCTGGCAGAAGACAAAGCTTTCCTTCCTCCACGTCCTTCTATCAGGGCTACCACCAGAAGGCGCTTCCTACATTTCATGTGATCTGATCAAGAAAAATCTGATCAAGGGGTACTCAGTGTCTTCCCTTTCATTTACTTCTAGATCCAGTCAAGTTAACAACCAATTTAGCCCCACAGGCCATAAACTGACAAAACATCAGTATGGATATGTGTTTTCCACTGCTTAAGGCTGGCTGCACAGGTATAAGTAGACAGTTTAAGATGTTTTTCTTAGACTATTAAAATGGAACAAAGAAGTTGAAAAGAGCTACAAAAGCTATTTAAATGATTATATATAACATATATAGATTTTTGAAACAGAGACTTCCTGTAGCCCCAGCTAGCCTAGAACTCACTCTGTAGGCCAGGCTAGCTCAGTCTCATAGCACTATGCCTGCCTCCCCTTCCCAAGTACTTAGATTAAAGGCATGTGCCACCAGCCCTTTCATGATATGTTTTAAACTGACTGTATAGGGTAGTATTGAGGATTTATAGATGCCAGGCTACTAGAGGGAATGAACTAGATAAATAAAAAATAAGGTCATAAAGTGGACTATATTCATAATAAAAGGCAAGATGAAGCGAGGAGATGAAGTGATGGTGTGGAACAGAGAATTCATTGATAATTGGAAGGGAGTTAAAGGGACTAGGGGGGTCAAGAGAGAAAAGGGTGTGTGTATATCTATGGATTCCACCAAGCATGAAGGCAAGAAGTGAGCTAGAGGTAAGGGCAGTGAGCCACAGACTCAAGTCTCCGAAAGCTAAGGGACTGAACTGTGAATTGGAAGTTAACTGCAGTGAAGGAGAGCAGTGAGCCCATCATCTGAAGACATGCATCAAAGCCGTGTGTCTAAAAGGAAGAGGACAGTTCAGTAGCAACTAGGAGGAGAAAGAAGGATCCATCTTACCCCCTCCCCATGCTCAATAGCCTCAAAATGAGGGGAAATCAGAGGCCCAACCCAAAAGCTTCCAGAAAAGCAGTGCTCTTGAGAAGAAGCTAAGCTTTCATTAGGGTTGGGGAGATCAAGAGCCGTAGGGAACAGAGGGTTCACTGCCCCAGGATCATGTATTCCCACAGACACCCTGATCAGAAGAGGGGAAGGCAAGGCGGGATGCGGGGACAGAGGAGATAGACACGCGAAAGGGAGAAGTAGAGGGGTCTAGGCTTTGTCCAGTCAGAGACAGGAATCCTAAGATCCACCCACTCCATGCAGATGCAGCCCGCCCCCTGTTGGGGGTGAGAGGCGTCCATACCAAGGCTCTGTCCGGATCCTTGCAGATGGCTGCAGATAACTAAAAACAAAGTTTCTAAGCAATGCTGATATAGCTTGGATGAAAATGTGGAAAAGGGAGAACTTAACAGAGGACAGTTCAGACAGGGCAGTGGACCCAGGTGAGTCTCTGCACTGGCATGCGTGAGGCTTTGGGCAGCCTGGGGTCCTTCCTTCGGAGGGTCAAAGGAAGAAGAGGGGTGAGGGGGACACAGGTGCAGAGCTATGGTGACAGGCTGTCAGAGCCAAATGGGATCTGCAGACCGACGCTGCTCTAATTTTCCTGCCTACATGCTTCCTAAAACACTTGTACCCCGTTTCTCGTGTGTCGTACATTTTAGCAGATGTTAGCACTCGAAAGATTCGTTCTTTTCAAAGAGATGGTATTGGAGGCCTGGCATTGCTACAGCAATTCTCCTATGGCCAAAAATCACTTAGTGAACTATTAGTGAAAGTGATTTCGAGTGCTTTGTCACCTGACAGCTTGATTAGGTTCTTCGTCACTTGTGCTGGGAGCAAAGAATTAGAAACCACCTGAACTGAGAGATGTGGGGAGATGTGTGTGCATTTTCACTTACTTTTTAAAATTTATTAGAGTCATCCACTTATTCCATACCTAAGAGAGGAATACCAAAACATCTATACCCAAACCAATGACGTGAATATTCATTAGACCCATTTTTTTTCTAATTAAATGCACATTGCTTAGTGTAAAAAATAAACCAAACCAGAAAACTCAAAAGATTGGCTTCAATATCCCTTTGACAATGCAATGTGTTTCAATAAACTGCCTCTACCTCATCACATCCTTTAAATGTAGCTTTAGCTCTCTCCAGTGTGGGGGGATGTCTGCCACATGGCCTAATTAGCCACGTCAGTCATTGCTGTCAAACATTCAGTCTAATCAGACTTTCTGTCATAAATGTCTGACCTCGTTTTTCAATTCAAATGAATGGATTAATACACATCTCAGGAATGCTATTAAAAGTCACTGAGTAATATATTGTGGAACTTGTTCTTTCTATAGACAGAATAGTACTAAGAACAGTCAAATCAAGATCAAACTGATACATAGCTAGTGTAGTCTATTTCATAATTTATAAAACAATAATACATTGGCATACTGCTTCTCACTCCTTAATTTGGAAAAATATGATGTAATTTTTGTAAAAATAAATATTATTTATGAAGCAAGCAATGTGAAACTCCCTGGTAGACTTCTGCTAAATGTGGATAGAGGCATGGATTGAATCTGCCTCTCACCTTCGGAAAATCATTGACTTAGTATTCTGTATACAATTTCAAAAACAATGCCATTCATTTTGTGAGACATTATGACCAAGATATTCTCGTACACCTACAGAAAGGGGGAAAAAAGTGTTGTATTACTTACTTTGTGACCAAAATACCTGACACAAATAACTGGAAGAAAGGGTTCTTGGGGCTCAAGGTTTGAGAAGTTTCAGTTCATCGTGGCAGAGAAGGTGTGGGAGAGCAGACAACCCATGTCATAGCGGTCTAAGAAAGAGAGAAAGGAGGGTACTTGCTCTCTCTTGCTTTCTCCATTTTTCTACTTTTATTTCCTCTGGGTCTCCAGGTCATGGAATAAACACTTCACAGTGAGAGTGGGTCTTCATTGGGAACATTCTCACAGACATACCTAGAACTGTGCCCCACCATCTCCTAGGCCATTTCTAAATCTAGGCAAGTTGACAGTGAAATGAGACTAACCTTCATGTGTATACTGGTAAAGCGAATTCGTGTTCCAGCTAGACTATCTTTATTAATCAAAGTTGGAAAATGCTATGCATTCCTTAAGAAAGAATAAGCTGAAAACCGACTCTCCATCATTAATATTTCATGATGCAATTTGATAAAATAGGTTTTAACTAAATTATGGAATAACATACACTGGATTTAAAAGAAATCAAGTAAAGCTTTATCTATGCATCATATCATTTGCTAGTCTTCAAAAGCATTCCCATTACATTTAATAGAAACCATGTCACTAACCTGCACTGTCTCAACCTTGCCAAGGTGCTTTTCTTTCTAGATAATGACACTTCCCAAGGAAGAGTATTGAAAATAGCTGAGCATAATTGCTCGTGATTAAATTTGTAGAAAAAAAGGACCATTTTCAGCATTCAATATTTCTCACCAATTCTCTTTCCGCTTTGTTCTTAGCATATTCTTCCACAGTGGCAAAGCATCCTCGACAATAGTCAGGCCTTGGGAGAGGTGAGGTCATTAAGCAGAATTTTCCTCATTCCCACCCTCCCCAGCAGGGTTCACACACTCCATTTATATCACTGAGCTTCATCCCCAAAAGAAAAATTTATGATATTAGTAAAGAGGAAGAAGCCACTCCATGAGTTCCCACAGCTTTGATTAAAACAGGAGATATGGCTCCCAAGATTTTGCACACAGAGAGCGCCACAGGGATACGGGGGAAGAAGACTGCTGTGGGTTTTATGGATGAGCTTTACTGCTCAAGAACTCTGGACCTACAAGAATTTAGCAAATTTTGGATAGATGTTGAGCACCTAGACATCAATTCCCTGAGAACTGGTAGGACAGTCCATCCCAGAACTGAATGCTTAGAGAGATGCCACAAACCCACTCCATCCTTCAGAAAATGGGCTAAAAATTACATTGTGTTATGACAGGCTTAAGTGATAAAGTGCCTGTCCCATAAGCAGGAAGACCTTTTTTCAGATCCCCAGCACTCAAATAAAGGCCATCTGTGACTGTACAGATCTGTAGCTTCAGCACTGGGGAGGTCAAAGACAGGCTGATCCTGGGAGCATTAGTCAGCCTAGCCCACCTCTGAGCTGCACACTCAATGAGAGGCCCTATCTCAAAAATAAGATGGAAAAGTGAGTAAGGAGTCTGCCTTAATCTTCCAGTCACTTCTGGCCTCTGCACACACATGTGCACATGCATGAACGCACACATACACAAAAAAATAATTAAAGAGAAGCTGATTCCTAGGGATTGCAAGCCTTCAGGCTATAGCTACAAAGGTACCTGCTGCTAGCTCACTGTAGCTCTCTGGTGTATAAAGTGGACTAGCAGAGAAGGAGAAAGAACAAGAGACCAGGAAAATTGAAGAAAAATTATGGAGGAGTGAAATAAAAAGAATGAAAGAAAAGGTTCAAAATGAGTACTCCAGTTATTCTCCAGCAGGACAGGCACCAATGGGTGCATAGGGGATTCTATTTGGTTTCACCTTCACCAAATAACCCAACACAGAGTGTGTGCTCTGTTTCATGATAGTACTTAGTAATAGTGATGATACAAACTTCGTTAGAAAAGCACTGGTATGTCAGCGGTCAGTGGCTTCTCCTTAGCATGAGACCCCAAGCCTCCTTATCGCTGTAATAGAGAAGGATCCTCTTCAGGGAGGTCTGGCCAAGATAATAGTGAGATAACACCTGAGTGCCACCTCCAATTCCCTAACATTCAAAGAGGGAACAGACTATGATTTATGTGCCTCCCCCAAAGTACATGTGTTGTGGACTTACCCTGAAATATGTATATTAATGTTATTTGGAGGTAATTCCCTGGGAGGTAATTACTGTTAGGTCAATACTGAAGGTGAGGCCACTTAGTCAGTATTTGTGGCTTAGTGAGGAAGGCTCAAACCATCATCTTTTGTTGTGTTGCCTTCTGCAGTGTTATAATACAGTAAGAAGACCCTCACAAGATTCTAAGTAGATGCCAGCACCATGCTCTTGAATTCTGTGCCCTCCATTGGTATGAGCAAAGTAAATTTCTATTCTTTATAAGTTTCCTGATCACATGTATTTTATGTAACATCAGAAAACAGTAAAGACGGACATTTGTCTCTCCTGTGCCAAGATCAAGCTCCTTTTCTGAAGAACACCAGAGCACACAGAGTAGCATGTGTCTGTCCTTTTTATACTTAAATAAGGATGGAGCAGAAAATTCATCCCTAATTGTGAGATAGCATGCGAGAATTCCAGTCAGAGGATGAGGAGGGGCTCTGTCAGCATAACCTCAACCAAGAAGCTACAAGTGACTCTAACCACTGACTCTAAAGGATAGGAAGGGAAACAATCTTCTTCCCATGCCTTCATAATCAAATCATGGCAGAGTTTTGTAAGCAGTGGGTCCTTCAGAGACTACCCAGTTCTGGGAGTTCTGGGAGGACCAGGACACTTGTCACTTGGAGCTTCTTCCTGGGTTAAATGTAGTCTCCAGCAAGTCAAATGGACAGCATGCCTTGGCACAGTGCCCACTGACTCTAACACAGGACAGACAGGAATATAGAAATGGCAACAAGTCCATGTGTGTAGGGCAGCATGTCTGTACATGCACGCAAGTGTGTAGCTTCATTCGTGCCTTTGTATCTCTGTGTATCTTTACAGATGTATGAAGTGAAACTACTTACGTTTTGGTGACCATGGCTGTGCATGAGGTATGTATTTATCTGTATGTGCATGAATTCATGCATTAGTATGTCTATGTATATGTCTGTCTATGTATGCTTATGTCAGCCTACCTGATAGACAGAATTCCCATATTTACTACTCACCTAGACCTGCTTGTCAAGTTTTCTATTAGAGGGATAATGACATTTGTATCTGAGAACACAGCACCCTTAGTACCATGCTTGGTAATCCCTCCGGGCCTACAGGTCCTCCGATGTCCCACTGCCCACTGACTCTAACACAGCCAGTCCATCCATCCAGCTCTGAGCAATGCCCCACACTCCCAGGCACTCATTGCTTCTCAGAAACCCTGCGCAGCCATTCCTCCCTTCATGGGACTGTGTCCTCTCCCGAATCATCTAGCTGACGTCAGAAGAGAAATAGAAATAGAGCCTTCTAGTTCCTCTGCTTCCCACTGCTCTCGTGTTCTCTCTATGTGAGACCATGCATTGGAGGAAGGGGTTTCATGAACTTGGTACCACATGTCTACACTGTTAAAACAGACATGTGAGTGTCAGCTGAAGGTCAAACCTTGTTAATGGCCAACAGCTTGGTGAAGGGGGCAACTGTTTTTTTTTTTCAAAATTTTTTTATTAATTTTATTTATTTCTGTATGTGTATGAATGTACTGTCTGCATGCAGGTCTGTGCACCCGTGTCGTGCAACGCCGCGGGGGTCAGAAGAGGGTGTCGGATTCCCCTGGAACTGGAGTTCTCCTGGAATTGGAGTTTCAGACGGCCCTCAGCCGCCATGTGGGCGCTGGGGATCGAACCTGGGTCCTCTGCAAGACCGGTCGGCGCTCCCAACCGCTAGGCCATCTCTCCAGCCCCGGGGCAACTGTTTTTTAAGAAATGAAGAAAACTTTGATTTCCTATTCTGAAGCCCATTGGACACGTAGAAGCAAGTGTTCCCTGGGAGTGCCGACTCATCTGCAGGGCGTCGTTGTGTGTAGTAACTGTGCACCCTTTTCTTTTTTTATTTTATTTTATTTATTTATTTATTTATTTTATCAAATCTAGACCCATGTCCCCCACCCTCTCCCCCAACCCCACCAGAGCTCATGCATTCTGCCAAACATGCTTTTCATCTCTTTCTCAGCCTTTCTCAATATTCTCCATTGGAAGTTGACTGTTTTGAACAGAAGTTCACTGTTTCAGCCAGTTCTTTGATGCAGTTCTTTCCATTGTCGTTGTTGTTGTTGTTTCCAATATGCATCACTCCCAACTGCTTGGACAAAATCTCAAGGGGCTGTGCACAAGAAATACTTACAACTAGGTAATTGGCACTAGCATCCATAGATGAGGGATACCATTCGTCGTTTGTTTTACTGGGACTGTGTTACTTCACTCAGCATGATGTCCTCTAGCTCCAGCCATCTTCCTGCAAAGCTCATGATGTTATCTTTCTTTCTTTTTTTTTTTCTTTGATGCAGTCCTTTCTGTTGTTGTTGTTGTTTCCAATATACATCACTCCCAAATGCTTTGGACAAAAGCTCAAGGGGCCATTGTGCACCCTTTTCTGTCATGTCCATGGGAGAAATGTTAACTCTGCCTACCTTCTAGGTGGGCATTTTAAGCATTTTTGAATCTAGGTTGGAGTTTGTAAGAAAGATGGATTTAAGCATGGGCATTAGGAGAGGGCAAGAAACATGTAAGAAAAAGATCACGCTTTTTGCCCTGCAACAGGAGTATTCTTCTCAAAACGGAGTGGCCCCTTATACATATTTCTAACCTTAGATGTCTTTGAGCCTTTGTTTACCCTCCTGTGAACTTCTGCTAGAAGGAGAGAAGACTTAACCTTCCCTCCACAATACAGAAACAGTGCATGGGTCACCCTTGGAGAAATTCTGCCTTCCAGCAGAGAAAAGAGAATTCAAGAACAGTATCCTAGAGGGGGCTATAGAGAATTGAGCCTGGGCCTTCCACAGAAAACCAAGGTAAATAATAGGTGCTGGGAAGGGGGATAGTACCAGGGACTGGGAGGGGCAGGATGGTACCAGGGACTGGGAAGGGCAGGATGGCATGG
Organism: Rhizomys pruinosus; assembly: GCA_009823505.1. Lineage (NCBI taxonomy): Eukaryota > Metazoa > Chordata > Mammalia > Rodentia > Spalacidae > Rhizomys > Rhizomys pruinosus. The sequence goes on from VZQC01012376.1 coordinate 908,634, forward strand.
TGGTTCTTCTCAGAGCTGACTTCTATAGCAGAAGAGGCTGCAGAGCAAGAGGTTTGTCAGTTTTCCCAGAGGCCGCCATCAGCCTTGCTTCTGGTGACCAGATACCACATGATGTTGGATTAGTCATCTCGCTTGTGAAAGAATGTTTAACTCATCTGTAAAATGAAAGACCAGTGTGGTGGTTTCAGGTCTGGGCATTCTATTGTCAGACAATTCTCTTTCCTTGTATTTTCTTTTCTGTCAGTTCAAAATCTCCTTGCCTCTTCCATTCAGGTACTTGGTGGTTGAGGAAGACTGGACAAACCTTCTGAACCATTTTCTCCATTGATGGATTCCTCACTGTGTGGTCTCAAGTGAAACATATAAGAGCAGCCTCGTGGGTAAACTTGAACCCTCAGAACAGTCCTTCTGGGGCAAGCTGAGTCACAGGATGAAGTCAAATGAAGCCACACTTCAGTTATAATTTACTTGCGCTGTAAGCATAGGCAATCCCATGTGCAGAAGGTAGTTACCTCCATGGGAAGGTGGAGGATGCTCAGAGCTACCAGAACGTCCATGTATTGTTGACAATACACACATTTTGATCGTAGCCTCAGTTGTCTTATTTCAGTTCAGGATGACCGGACCACTACAAATAGCTCATTTTATTTTTTATTTTTTATTGTTTGGTCTTTTCAAGACAGGGTCTCCCTATAGTCCCAGCTGTCCTGGAACTTGCTCTGTAAACCAGGCTGGCCTTGAACTCACAAAGTTTCCGCCTGCCTCTGCCTCCCGAGTGCTAGGATTAAAGGTGTGCGCCACCACGCCCAGCTTCAAATGGCTCATTTTAAACCACAGAGTCCTTCAGTGTATTACTTTATATTTTACATGCTTCATTTATAAGGCTTTTAAATAAGCTTTCATATGAGAGACAGATACAGAGATTGAGAGACAGATAAAGGGACTCACAGAGAGACAAGGTAAAAAGAATAAATATGGAAGAGTAAAAAGAAAGTTTCTGCTATGTAAACAAGAGACCACATGGCTGTGTGTGATTTTCCACGCAGACCTGTAGACTCAGCTCTGAATTTGTTGAAGGAAAACATGAATAGAAATAAGGTCATTTACAGAATGATGAGTTTAAGATGTTAGTGAGTACACCCTTTGAGAGACAGAGACTTCTTTAAACAACTCATCATCGGGCACCTGTCATATTCCATTTGTAGCTGTGTGAAGGTCAGTGACCAATCCAGAAGGTGGAGCAAGATAGTCCTGCCCTCAAAGTATAATAGGTATCATCATCAGAAAGCAGTGCTATGTGTGGATTAGTGTAGTCTTATAATAGACACCAAGTAGCTACAGCTAAAAAGAAAAAAATAAATAGTGACTCCAGACCAGGCATCGTGTTGCATGCCTGTAATCCCAGCAGTGGGGAGACCAGGCATCGTGGTGCATGCCTGTAATCCCAGCAGTTGGGACGGGGAGTCAGGAAGATAATGAGTTCCAGGCCAGCTTGGGTTACATAGAAAGACTCTCCAAAAATACACAAAAGAATCTAATGAGTGTCTAAATTGCTTTGCTTCCTAAGATTTGCTACAGTGGGATGCAAGAAAACAAAACCACATACTTTTGCCATTCTTGAGGATGCTATTTCTTAATGAAAAACAGATATTTGATAAAAACAAATAAATAAAACCACAGTGATACTCAATGTTCTGCAAAATAGGAGACTGACTCCACAGTGCCTAGGTGGTCAGAGGTTTCTGAGGAAGCCTGGACTTGGACTTCATCCAGGTCTTATGAAGTTGACTCTTGAAATGAGTCTTTGAAGTTGAAAAAAAATTCAAAGGAGTGTGCATCAGTCCTGACAAGACCAGACTAGAGAGTAGCAGCACGGCCGAACATTCCCTAGGGAGAACTTTTCTTGTCGTAGCTAAAGTAAAAGATGGAGAAACATTTCCTGCAGAAAGGGACGAGGAACACCAACCCATGTGTAAACTGACAAGCCAACATGGATGAAGCGCCTGCTCTGTGCGGAGCACTGTCCTGGGCAGGGCATGAGAACAAGCAGATTTTTTTTGCCCCATCACTCATTTACCTTCGTGGGAGAATCCTAGTCACCTGAGGACAGTTACAGTCAGGTCCTTCCCATGAGGGACACAAATGCTGTGTGCCTAGAGAGCCCAAGTTACATACTGTTCAGCCTGAGTTGAGGAATTGCTTAGGGAACATATCATCTTGGGTTTTTTGCTGTTGTTGTTTGTTTGTTTGTTTGTTTGTTTGTTTGTTTTTGAGACAGGCTCTCATATATCACAAGATAGCCTCAAACTGCTATGTAGCCAGTGGTCTTGAATTTCTGGTCCTCCGGCCTCTACCTGTTCATTCCTGGGATTGTAGGGTCTGCTACCACATCCCGCTTACATAGCACTGGGGCGCTGAACCAGGGCTTTGTGTATATTAAGCAAATGCTTGACCAACTCAGCTACATTCCCCAGCCCAGAATGCATCTTTTTTATTAAAAATAAAAGTAAACATAGTCCCATGTAGAGTAAGGCAAATGATTTCTGCAATTACATGTTTTATGAATTCCAAGAAAATTGAAACAGAAAGGTAAGTGACTTGTCTTACCTATAACCAAAAACTAAACACAATGTTGTATAGTTCTTCAATTTTTTTATCTAATTGTAGAGGCATTTTCTCACATTATGTATTTGAAAAAACACATATGTACAGGTTTATCTCTCCATTTCTTATTTAAGCACATCTGTGAGTTTTCTCTCACATATCTGCCTTTCATTAGATTATAAATCCTCAAGAATGACAACAGTATTTGTATTTCTAATATTTGGCATAGTTGCAAATCTTGGGACACAAAGTGATTTAAAAAGAATCAGTTAGGCTCCAGCCTAGCTGCCTTGTCTTCTAGATAGATGGCATTAAACAAGTTGGTTTATTTCCTTAACTTTCTGAGGGCCAGTATTCTCACCTACACAACTGTTGAAAAAGTAACTCTAATAATGATAAGAAGTAGTATTCGCATTCCTTGAACTTATACAGTGTGCCTGCCAGGCCATGTATTCTTGCCCTGATTATCACAAGAATATAAAGAAGGATCTACATTTTGCAGATTAGGGTTCTGAGTATCAGAAGGTTAAATAATTTGTCAAAGTCACAAAAATATTAAACCACTGGGACAGAACCACCTGACTTCAAAGTAACTCCTCTTCCCTCCAGTCAACACATCTAAGGCCATGACCTGATGCCTTCCAACGTCAAGCTCCCTCAGAACCCTGACTTCCTCCACAAACACAAAATCAAAGGCAACCAGCCAAAGTAGGAGGTACAGACCATGGAGGGCAGAAGGAAGTCAGCTCTCCATAGCTGAAGCCATGCAGTGTCAGAAGGAACTCGGCTTTTCCCAGATCGAGGCTGGAGTGCGCTCACTTCCCTTCCAGTGTCTCACTCTTCATCCAGGCAGCTCTGTCTCTAGACGGGAGATCACATGTCGATGTAACAGGTGATCTAAGGCTGGCAAGACAGCAACAACAACAAAACAACCAAATGTGTGCTTGCTTGTGTGTGTGTGTGTGTGTCTGTCTGTCTGTTCACATGCATTTAGGAGTTGATGGAGGCTAAAAATCGTTGCTTCCCATGCACTTAAATTTTAATCAGCATCTGATTAAATGATGCAGCCACAGTCTACAAACACATACATATACAACTGTCTTGCAGACATATACACATCCATTCCAGTGAGGGCTGTAATAAGAGTTGTAGTCTGAAAGTTCTTTTGACTTAAGAAGTCAAAAGAACTTTATTTTTTATTTATTTATTTTTCCTATTATGGTGACCATCTGAAACAAAAATCAAAACGAATGTTCCAACACATGGTAGTCATTTGGTCTTATAACACACAAACAGAACTGTTTGCCATCAAAATGTGGTAGAAAATATGGACATGCAGAGTGATTCTAACGTAGGAGGATTTCTTCCTCTTTGACCTTACTCTGCCTCTTTGCCAAAAGCGGAACCCAAAGGGAGCATCTCAAGGGCAGGGTCACCTAAGGGCCAAAGATGTGGGGTAGATGAAAAGTATCTGCTCTACAAAGTGAAATCCAGCCTGAGAACATAGTGTTATGCTTTCCTTTTGTCAAAGTGATCAATTTGGTGAGTCCACGATATTTTTCACTCTGCCAAGAAGAAAAGTAATGGTGTTGGAGCCATGGCTCAGTGGTTAAGAGCACTGGTTGCTCTTGGAGAAGACCCAGGTTTGAATCCCAGCACCCACAGGGTGACTAACAACCATCCATAATTCAAGTTCTAATGACTCTGGGGCCCTCTTTTGGCCTCTGTGGGTATTACATGATATGGCATACATACACATAAAAAATAAAAAATCAATTTTTTAAAAGAAGGAAAGGAGAGGAATGGGTTTCCAGTAGGCTTCTTTGTTTATCTAGGGCCGTATTGCCTCTGGCATCAGAAACTGGAGTGATCTTATGTACAAACTAGGAGGAAGTGTAGTAGGAGCACTGCTAAGACCATGAATCAGTAAGGATCCCGCTCCAAGTGGCTGTGCCTGCTGGGGAGAGAGCGTGCGAGAGCTGTGCGATTTGGAGAGTGACTAGTTATGGAAGGCAGACTTAGCAGCCCAATGAGAGGCCATCCTGTTTGGCAAGATTAAAGGATAATCCACTGCCTGAGAGGACCATTTTGAGTCTTTGGCACAGAGGAGGAAATCTCTTAGGGCATTCCAAAATGGATTTTCTTTCGTGTTGGCAGATCTACAAGCAAGCGTTTGTGCATGCGGGTAGGCCCAAGTCTCCTTGCCACTGCAAACAAGCGAATTGAATTTAAGTTCTGAGAGACCTCAACCCTCTTTGAAGAAACATTTAGTTTAAAGTGGAAAAATGGTGAGTTTTTAAAGGCTGAGGATATGGCTCCATGGAAGGGTACTTGCCTAGTATGTTCAAAACCCCAGGTTTGATTCACAGCACAAGAACAGAAGAATGTATACTTTAAACTCAGATTAAAATGGAGTTGAAATCTGAGTTCTGCTATTTAATAATTACCTAAACTTGGATGATTTATCTAACATTTAGGTCTCTTGTTTTTCCCAATAAAAAAGTGGTTAAATAATATCTCTTTCCCAGCACTTTTGAGAAATCTAAGTTATCAGTATATGATATGATATGAAAAGGTCTACTTAAAGCAGGCCATTAGAAGGTGCTCAATAAAGAAAAGCCTTTACAAAAGATCCCTTGAGGGACTCTCCATTTAAAAAACAAAGATACGAACAAACAAAAACAAATAACCCCATGCCAAACATCATCCTCAATGGTGAAAGACTGAAAGCTTTTCCTATAAAATCAGAAATAAGAAAAGGCACTTAGTTTTGCTACTTTGCTCAACATAATACTGAAAGTGGTTGCCAGAGAAATGAAGCTAGAAATGAAAGAAAAGGTATCTAAATTGAGAGAATAAGTAAAAATATCACAGATGAGGCCTGGAGAATTGGCTCAGCAGTTAAGAGCAGTGGCTGTTCTTCCAGAAGCTTAGGTTCAAATCTCAACACCAACATGGCGACTAATAAGCATTTTTTTTAATTTTTTTATTTATTTCTGTATGTGTATGAATGTACTGTCTGCATGCAGGTGTGTGCACCCGTGTCGTGCAATGCCGCGGAGGTCAGAAGAGGGTGTCGGATTCCCCTGGAACTGGAGTTCTCCTGGAATTGGAGTTTCAGATGGTTCTCAGCCACCATGTGGGTGCTGGGGATTTTAACTCCAGTTCCAGGGAATCTGATGCCCTCTTCTGTCCTCTGGGGCACTGCAGGATACAGGTGCACTTATATACATGAAAGCAACACATTCATACACATAAATGGCCTTAAGCATCCAGAAGAAAAGTACAACCAGAAATAAATAATAAGACCAGAGAAACTGTAATGCAGACACAAAACTTGAGATCTTAGTAAAAAGACAAAAAGAAAAAAGAGCACCGTTGTTTGGCCTGTCTTCAATTCTTATAGGCAGGCGCATATGCTCTGTGGATGCCACTGCTTTTGGCATTCCTCAAAGACATGAGATACAGCTTTTTTTTACTTTTTAGCCTTCCAATGTGGACTGAGGACTGCTGAGATACCCAGCTTGTGAAATAAGCAGCTAATGGGAATTCAGCCTCCTCAGAATATGGACTGCCATTGTTGGATTACCTCAGCAGTATCATGGAGGCCAATGCAGGGGGATAAAGACAGGAAGAGTGCTTACTGGACTTCATTTGGGGGCACAATATTTAAAGCAGAAGCATGTCAGTAAGGGTTTCCTTCTGCATAAGGTTTTTTTTTGTAGTGTAATCTCTTAATCATAGTCTACCATCAAATATTTTAGGAGTATCTTTAATGTTTAGATAGTATATTAACAGCATGCAATAATTAAATCATAAGTTCTCAAGGAGAGGCAGTCTATTGCAAGGGACCTTTGCTGCCAGTTATCATAGGCTGTTTTAAGTTAGAAGACTGAATAGCAACACTGAATACTATAGAAATGCACTTTGATCAGTAATACTTGAGTTGTTGCAATATTAGATTATCCATTTGGTTGTTACAGAAAATTCTTAACCGTAATTGATGGTTGTTGCCATAATAGTATATTGCCTGTATGTCTACCTCTAGTAATGGGCTTTATGTGCTAGATTTCAATATCCTGGAGCCTGGGCAAGTGCACAAGCCTTTTTAAAAAGAAACATGGTGGGGCTGGAGAGATGGCCTAGCGGTTAAGAGCACCGACTGCTCTTACAGAGGACCCGGGTTCGATCCCCAGCACCCACATGGCGGCCGAGAGCCGTCTGAAACTCCAATTCCAGGAGAACTCCAACTCCAGGGGAATCCGAGACCCTCTTCTGACCTCCGCGGCGTTGCACGACACGGGTGCACAGACTGGCATGCAGGCAGTACATTCATACACATACAGAAATAAATAAAATTAATAAAAAAAATTAAAAAAAAAGAAACATGGTTTACTTGCACAAAACTGATCAGATTTGAGAGATCATTAATGCCCTTGAAGTGTTTTTTGTGGGTGTGAAACAAATGGTGAGAATTTGAATTGTTTCTTTATTATAGTATTGAAATTAAGTCTACTTAATTTATCAAGTCATGTTCATGCCCTGATTTTATATACTTGTATCTATCAATAAACATTGTGATACTTGAAAAAAATATATATATTTGAAAAGTTAAAAAAAATAAATAAATAAAAATAAATAACTTTTGCTGGGTATGGTGGCGCATGGCTTTAATCCTAGCACTCAGGAGGCAGAAGCAGTCAGATCTTTGTGAGTTCAAGGCCAGTCTGGACTACAGAGTGAGTTCCAGGATAGCTGGGGCTACAGGGAGACCCTGTCTCAAAAAGACCAAAAATAAATAAATAAATAAAATTTAAAATATATTGCAGAGGACATAACCTTATATAATAGAAAACACGGGGCTAGAGAGATAGCCTAGCAGTTAAGAGCGCCGACCGCTCTTACAGAGGACCCCGGTTCGATCCCCAGCGCCCACATGGCGGCCGAGAGCCATCTAAAAACTCCAATTCCAGGAGAACTCCAGCTCCAGGGGAATCCGAGACCCTCTTCTGACCTCCGCGGCATTGCACAACAAGGGTGCACAGACCTGCATGCAGACAGTACATTGATACACATACAGAAATAAATAAAAAAAAAAAAGAAAAGAAAACTCAAAAGATTCCACACATGCTAAAAAAGACTTGTTACAACTAACAAATTTAGCAAAAAGAAATCACACAAAAATCAATTGCATTTATATATACTAATAATCTAAAACTCAATTAAAAAACAATTCCATTCATGATAGCATGGAAATACTTAGGAAAACCTCTACTAGTCAGGTGAAATAGCTGAACTCTGAGAACAAGAACACATTACTGAAGGAAATTAAAAGGGCCATCAGTAAACAGATGTTCCATGTGTGAAAATTAGAACATGTGGCATATTTTAAGAACTGATACCATAAACGGTCTACAAATTCAATGCAATCTCTTCTAAAATACAAAAAAAAACTTCAGAAATAGAAAAATGTATCCTAAAATTTACATACAATTTTAAAGGGTAATAACAAAAACCCTTAAACAAAGTTGGAAGAGTCATATTTCATAATAACTTACTACTGAGCATGGTATTGAATCATGACCAATGTCTAGACCATTGGAAGTAAAGAGAGATCCCAGAAATGAGCAATCACCTGTATGGGCAAAGTATTTTCAATAAGGATGCTAAAGAAAATTTAATGGGGGAAGGGATAATTTTCCAAAAAAATGACAGTGGCTTTGCCTAATACTGCAGATGAAAACTGACTCCAGATGAAGAGCTGAAGGGACAACTCAGCGGTTAAGAGTTCATGTACTCTTGCAGAGGACCCAAGTTCAGTTCTCATGTTGTTTGGTTCATGGCCAATTGAAATCAAGCTCCAGGGAATCCAACATCTCTGGCCTTCAAGGGCACATGCACTTATGTGCAAATACCCTTCACACACACACACACACACACACACACACACACACACACATTTTTAAATTAACTTAAAGTATATAAAATTAAATAAAGGCTAAATGTATAAACCTTAGGTGGAAATATGAAAAAAGTTCCTTAATGTTGGATAATGCAAAGATTTAATGATGTCTTTAATGACTGAAATATAAGAAAAGAGGTCATAAATAAATAAAATTGACTACATAAAAATGTAAAACTTACATGTTTCAGACTGGACTCTTATTTGATCAACATGATTGTACATACAAGCCCCTCCAGCTGGATGGTGGAAGCCTTGGGGTGTGTGGATTTGGGCATAGCTGCTTACAAATTGGTTTTACATGAAGGATGCTTGTATTTACTACTTATCACTTACTGCTAAAAAATTTTTAAAAAATCTTCCATGTTTCAAATGACACTGCCAGGGGCTGGAGAGATGGCCTAGTGGTTAAGAGCACTGACTGCTCTTTACAGAGGACCCGGGTTTGATTCCAGCACCCACATGGCGGCCGAGAGCCATCTGAAACTCCAATTCCAGGAGAACTCCAGTTCCAGGGGAATCGACACCCTCTTCTGACCTCCGTAGCATTGCACGACACGGGTGCACAGACTTGCATGCAGACAGTACATTCATACACATACAGAAATAAAAAAAAAATTAAAAAACAAATGACACTGCCAATAGCTAAAAGGCAACACACACAGACTAGAACATATTTGCAACTTGTATTATATGAGGAGGGGTTAATATCCAAAATATATAAAGAATTCCTACATTTTAAGAACAGTAATAACAATAAAAGAAATCTAATTTAAAACTGAGCAAAATATTTAAATAGGCATTTCTTTCCAAAAATATGTATATGAATGGCCAGTACTTACATAAGAAGATGTTCAGTGCCAGTCACAGAAACATGAGCAAAACAAGAAAACAAGCAATGTGAAATGACCTAATGATCACTAGGTTAATTTTGTGGCACAAAATAGTGGCTTGACTATCATGAGGTAACCAACTTTCAGACTAGGTTTGACCGAGCTCTGCCACAAGGACTTCATAACTGTTGACTGCTCGGCCATAAATGGGACATCTGTGTTACCCTATCCCTAAGGCATGAGCAAGGAAAAAGCATACATGGGAAGAAATATGGAGGAATCAACTCTAAGACACACAATAGAGGTGTTAAGCTAGGAAATACTGACAGGATAACCTTAGAGTGTGGGGGGGGGCGCATAATAGAATCAGAGCAGCTAGCCTGGAATATACCTGGTAGCAGGGTTGTTGAACTAGCCTTTTTCATCCATGAGTAACAAGAGACTGAAGGAAAGGTGAGGTCACGTGAGTTCAAGGCCTGTCATATGCCAGGATGACCAGAGGCGGACAGGAATGAGAGAATAATGGTGTTGCAGTTGGCATTGTCCGACTAGGTGTAAGGTGGTGTTTGTTTCTCAGTCAATTAATTAAAAGGCAGGAAAAATCTCATACCAGCAGAGAACAGGCAAACAGATCCAAAACCTCCAGGAGAGCTTGAGCCTTTGAAGGGTTTTAGTGGCTTCCCCTCTAGTTTTGCATTTGTCAACTTAAGCAAAGAAGAGAAGGCTGGTAGGCTTATCACTTCAAATAGTGTCCAGATATAGCCTCAGTCTTATCTGAACTGGTTGGGACTGGTTGTCTAGAAAGAGAACCTTTCTGGTTAGAAGTGGAACTCCAAAGACTTTGTCTCAGGCCAAAAATAAGACAGATCTTTATTATTTCTTAGCAAACCTTCTTGCTTATAGAAATTTAGTTCTTTTCGCCTGGTGTGGTGGTGCAAACCTTTAATCCTAGCACTCGGGAGGCAGAGGCAGGTGGATCTTTGTGAGTTCAAGGCCAGCCTGGTCCACAGAGCGAGTTCCAGGCCACTTGGGGCTACAGGGAAACCCTGTCTTAAAAAAATAAAAAAAAAAAAAAAAAGAAATTTAGTTCCTTTCAATGGGAAATTAAGTATATTTGACATCTTACATGGACTATGCTTTAACAGCCCTCTCTGAGTGCTGTGGATATAGCTCGGTTTATATAGTGCTTTCCTTGACAGCACAACAACTGAGCTTGGTCCCTAGATACCACCACATTAAAACAGTCAGGTATGGTGATGTACACAGGTAGATGGATCCTGGATACTCACTGGCCTGCTAGCATGTTCTATTTGCGAGCTCCATGCCAGCGATCTATGTAAACATGAACATCTTTCCCTTTCTTTGAATTAGTTACTCTTCTGTTGCTTTGACCAAAAGCATCTTATGCATGAGAGCAGAAGGATACGAGTTTACCATGGCAGGGAGACAGGGCAGCATGTGTTATACATGGAGGTGGGAGAAGGAGACTGAAAGATCACCTCACAACCACACAGGAACCAAAGAGAGTGAGCAGGAAGTGGGGCAAAGCTATGGACCCTGAAAGCCCACTTCCAGGGGCCTACTTCCTTCAGGAAGGCTCCATCTGCCACAAGTTCCACAACCTCCCCCAAACAGCCCCAGGAACTAGGAACATGAGCCCATGGGGAACATTGCTCATTTAAACCACTATAGTCTCTACACCATAGCACTGTTTCAGTCATTATAATGAAATTAAATAAACATATTATATGTATGAACATAAATATAAATGAACATAAATTATTAAATCTCCCAGTTCTCGTCCATTTTATTATCTTACAAAAGTCCCAAGAGTTACCATAGGATGACAGCATGTAAAGGATGGAGGGTTACTGTGCCATTTCTATTTCTTTCTTTTTTGTTTTTTAGGGCTAGAGAGAGAGAAAGAGAGAGAACAAATAAAGCTTAGTTGGTATAAAAAGCCAGACAGAAATGTATCAACTCCAAACCCCCCTGAAAAATATACACAAAATATCTGAACATTAGCGCATGTGTATACCTGAAGGCCTTGTAACAAGGAACGCAGTACCAGACCTGAGAAACCTCCCTTCAAGTTGTTGGTCTGAGTAAACCATTGCTCTATCTTATCATAAAAACTCTTTAAACATTGAATTTTGTACTGTCATCTGACTATGGATTACAGCAAGCTTGGATGGTTCATAACTGTTACATTTCAGGATGGAAATAAATGGCTGTACTCAACCCACAATGTGTTATGGGCTGACAATAAAACTGGGAATTCTACAAATTAGCTTCCGTAAGGAATACGATGTCTGTTAAACGATAGATAATAAAGACTGGGCATGGTAGCTTAGTGGTAGAATGCTCACACCATTTATACAGAACCCTGTGTTTCATCTCTAATACCAGAAAGAGAGAGGAGATGGAAGGAAAGGAGGATGGACAGAGGGAAAGACAGAAGAATGGAAGGGAAGAGGGAGGGGAACAGAGAGACAGGAATGGAGGTAAGGAACGATAATAAAAACTGCTTATTTGAGACTCCTATCTTTATCATAAAAGCTCAACAGTAACTACAGCAATTATTTAGAATTCAGGCCAATGAAAGAAAGAATATTTTGTTATAGAGGTGGTTAGAATGGGCAGTTCATTGTATTGACAAAAGATTGATGAACTTTTAGTCAATGGTACTAGTGCTTTTGATTCCCTGTAGACAGCACACCCTATTGCAGCCTGTAATTGGATGAAGACCACACCACTGTCTCTCACTCCGCTTGGTGATCCTCTCAAGGGAAATTAACTAGATAATGCAGGAGAGTCTGGATATATACCAGCACCTACTTCTACCATGCAAAACTGCTGAACAACACCTCATTCCCTATGCACCATGTTCAGCCATAAAAGTGTTAGGAGTTACTTCACTGATCTGAAGAGTTTCTTCTTTTCACCATAACTTCCATTTGAAATTGTATCCATTCATTCCACATCCTGAAAAAATGATTTCCTGGCTAATTCCTGGGCTAATAGCTACAACAGGAAGACACACATAGCAAGTTCATCTGTTTGTGCTTCAATTGTCAAAGCTAATGGTTTATTTAACTAGCAGGTTATTTCTTGATTACAAGCCACTAATAGGATGAGGTTGTGTTTGGATTTCATAAATTGAATTTCACAAAGCTTGCATTTCAAAACAATATGTCAAGTTCAACACCTTCTTACGCAAACCTTTCTAATCAAGGCATAAGAAATAATCTTTTATTTGTAAATAAAACTGCAATCAGCTTTCAGATGAGAACAACTATGCGTAGCTTTCTTGCAAATGTTTACTTAGGGTACAATTTGTGGAGAACTAGAAATATAAAACTGATAAGAGTAAAGTTCCTGGGGGCTGCAGAGGTGGCTCAGTGGTTAAGAGCACTGGCTGTTCTTACAGAGAACTTGGTTTTAAATCCCAGCACCCATATGACAGCTACCAACTGTCTGTTGTTCCAGGGGATCTGACACCCTCTTCTGACCTCCACAAGCATTGCACGACACGGGTATACTTACATACAAGCGAGCAGTACACATAAAATAATCAATCAATAAAATGTTAAGAATAAGGTTTCCTTTACATGGAGCTGGATGTCCGAGAGAAAAAAAATTCAACAAATCCAAACTGGGCACAATTCCCACCAGCATCTCCGCGGAAAACCATAGTGTGCAGGAGCCTGCTGTCACCATTAAGACCTTACACGCATGTTGTAAGGACATCTGTGTCTTTGTGCCAACCTTGGAGAACTAGAGCAGCACTTCCCCAGCACAATTCCTGGGCATTACTCATGCCTGTTTCTTGCTCACCCTCTGACTGCTGCCACATTTTAGACTGGTGATTGTTTGACATTCCAATTTGATGTCCAGCCCAGTCTTTTGAAACTTTTCAGTTTCATGATCTGCAATATATGGGTCTGCTTGGCGCCCATCAAAATCCCAAGATACCGCCTCCAACTGGAAGGTGCACTATAAGTCCAAGTCATTAACAGAAATTCAGGCAAGTGCACAGACTACGAATACAGTGTAGACTGCTGCCACTTCTATTGATTCCTCACCAAACTAGATGGTAAGAACCTATTGCTGGTGGCAATGAATGCTCTGGTTGTAGACCATAGAGGAACCGAGCTGGAACTGAGCTAGAAGCTGCCTCTGCTGGATAGATTTCATGATGCCAGAAGGTGCTATGCAGACAGCTGGTGGAGAGGGGGGGTTCATCAGCAGTATTACTCATCTGTGGACTCCTCTTGGTCTACCACCAATCTGGAAGACAAACCTTGAGGTACAGCTCTATGAAAGTATAGTTGTGAGGGGTTCAAAAGAGACTATTGGGATTCTATGCAGTTAATGCCAGTAACTTTTTTTATTTTATTTATTCTTGTATGTGTATGAATCTACTGTCTGCATGTAGGTTGGTGCACCTGTGTCGTGCAATGCCATAGAGTTCAGAAGAGGGAGTCAGATTCCTCTGGATCTGGAGTTAAAGACGGTTCTCAGCCACCATGTGGGTGCTGGGGATTGAACCCGGGTCCTCTACAAGAGCAGTTGGTGCTCTTAACCGCTAGGCCATCTCTCCAGCCCAATGCCAGTAACTTTAATTCTCTCGAGATTCATCAAATATTTATTACTTATATAACACATTCTAGGCCATGTGCTAATTTCTGAAGATGTAACAATAATACAAAGACAAGGACTCTATTCCCTAGATATAAAATACTTTGCAGAATACAAACATTAAGGGCTTGATTATATAAGCATTTTGTTACCACAAAGAAGATATAAGTTATAATAGAGCAATAAAACAAATGGAGTTAAATTACATTTTAGATGATGTAGGATAGACTGACCACAGTATAGGTAAAAAGGAAAGGGGATCTCAGAACTCTGTAGCAACCAGAGTCACTACACCCTAATGGCTCATGCATATCACAGATGAGGTAATAAGAGCAATGCTTGGTTCCACACCTGAGCAACTGGGTTGAGGATAGGGCCTTCAATCAGAAGAATATGTACTGGAAGGCAATTGTTTGGGCTGCGCAAGGCTATGTTTTACCCAATCTGAATGGGAGCTCAAGGAAAGAGTTTTCCAGAGAGTTACAATCAGGAAGAAATAAAATTTAAATTTCTTAGGAAATAGCAGATTGATAATTGAAGAAGAAAAAAGGACTTCCTCTGTGTGTGTGTGTGTGTGTGTGTGTGTGTGTGTGTACCCATGAAGGCCAGAAGAGAGTGAAAGAGTTGATGGAAGGCAGCGTGACAGGTGGTTGTTAGCTGTCCTATGTGGTTGCTGGGAAATTAATTCCCATCCTCTGAAAAGACAGTAAATCTCTTAACCACTGAGCTATCTCTCTAGCCTGGAAATTAATCCTTTACATGCCAGGGCAGGAGCATTAGAAAATATGGAGCACAATAGAAGTAAAAAGAGAAGGACTTGAGTGTGCAGAGCTTAGATCAGGGACTTCCCAGGACCATCTGAAGAACAGGCAAATGGCTGGAGCTAGAAGACATCATGCTGAATGAAGTAACACAGTCCCAGAAAAACAAACGACAAATGGTATCCCTCATCTGTGGATGATAGCGCCAAGTACCTAGTTATAAGTATTTCTTGTGCACAGCCCCTTGAGCTTTTGTACAAGTTGTTGGGAGTGATGCATACTGGAAAGAACAAAAACAACAACAACAGAAAAGACCACATCAAAGGACTGACTGAAATGATGAACTTCTGCTCAAAACAGTCAACTTGCACATTGAGAATTTTGAAAGAAAGACTGAGAAAAAGATGAAAAATATGTTTGGCAGAATGCATGAGCTCTGGTGTGGTGGAGGGGTAGGGAGGGGGACATGGGTCTAGATTTGATTAGTGACATAATCTTGTACAAAAAATATAAATAAATAAATAAATAAATAAATAAATAAATAAATAAATAAATAGAGAAGACCTTTCCATTAGAGAAACTGTGATCTATAGGACCAAATGGAAAAGTAAAATAAGATGAAGTAAAAATAGAAATTGGCAACTAGTGAAGAGACTGGGGAGATCTTGGCTAGGCTTCCTTCAGAGCTCAGGGATGAGTATCCAAATAAAGTGATAAAAACAAGACCTAAGCTAGGTGTGAACTGAAGGAAAGAAAGCTGTGGAGAGGGAGGGCCTATCAGAGTTTCACATATCAGTCCCTGGCCATGGGGAGGAATTATGACTTCAGATTTGGGATGTTGATCTCTTAACTGAGGCGATCAGGGAATTACAAATGTAGGCATCAAAGTCATTCAGGACTTCTGGAAAGGTGTCGTTCCCCTTGAAGATAAGGAAGGATTAAATGCAAAGGTTGGTGGATGCAGTGGGGAGAAAAAGGTGGAACAGATGGTGGGTGAAGAGCGGCATCTCTAGAGGCAGGCTTAGCAGACGGGTGCCTGGGTAAAGCCTGACAAGTGGCTGGAAAGTCAGGAAGGCCTCCTTTGTGACTGAGGTCTTGACAGAAGGAACATATTCCGACTGAGAGGCTGCAAGGACAGTGGTGCCATCCAGGAGAAAAACTGATTTTATTTTAGGGACATTGAAAACATTTCAAAATTTGCCTGTTACAGAACAGAGTTGCAGAGGGCACAGCTGGAAGTGCTTAGGTGGAGGCCAGAATTCAAAAGGAAGTTAAGGAAGGGAACGGAGCACGGGGCAGCAAGGCCAGAGCTGTAAAAGGCCAGAACTGTGGATAAATAGAAACAGCTTCAAGTCACACATTCAGATGGAAATCTGCCATAAATTGTTTCATTGCTGGGAGCTCCTGAACCTTCCAGATGTGTAGCCAGCGGCCTGATTTGTGAAATTCTTCTCTCTGAGTTTCTGAGGTGAGCCAGAGGAGTAATTCACAGATTTGCTAAGTGTTTGTCCGTTCATGAGAAGGAGCCTGTGTGTGATTACCAGCAGGTCACATCATCCTTATGTGTTCCACGAGTCTCTGTGAATGCAGCTCTGCATGTGGCTTTCCTCCAGACACAAACTGCATTTTTATACGGAATCTTAACTCTTGTTGAGATCTTGCCCAGATGTGAGTTTTCATAGTCAATTCGAATGGCAAAATTACTATCAAAATTATAGATCGTATGAACACAACTTCAAGATTTTGGCCAACAAATGTAACTGAAACCACATTATCCCTTTTCTTTGTTTAACTCGAATGAAAAGTTATTTTGACATTTCAGTGAGCTGATCTCATTTTAAAAAAATTTAATCTGAGTATTTTTTTTCTTATTATTTCAACATTGGGTAAGTTCCATTTCTCTGTCTGATTTCATTAGCTGTCAGAAACCAAAGGAAAAAAAAAAAACCCTTTCATTTTCCTCTCAAACCTCCCACTTGGTATCTTTTCCACCTCAGCAGTCCACACAGAGTGTTCCCTCAGCCTGGCTGCCTCATTACAGGATATAGAGAGGAGTTGGGAGCCTCACTGCCCAAAGGGAGAATCAAAGAGGCCAAAGGTGCACTGTGAGATCCCTGGGCCTTCAAGGAAGATGGCTTTGCCCAACCCTCTGCCAAGATTCCCTATCAAAGTGACCAAAGACGGTCCAACATGTCAAAACCAGGAAATTGCTAATGTGGTTCTGGGAGAAACAACATGTGTGGAGCAAGGGAGAGAAAGGCAGAGCCGATAGTCGAACCTCATTACTGTCGTAATTGCAGGCTTGCCCTGCTTCATCATTCCTTAGTGGAGTGTGAACTGGGAGACAGATGTTCCATCCCCTGAGAGGGGGCACAGCAGCTACCCTGGGTGGCATTTTCCTCAGCACACCAGATCTGTATCGCAAGCCAATCTGAGCAGTGACTCAGCCCAGTTCTCAGAGCTGGGATTTGAGGAGATAACGGAGAGAAAGAGAGCCCCTCTTTGGCTCACTGCTTAGATCTGTCTTAGATTTCTTTGTAGTTATCTCAGAGAGCGAATTTCATCACATCAAGAAGGGCCCTCAGTCCTATCGAGACTGTCATGATGTCTGAAATTATCACAGGGTAAAGGCATTGCAGTACCCTGGCTTAAAAGCAAATAAGTTATCCTTGCAACCTTAGAAGGATGACATGAGCTTCAAATTAGATAGAATTTTATTATTGTGATGAAAGAGATATAGTCCAGGGGCCAGGACAAGGCCTTGGATGGCGTTCTGTTGTAGAAAGTGGTGTTCATGATAAAAGCACACAGGCATTGGAATACAGCAGAGGTGAATCAAGTTCAGGGCCCCAATTCCTAGCTATTAGGTATTAGGCTGATTATTTAACCTTTCTGAGCTTTGATGTTCTTATTTGGTAACAAAAATAATGCTATGTAACTTGAAATTTTTTAATATTAAATTATGGAAAATAATATATGTAAATAACCCCGAAAACTTATATTTTTATAAAGTACCTCTCATTTATAGATTTTTCTCTTACTCTCTAAGAAGACTCTGAAGGAAGGAAATTTAGGGTATAGCCTTGGAAGGAAAAGATCCAAGTCGGTTAAATACATATCATCTGCTGGTCATTTAGTCACCCATGGCCGCAATCCACACGATGTTCTTCCCTCCTAGAACCAAGCTGGCAGCTTCACAAGGCTACAAGCTTCAGAGCTGTCTCCTGCCTGCAGGCTGACAGTCCCTAGGCTTAGCTCTGGCAAGGAGAGGGGGAGGGGACAACGGGAAGTCACCCCAGGAATGAAATAAAAGAAACGGACTCAGAGAAATGGTCCAGGAGATAGACTCAGTTTTATTCATGCCAGCAATGTGTTTATATACTAAAGGCTACTCTGCTCTGGGCAAGGAAGTGGGGGGCAGAAGGAAGACAAGGGTGAGCCACCTTGGCTCCTACCAGAGGGGCTGCAGAGCTCCTGTTTGTGCAACTGGTAAGCTAGAGGTGTGTCATTTTGTTCAATACCTCAAGAGAAGGGGCCATCCTATTCTGGAACTTTGCAGAGATAGGCAAGGCAGGAAAACGCTGCAATGTCCTGACCTCACAGAGCTACAGACAAATCACAGAGCCTCATAGAGATAACAGATAACTCTCAGAGGTTCCTTGGGACAGGTCTTACAGGTCCGCCTTGAGCCAGGCAAAGTTTCATTCCTACAGAGCCAGACATCAGGATAGGGACCATCGTATATGTTAAGAGTCCAAGAAGAGGGGCTGGAGAGATGGCCTAGCGGTTGGGAGCACCAACCACTCTTGCAGAGGACCCAGGTTCGATCCCCAGCGCCCACATGGTGGCCGAGAACCGTCCAAAACTCCAAATCCAGGAGAACTCCAGTTCCAGGGGAATCTGACACCCTCTTCTGACCTCCGCGGCATTGCACAACACGGGTGCACAGACTTGCATGCAGACAGTACGTTCATACACATACAGAAATAAATAAAATTAATAAAAAAAAAGAGTCCAAGAAGAGGGGCTGGAGAGATGGCTCAGTGGGTAAGAGCACAAACTGCTCTTGCAGAGGACCCAGGTTCGATTCCCAGCTCCCACATGGGTGGCTAAGAACTGTCTTTAACTCCAGTTCCAGGGGAATCCGACACCCTCTTCTGACCTCCACAGCATTGCATGACATTGGTGCACCAACCTACATGCAGACAGTACATTCATACACATAAAAAATAAATTTAAAAAATTTAAAAAAAGAGTCCAAGAAGAATATTTCAAAATGGAAACTGCCACTGGACAAAAGCGGCAGAGATGGAGGGGAAGTTTAAAATAGAGCTAAAGAAGACAGCATTTAGGGAAAATCAATTAAGTCGCTTGGATCTGAGTCCTAACTTGGCTGCTCTTTAGCTAGGTGACCCAGGGCAAGTTTCTAAGCTCTGGAGAATTGTGCCTTGTTGTTGATCCATAAAAGAGAAATATTATTATAAAAGTGCTTGCTTTATAGGTGGGCTGGTCAAATACTTTTGTCCTTCAAATAAGAACACTTTTGAGAATGAAAGTGGGCACTACTGATAATTATACTGCCACAACAAGTGTAAACAAGGGCTCTCTTAGGCAAAACCAAACGCCCTATTTGTGGAGCTGGTACTTGCAGTGTGCTTTGATTAATGTGTGCCTTGTTGCAAACACTCAGAAAATATTGTTGTTATTGTTTCTTGTGATTATTTTTTTTCCTTTATCTAGTCACCAAACCATTCTATGTCAGTCTCCTCATTGTAAAATGGGGCTAATAGTGGTGTCTATTATGTGGGATTATTATAAATATAAAATGGCATCATACTTAGGATATACGTTCCATGGGGCCTGGCACAGAGTAAATGCTTGAAAAAGTTACTCATTACAGGGCCCATGTTTGAGAATGAGATGCAAGGAACAGATGAACTCTGGAACTTCTGAAATGGTCCCTTCTTGGTCACTGCTGATCTACTAATTCATACACTTGCTAATTGTCTTTGCCTTTAAAAGCAGCTTAGATCTACAGACTCAGGTGGAGCAGGCCTGTAATCTTAACAACTCAGAGACTGAGGTAAAAGGATCAAAATTTGAAGGCCTACGCAGACTACAGAGTGAGTTTAAAGTCAATCCAGGCAATTAGTAACCCCTGATTCCAAATAAAAAGTAAACTGGTACAGTGCTTACCTAGCATGCTCAAGAACATGAGTTGGATCTTCAGTGCTCAAAACTTATAAGATTGAAGAGGAATTTAGATAAAACAAACTTTTAGTTTGGCTAATACTGATATATAGTATAATAAAAGGACCACTTCATCATTTAAAAAAAATAAAGCTGTTGCTTCAGTCCAGATTCAGTTACTACTTGCATGACCTTGAGAAGGTTGTTTAATCAGCATATACCTCAGTTTCCTCATCTGTAAAATGAGGTCTTCCAGTCTCTAAGGCTTGCTCTGTGCATCATGAGATATGAGAGCTGCAGGTAAATGGCTGGCTTCAGGGCAAATCAACATGCTATCCTTGGTAATGACACCTTTGATTTTAGTCTTACTCTGGTTAATGAAGCACTTTCCAATCTGTGTTTTTTTGTCCTCAGAAAAAAGATAAGCAATAAAGTAAAACGGTTTCTCCTCCATCCGCAGCACCAAAGGATGCTTCCCGCTTTTAGTTCCTTCTACTCAGTCCTGCTCTCCAGTTACTGTGTTCCTAGCAGATGGAGCAGCACTCCAGGGCATAGAGAGTCTCCTTGCTGTCATGATCAGTTACTCAAACTACACCCCGTTCTCTCCATCTGTATTTAAGGTTGTCCATAAGACAGACCACCAACCCACTCCAAATTTGATCTCATTTTCAGCGAGCCAATTAAGCTACTCTGTTTTGGCACAAATATTGACATATTCAAAATTCACACTTCAATTATGATTAGATCTGTATTAAGTTTGTTCTGGGCGCTGAAAACACCATTTCCTAGTTTACACTGTTAATCAGGCTGTTTCTTTCATATTTCCTGGCATATATATCCCAGGCATACACACATATGTACACGTACCCACACATATACCTACATACATATACCACATACATATACTTGCATACATATGTATATGCAGGCACATATGTACACATACACATATGCACATATATACTTATATACATACATAAGTGCACGTATGTACAAAAACATACATACACTCATGCATACACACCAACATATGTACACAGACATATGTACATACACATATGCATGCATATATATATATACATTCCCATTCAAGTATGCATACACATATATACACACTGCATATACATACACACAAGTACACATATGTATACAAGCACAAACATACCTACCTGTAGATATATTCATACACACATGCAGAGGCCTCAGATAACAAAACAGCCATTGGGTGATAAAGGTTTTCTCTAAGTAGCTGTTTATTGACAGTACTTTTGATCAGAAGCCTGTACACACATCCAGACCTTGTCCTAGCTCTTCTTCTACCTTGCCTCTTTCCCTACATCCTCTTCTTCCCAGTTTTTGCCTACAGGTATCAGGCCAACAACAAAAGACCCATGATGACATCATCCCAGACACCCCATGCAATATGTTTGTCAGGTTAAACCATTCCTGGCACTCACCAGCAGTGAGAGTTAACATCTTAAAATAAAAGATGGAGATTGGTCTCAGAGTGACAGTTCTTAGTAGCTTATCTGTATGAGATTGGAGGTAAATAGCTACAGAATCATTTTTTTTTTAATTTTTTTTTTATTTCTGTATGTGTATCAATGTACTGTCTACATGCAGGTCTGTGCACCCGTGTCGTGCAATGCCGCAGAGGTCAGAAGAGGGTCTCGGATTCCCCTGGAGCTGGAGTTCTCCTGGAATTGGAGTTTCAGATGGCTCTTGGCCGCCATGTGGGTGCTGGGGATCGAACCCAGGTCCTCTGTAAGAGCGGTCGGCGCTCTTAACCGCTAGGCCATCTCTCCAGCCCCAGAATCATTTTACATTTTCTTAGAACATGCAAATATTCTTTTATATTGCTATATTAGAATTTTAGAGTCTAGTTTAGTACTTGAGTACAAACATACCCTGGAACAGGAACACAAAAATTTTTAAATGCCAAGTCTGGCTCTTAACTCTCACCTTTCTAATCAGCTCAGTGATCAGCCAGATATCAGGAAAACAGTGGGTTTTCTTCAGCATAGGCAGCAGATGAGAACCATGATTGTGTGGCTGGCATAGAAAATCTTGTCCTAGAAAGCCATCTTTCACAGTGCACACAGGTACACAAAATGTCCTGAACTTGAGAACTAGTCTATCAGCTTACCAGCAGCAGGGACAATCAACTGCTCATCAACACAGGATGAAGAATCTGGAGCTTTTCAAAATCAATTTAATTTATGTGTATGAATGTTTTGTCTGCATGTGTATAAGTGTACCACTGTTGTGCAATGCCCATGGAGGCCAGAAGAGGGCATCAGATCCTCTGGAACTGGAGTTGCAGACAGTTGTTAGCCACCATGTGGGTTCTGAGAAACCAGTTCTCTGCAAGGGCATCCAGTGCTCTTAACAGTTGAGACATCTCTCCAGCCCCAAGAGAATCTGGAGCTTTAAACCCATTTCTGTATGCCACTTTCTGATGAGGTACCACCCATAAGCCTGTGTGTGCCCACCTCATCCCCAGCTGGAGGAACTGTTTGCGGAGGCTGTTGAAGTTTTAGAGGATGGAGCCTCAGTGGAGGAAGTGGATCACTGTGGGTAAGCCTTGAGACTTCAGAGCTCAGCCCGACTCCATGTTCACTCTGCTTCCTGACTGGGGATGAAGTATGGTCAGATGACTCTTATTTCTGCTGTAATGCCTTTTTCACCATGATGGGCTATGTCCCCTTGAATGGTGACCCAAAATAAAGCCTTTCTCACTAAAGTTGTTTATTGTCAGATATTTAGGTAACAACAATGAGAAAAGTAATACATTGGGTCACTGTCAAATATCTGGCAGGAGAGGGCAGGGGAAATAATATAGCCTAGCCTGGAAGACATTTTAGGAGACCAGCATTCTGCCATGTCCTCTTAGCTGGACTTCAGTCCTATGGCCACGCCTACTGGCAGGAAGGGACTGGTAGCTGTGGTTTAGCTGTGTGCTAGGAAGAGTTGGGAAATGAAAACAGAGAACATTTCCCTATTCGCTGCCACAGAGAGGCAGAAGAAAACAGCTTTGTCCATTGAAAAGACCATATAAATTGCCAAAGGGAGAACCGACTAAACCACGTATAAACATTGGGTTTTGTTTTTCTTTTTCTAAGGGATGAAAAGCAAGCAAAGTTTCAAACAAAAATGATCAGAACAACAAAAACGATGGTGTAACAGTGCACGAATGACCGCTCACACATTGGAGCCTCGTGACTTCATGCTTACGCATAGTGGCAGAGAAAAGGTGTTATTTTCATTCCAGAAATCAGCAAGCTTTTATAAATAAAAGGCCTTAGCATATTTAATCTAAATTTATCATGCCTATCTAAGAAAATTATTATCTACCCATGGACTTGCCCCCATGGATAGAGTTAGCCATTGGCCAATCTGGGCCTTCCACATAGGTCTTCTCATCTATAAATCAATGATGTTGGTTTTCTTCCCTGTAGGAAGGTGAGTTTCACTATCTAAGATAAATTGAGGGTGATGTGAAGGATGAGGTCTTGAAAAGATGCAGATTCCTCTACTCCATGACAGAAACTGGCATGAATCAGCCCTGCAGTTTACATGTGTTGTGAGAGGCACCTTTCAGGAAAGTGTTTACATTTTCAGTCCTTCTTGGAACCTTAAACTACTATTAGAGATTGGATGTGTTACATAGATAAAAATACAGCTCATAGACTGGAGAGATGGCTCAGTCACCACACAAGCATGGGAACCCAAGTTTAAATCCTCAGCACCCACATAGAAAAGCTGGGTGTGATTTCACACATCTGTAACCCTAGCACAGGGAGCCCAAAGACAGGTAGATCCCTAGAGCTTACTACATACTATGTAAGCTGCTAGAAGAAAGTAATCATCAATTTCACCCAGCTGTGACCCTGTATAATAATGACTAGCCTGGCAAGATTGTGGCACAAAGCTTATGGGAGTTACCAAATACTCTCTGGACCTAAGGCCTGCTGCACAAGATGGAATCCATACTGGGCATTGTTATCTGGGCCAAGAACCTGTGGCTAGATAAGTCATAGACCCTGTGGGAGATCCTATTACTGTTATTCTGTTAAGGATATAGTCTTAAACTGACTCTTAATGATTGATTGTTCTACCTATAGATGAGTGCATCTCTCAACTTGCATCAGAGAAGCTTTTTTATGCAGTAGGTAGTCATTAACCCAGATACCCACAACTGTTAACATAGAAAGTAAGAGATTACAGAGTATTCATCCCTAAATGGAACATCTGTATCACACCCCTTTCCCTAAGGCTTAGGGATTTTCATGGAAGAGGGACTGGAAAGATTGTAAGAGGCAGAAGTGGTGGATAACCACAATGAAACAGTTTTCTGAACACACCAGAGTAGTTGCACATAGGAACTGATAGCAGTTATGACACATGCACAAGACTTGTGCAAGCTCAAACCAAACAGAAATACCAGCATGAAGTGAGAGTATATTGCCCAGCTCTACTTGAGAAGCTATTGGAAATTGATACCTCTTGGGAAAGTCAGTTTTCTTTAGGTGACCCCTGGTAGGTTGACTCCAGGGGATGGTCCCACACCCAGAAGTATTTTCAGGACACAAATAGGACTTAAAGGGCTTGAAAAAAGAAGACATGAAGTGGGGGTGTAAGGATGTGCAGGAATATCCAAGAAAAATTAAGAGGGGATTGAATATGATCAAAACACATTATAGGAAACTCTCAAAGAATTAATTTTTAAAATTATACCACTATAAATAAAAAATGAAGATATCTGACTTCTAGATGAGGAATCTAAATACATGGAATATATAATCAAGTAAATATAGTTGTTGGTAAGGATTATTTAAATTATAAAATTATATTTTAAGATAAAGTTATACAGCAAAACTATCAGCAAATTTTCTTGTTCATGAGGGGTTTTTTGCCTTTTCAAAGCACTTTATTGATCATGAGTTCTTTTTTATCTCATGATTTTATTACTGATTGAAATTATCAGTAGTCCTTTATGTAAAAAATAAACATTATACGAGAAAATGGATAAATTTAGCATGTCCAGAAATGTAAACATTCTAGGAAGATTGATTTTCTTTTTGGTCTTTTTGAGACAGGGTCCCCCTTTAGTCCCAGCTGGCTTGGAGCTCACTCTGTAGACCAGGCTGGCCTTGAACTCACAGAGATCTGCCTGCCTTGTCTCTTGCATACAGATACCTGAACTTACATATACATGGATATATAAACATACAATAGGAAACTAATTTTGATTTAGCCAAGGCTGTAGCTACCAGAGAAGAAGAAAGAGGAGGAGGAGGAGGAGGAGGAGGAGGAGGAGGAAGAGGAGGAGGAGAGGAGGAGGAGGAGGAGAGTGAAGAAAGGACAGAGGGAGGAGCGAGGAGGAGGAGGAGGAGGAGGAGGAGAGGAAGAGGAGGAGGAGGAAGAGGAGGAGGAGAGAAAGAGGAAGAGGAGGAAGAGGAGGAGGAGAAGAGGAGGAGGAGAGGAAGAGGAGGAGAGGAAGAGGAGGAGGAGGAGGAGAAGAGGAGAAGGAGGAGGAGGAAGAGGAGGAGGAGGAGGGAGAGGAGGAAGAAGAAGAAGCAAATGGAGAACAAGGCAAGGTTCGAGGATCTCTGCAGGTTCATGAAGGAAATTTTGGAGAAGGTTGAGGAGGTGACAATGGCAATAGGCTTGTGTCTACACTGGCTGCATTATGACAAACACCAATGGCTGAACAGTCAACATGGAGCAGATCTTGAAACCCAGGTGCTTCTAGATAACTCTGCAAATAGGCTACATCATGGCCAGAAGCACCTGGAGATGAACCCTGACCACTCCATCATGATGGAGACCCTATGGCTGATGGCTTAGGTAGACAAAAATAAGGCTGTCAAAGACCTGGTGGTACCACAGTTTGAAGCCACTCTGTTCTCTGGCTTCTCGCTGGAGGATCCTCAAACCCACTCCACCCACATCTACCACACAATCCAACTAGACCTGGGCACTGATGAAGATGAACCGCAGAGGAGCCCGTATGGCAGTTCCTGGTGAGATCTGCTCACTTAGGATGTTGAGGATGCATCTAGCATGGACATATATTAGTTTCCACGGGGAACCTGTGCCCTCTGTATAGTTCCCCCTATGGCGTCCCAGCAGCCTTCACAGGCTCTGCCTCATCTGGCTGTCTGCTGTCACTGGTGTCTACTGGTTACTTTCTTCTCTCCTGTCCTTAATGTTTTAAAACATTAAGGGGGGACAGGCAGCAGTGCACACACTTGTCACCCAGGTGGGTGTCTGGCACACAGGCTTGCTACTGCCCACCCTGGGCAACTATCACTCACTACTAGAACCATAGAGATGAACTGTGTATGTAGATATAAGGACAGCCAGTGGCACACACACTCATTACCCAGGTGGTTGTCTAGCTCACAGGCTTGTTGCTGCCCACCCCAGGCATCTGATGCCCACTACTAGAACCATAGAGAGGAACTGTGTGCATGGATAGAAGGACAGCCAGTGGTGCACACACTCGTCGCCCAGGTGGGATCTGGCACAGAGGCCAAAGGAACAACACACCTCCACACTCTGCTCAAGCTACTGGTACTATGGTGGAAAGTATAAGCTGCTGGTGCTGTGTTTTACTGTGGTTGGGATAATCTAGCAGTGTCAGTGATTCTAGGCTGCACAGCCAAAGCTGAGGAAGAAACCAGCAGGAAGCAAACTGAGTGACCAACCAGTCCTCCATATTAACATTTGAGACTAGCAACAGAAGCCAAACAAAGGGGGAAAAATACACATGCCAAAGAAAAAAATGGAAAAGCAACAATATGGGAAAAGCTCATAATAAATCCCCACTGAACTCAACCAGTCCTGTAGAATATCCCAACAACAAGATCTCCCTGGAAGGAAACCAAGACACCGACCTTAGAAGAACAAATGTAGACATATTCAAAGATACAAAGAACAAATCAGAGACCTAAAGGGAGAGAATGAAAAACTCACGAAGGAACTAAAAGGAAAGAATGATAAATTCTGGAAAGAACTAAAGAGAGAGATTGACAAACTCTGAAAAGAACTTGAGGAAGAGAAACACAAACTCTGAAAAGAACTAGAAGAAGAGAAATACAAACTCCAAATCAAACTAGAGGGAGAGAATGATAAACTCCAGAGGAAGTGGAAACATTGAAAAGATCTCAGGCTGAAAGGAAAAAAGAAACTGACCAACAAAGCAAGGAGCTACAAGAACAGAATGAAAAGCTCCAAAAGGAAGTGGAAATACTGAAGAAATCACAGGATGAAATGAAAAAGGAAATTGAACACTCATCCAATCAGCAGGAAAGGATGGGAAAAAGACTCAGAAGCAGAATGGATAAAGCAGAAAAAAGAACATCAGACCTACAGAATAACAGAGTGCAGCTAGAAACCTTAAGTAAAGATTATGAAAATTAAACACACACACACACACACACACACACACACACACAAGAGTAGAACAACCAGGAAATGCGGGACACTATGAAAAGACCAAACCTCTGCATCATAGGGATAGAGGAAGGAGAAGAATCCCAAGAGAACAGTATTGATCAGATCTTCAACAGAGTAATAGAAGAAAATTTCCCCAAACTGAAAAAGACAAACCCATACAAATATAATAAGCACATAGAACACCAAATAGACAAGTCCAGAAAATAAATTCCCCACACCATATCACAGTTAAAATACTAGATGCTCAAAACAAGGACAAAATACTGAAAGCCACAAGAGAAAAACAAGTTACATATAAAGGGAAACCCATTAGAATCACAGCTGACTTCTCAGTGCAAATTATGAAAGCCAGAAGAACATAGGCCAAAGTCTTCCCAGTAGTAAATGACATTAGATGCCAACCCAGATCATTATATCCAGCAAAAATGTCAATCATGGTTAAAGGAGAAAGAAAAATCTTTCATGACATAAACAAAATGAAAGAACACATGTTAAAAAAACCAACACTTCAGAAAATACTAGAAGCAATTCAAAGAACAGAGGAAAGGAACAACTATCCTTAAGCAACCCAAGAGAGAAATTAACAAAAGCATAACAGAGTAAATAAATACCTAGACCAAGAATGCAAATGAAAAATTAGTTGAAAGGAAACAACACACATCTCTCAATTACAACCTTAAATAAATATTCATGGTCTAAACTCCCCAATCAAAAGACATGGACTGGGAGAATGGATTAGGAAACAGAATCAATCTATATGCTGCCTACAAGAAACCCATCTCACCCTCAAGGACAGACACCACCTTAGAGTGAAAGGATAGAAAAAAATATTCTAAGCAAATAGTACCAAAAGCAAGCAGGAGTGGCTATTATCAGACAAAATAGAACTAAGAGTAAAATTAATCAGAAAAGACAAAGAGGCCATTATATCCTTACCAATGGAACAATTAACCAGGAAGATTTCACATTCTTAAATGTTTATGCACCAAACTCTGGTGCACTGAACTTTATAAACACAATCCTTCAGGACCTCAAGAAACAGATTAATCCCAGCACGCTAATAGTCAGGGACTTCAATACCCCACTGAGTCCCTTGGATAGGTCAACTGGACAAAAAGTAAACAGAGAGACATCAGAACTGAACAATACAATACACCAAATGGACCTCACAGATATCTACAGAATATTCCACCCAAACACCAGAGAATATACTTTCTACTTAGCACCCCACAGAACATTCTCCAAAATCAATCACATACTGGAACACAAAAGAAATCTCAACAAATACAAAAGGATTGAAATCATTCCATGCATTCTATCAGACCACAGTACAATGAAGCTCAATATTAACACCAGGGTAAGCCCTACTAACTATAAGAACACTTGGAGACTAAACAACACAATCCTGAATAATGAGTGGGTCAGGGAAGAAATAAAGAATGAAATAAAAGCATTCCTGGGGGGCTGGAGAGATAGCCTAGCGGTTAAGAGCTCCGACCGCTCTTGCAGAGGACCCAGGTTCGATCTCCAGCACCCACATGGCGGCTGAGAACCGTCTGAAACTCCAATTCCAGGAGAACTCCAGTTCCAGGGGAATCCGACACCCTCTGACCTCGCAGCATTGCATACGACACGGGTCCACAAACTCACATGCAGACAAATTACATTTCTCAGGGTTCCCAAGCCCCCCAAAAGGTAAAGGCTCCTTGCCTCCATAACGGGGATATCCTGCAGGAAGAGAGGCGATAAGGCCCTGCTGTTGTATGAAGACCTGAGTATAACATAGGGAAAGAAATGTATGGAACCACACTTGCAAGTATAACAGATGGTGCTCGTGGAAACCAGAGAGTGTTACCAAAAAGCCTAAAGTGCCCAAAACAAATAGTAGGTCTCCTTGAGTCAAGCAAGACTCCTCGTCAGTACAGCTTACACTTCATCTGCTGGAAAAGCGGTGCAAAAGTCGTGCAGCCTAATGTCTGTATATCCCAAATCTTATTGGCTATTAGCCTCTCCTTGAGGAATAACCCACAGCTGATGCCACAAGCTTACAATCGCTAAAGGTTAGGACATTATAAGCCACATCAAAGACACCTGTCATACTTAACAGAAGAAAATTAATTCTAATGGATAACATTACCATCCAAACATCTGTGGTCTATACAACAGAGGTAAACTACCATAAAATTAGTACTTGTTTAAAGTTCTAGTATCTAATTGCTGTGGCTTCATTTGTAGGATTCGAAAGGCTATATATTATACTGTTCAAGTACCTAATATATCTAATTGCCATGCTTCATTAGTAGATTGAAAGAAGCAATGCCTGGAAACCCTGAGAGCCCATGAAAGAAAACAGACCAGAATTGACTAGAGACCAAGGAAACCCAGTCTCCAGAGAACGTAGACTTTTTGTCTTCTCATCCACCAGTGCCACCCTTGTTCTAAGCCTAGGGAACAATCTGCCACCGCGGAAGGAGAGGGGGCTGGTGGAGATGTAAGGCTGACGTATTGGGGTGATTGGTTGAAACTACACACAGATATAGACTTGCGACACTTCATTTGATCAACGTATTGAACAACAAGCCACCCCCGCCAGCCCCGCTGGATGGTGGGACCATAAGGCTGTTGGGTTTGGGCAAAATTGCTCACGAAATTGATTTAACATGAAGGATGCTTGTATCTCACAGAATAACTAGTAAAAAAAAAATGTAAAAAAAAAAAAAACCAGAAGAAAGACGCAGAAAGGTTTGGCAGATGCAT
Organism: Rhizomys pruinosus; assembly: GCA_009823505.1. Taxonomy (NCBI): domain Eukaryota; kingdom Metazoa; phylum Chordata; class Mammalia; order Rodentia; family Spalacidae; genus Rhizomys; species Rhizomys pruinosus. The sequence goes on from VZQC01012376.1 coordinate 938,846, forward strand.
GAATCTGGAATCCGGCGGGTGGCAAAGAGGTGGGGTGGGTTTGTGAACGGAAGTGGATATTACGGCCTGAACTGAATTGGAAAATGATGTATGAAATACCAAATCATCAATTAAAAAAAAAAAAAGAAAAAAAAATAAAGCAAAAATTGGTAAAAAAAAAAAAGATTTTTGATAACTAATCACAATGAGATAATTAAAGAGTATGGAGACTTCATAATAAATGGTGACTGCTGAGAAAAATACATTCATACATATACAGAAATAAATAAAATAAAATAAATTAAAAAAAAAAAGCATTCCTGGAACTAAACCAAAATGACAATACAACACAACAAAACCTGTGGGATAAATTAAAAGTAGTCCTAAGAGGGAAATTTATAGCCCTAAGTCCCCACATTAAAAAAAAAAACAGAAAGAGAACAAGTAAACAATCTAACACTGCAGTTAAAAACACCTGAGAGACAACAACAAATGAACCCTAAACCCAACAGACAGGAAGAAATAACAAAAATCAGAGCATAAATCAAGGAAACAATACAAAAAATCAATGAATCCAAAAGCTGGTTCTTTGAAAAGATAAACAAAATAGACCGACCTCTAACCCACTAAACAAAAGAAAGAAAGAGCAACTCGAAATTAATAGCATTCGTGATGAAATGGGAAACATCACAAGAGATAAAGAAAAGATCCAGACAATCATATGAGAATACATCAAAAACCTATGCTCTACTAAATTTGAAAACCTAAGAGAAATGGATGAATATCTGAAATCCTAGAATTCACCAAAGCTTAACCATGAAGAGATTGACAGCTTAAATGGACCCATAATACTTGAGGAAATTGAAGATGTAATAAAAATCCTCCCAATTAAAAAAAGTTCAGGCCCAGGCAGTTTCACAGCAGAATTCTATAAAACATTTAAAGAGGTCTGGGCTGGAGAGATGACCTAGCAGTTAAGAGCACTGACTGCTCTTGCAAAGGACCTGGGTTAGATCCCCATCACCCACGTGGCAGCTGAGAACCATCTTTAACTCCAGTTCCAGGGGAATCTGACATCTTCTTCTGACCTCCACAACATGGGTGCACAAACCTACATGCACATAATAGTACATTCATACACATACAAAAATAAATAAATAAAACTATTAGAAAAAGAATCATTAAAAAAACATTTAAAGAGGTCTTACAACCATTACTACTCAAACTTTTCAGAAGGACACAAACAGAGGGAAATATCCCAAATTCCTTCTATGAAGCCAGCATCACTCTAATACCGAAACCAGGCAAAGACACAAACAAGAAAGAAAACTATAGACCCATATCATTAATTAACACAGTTGCAAAAATTCTCAAGAAAATACTTGCAAATTGCACACAGACCCACATCAAAAAGATCATCCATTATGACCAAGTTGGATTCATACCAGAGATACAAGGATGGTTCAATATACATAAATCAATAAATATCATAAAACACATAAATGGATTGAAAGACAAAAAACACAGGATCATCTGAATTGATGCAGAAAAAGCTTTCAACAAAATCTAGCATCCCTTCATGCTTAAAGTCCTAGAGGGAATTGGACTGGAGGTATCATTCTTCAATGTAATCAAAGCCATATACAAGAAACCCACAGCCAACATCATCCTAAATGGAGAAAAACTGGAAGCATTCCCCTTAAAGACAGTAACATGGCAAGGCTATCCACTATCGCCACTCCTGCCACTCCTCTTCAATACAGTGCTTGAAATGCTTGCTAGGGCAATAAGGTAAGAAAGCAAAATTAAAGGAATACTAACAGGAAAAGAGGAAGTAAAACTATCCCTTTTTGCGAAGATAAGTTTACATAAGGGATGCTAAAAACTCCACCAGAAAAGTCTTAGAAAGAGTTAAAAGTTTCAGTAAAG
>VZQC01012376.1:949228-981701 GCA_009823505.1 Rhizomys pruinosus
AAAAAAATTTGAAAAAAAAAAAAAAAAAAAAAAAAAAAAAAAAAAACAATACCACACATGAGTTTCCTACCACTGAGTGGGCTTTAGGTCCAATTGGTTAGCCATTGATTTCCCCCAAGATTGAAGTGCCCCTATTGCACTGATGTCGTATGCTGTGCTGGGCATTGACATGGATATTTGGTGTTGAGCCTGGTGTTGGACCATCTATTGATGATCTCCCTTAGTGGCTTGCAAAGTGCTCTCCACAGCTATGAGAGATTAGCCTTCAGGGGAGGTGGCTTCCAGGTCAGCTTCAGCTCCATTGCTTAAGATCCAGTCTCTGAGGTATGTCCTGTCTTCAGCAATATGGTCTTTCCTTCAGATTCTGGGAGGCAATCAAGGGCTTTGGCTATAGCCTGTATAATTTTGGGAGTTTCTTGGACTACCCTGGCCAGTGCGTCAAAGGAAGATTTCTCCTGTCTAATAATGTTTCTTGATATGCAGCCTTCATCTTTGCATATGGACTCATGTAGAGGTTTTGTGTGTGTATTTTGTCAATAGATTATTAGACTAATATGATTCTATTGGGTTTTTTACTCTAGCAAGGCATTAGTTATCTCTCCTCTCTCCCTTTACCTGTCTAGCCCTCCCTCCATGTCCTTTCTCCCCTCCATTTTAAGTATCCCCACTTCTCCCTTGATACTGCCAGTTCCTATTACCCCACTTCTCTTGGGCTCCTTTTCCCCCTTTAACCTTCCTTTCCTTCTATAACCCCTCGACTTCCCTCCCATTTAGATACCCTGATCTTCTCCATTCCTCCCTTAGTAATGCCCATCACTCACTAGCCTTCTGTTTCAGGTTCCTTCTTTCACTTTACCTTCTTGGTTCCTTTTCATTTACCTGGTTCCTGCAGTTACATTGGGGCATTTACATATAAGGATTTGGGGTGAGGATCCACAAATGAGGGACAAAATACATCATTTGTTTTTCAGAGTCTGTGTCACTTCACAGCTTCTAGTCCCATTCATTTACCTGCACATTTCATGATGTCCTCTTTCTTTACCATTGCATAGAAGCCCATTGTGTAAATGTACCATATTTTCATTATCCATTGATGAGCTGAGGGACACTTAGGTTGCTTCCAGCTCTTCGCTATTGTGAAAAGAGCAGCAATAAACATAGATGTGCAAATATATCTGCAATAGGATGAATCTTTTAGGTATACACCCAGTAGTGGTATGACTGGGTTAAATGATAGGTTCATTTTGAGTCTTTTAAGAGTTCTCCACACTGCTTTCTATAGGGGTTGCATGAGTTTGCATTCCCAACAGCAGTGGATGAGTGTTTGCCTTTCCCCACAACCCCTCCAGCACTTGGTATCATTTGTTTTCATGATCATAGCCAGTCTTAAAGGGGTGAGATGAAATCTTAAAGTGGTTTAATTTGTATTACCTTAATTACTAATGATGTTGAATAGTTTTTAATCTTTACTTCTTCATTTGTGAAGTCTCTGTTCAGCTCTTTGCTCCATCTTTGGAGTGGGTCATTCACTTTCTTGCTCCTTTGTTTTTTGAATAGTTTATATACTCTGGGTGTTAATCCTCTATCAGATGTATCATTGGTGAAGGATTCCTCCTCCTCTGTGGGTTTTCTCTTCACTTCTTTGTTTCTTTCACTGTACAGAAGCTCTTGAGTTTAATAAGGTCACACTTGTCAGTTGTTGACCTTATTTCCATGCAGCTGCTCTTTTATTTAGAAAGTCTTTTCCTACACCTATATCTTCTAAGTCACTCCTAATGTTTTCTAACATTTTACGAGTTTCAGGTTTCACATTTAGGTATTTGATCCATGTGGAGTTGACTTTTGTACAAGGCTCTAGTTTCATTCTTCTACAGGTGGAGATCCAGTTTTGCAAGCACCATTTGCTGAAGATACTGCCTTTCCTCCATTGAGTGTTCTTGGCCACTCTGTCAAATATCAGGTAGCTAAAATTGCATGTACTCAAGTTTAGATCTTCAATTTTGTTCCATTGATCTATGGATCTAATTTTGTGCCAGTACAATGCTGTTTTTATTACTATAGTTCTGTAATATAGTTTGAAATCTAGTATAGTAATCCCCCCTGCATTATTCTTTTTGCTCAGGGTTGCTTTGGCAAAAAAGAATTTGGGGATTTTTTTCTAATTCTGTGAAGAAAGACATAGGGATTTTGATTGGGATTGCATTGAATCTAGATATTACTTTCGGTAGGATGACCATTTTTACTATATTAATTCTTCCAATCCATGAACATGGGAGATCCTTCCATCTTCTGGTATCTTCCTCAATCTCATTCTTCAAAGATTTAAATTTTTCATTGTATAGATCTTTAATGTCTTTGATCAGGTTTGTTCTGAGAGATTATTTTTTAGGCTACAAACGTTGAAAATCTGGTCAATATCATTATCCTGAGATTCTTCTTCTTCCTCTATATCTATGATACATAGGTTCAGTCTATTCATGGTGTCCTACATTTCCTGCATATTCCATTGCTATGGGGATTATTATTTTTCATAATCTTTGCTTGAGTGGTCCAATTCTTCCACTTTATCTTCCAGTCTTGATATTTCATTCATTCTGTTACTGAGACTTTCTTCCATCCTTTCCAGATGGCTTATTGAGTGTTCCACTTGCTTCTCACTTCAGCCTGAGTTTTCTTCAATATTTCTATATCTTTGGGTTTTTTTTTTCTTTTTTGCTTTTTACTTCTCCTAATTCATGCAAAACTATTTTGGGCTTACTGGGGACTAACCCTCTTTTTGTGTGTGTATGTGGTCCTAGAAATTTTTTAAAATATTTTTATTGAAGCTTTGTGCATTTCATACAACATTTATAAATTCAATTTAGACTCATTCCCCCTCCATACCCCCCCACACCACCTGAGCTTATGCATTCTGCCATACATGTATTGCATCTTTTCCCCATAGTTTTAAAGTTTTTCTTTGTAAAGTTTTATTGTTTGGGGCAGAATTTACTATTTCAGTCAGTTCTTTGACCCAGTCCTTTTGTTGTTGTTCCCTCCAATTTGTATTGCTCTAAAAGTATGCACATATATGTCACACATATCAAAATTATGATGTCTGAAAATAATATATAAGTTAATTCCAAAACATGTTTAGGAATTCATGTTTTTTCATTTTAATTTTATATTACTCTAAAACATGCATACCCTCCACCCATATACTAAAATTACAAAGTCTGAAAAATAAGTGGTAAGTTAATTCTAGAGCCCGTTAAGGGATACACATTCAAATCATACAGTTGCTTTCAGATAAAAAGAAATATAATATTAATGTTGCTCAGTTTCCTTTACAACTGGGGATTTGATTTCTATATCTTTTGTGAAGTGAGCCAGAAGTTTATTCCTGTCTTCTTTTAGACTATCTCTATCTTATTCCAGTTCTTTGATTCATTTGTTTGCATGTTCTTTAAATTCCTTGAATTATTTCATCATATTTATCATAGTTCTTTCAAGTTCTGTGTTCCTGGGTTATGTCTAGGGGGTCCTCATTGTAGAACTCTTCTAACAGGACTAGTAGTATGTAGTGGAGACATGTAATTTGGGTTTTACTTTTTTTTCCCATTGTGATTTTGGCATATGGATTTCTTTTGTTGTTTGTGACTGTGTTATGAAACTCCAGTTTTTCTTTGTTGAATTGAAGACTGACTTTGCTTGTAGTCTTCAGGTGTCATCATTGTCTTCAAATTAGGTATGAAAAGCTGGTTGATCTAGGCTTCAGTTTCTCCCTTCGGATTTTGTTCTGGAGGGTCCAGCTAGTTCTCACCCAGCTAGTCGGGAGCTCCTCAAGAGGCCTAAGACAGTATCAATCAGACAGGCTTGAACCCATTGGGTAGCACATCATGTAGTGTCTACCTACCACCTCTCCAGGCTGGTTGGAAATGTCTGAATCTAGGTCCAAGGGCAGGGAAGCCTCACCTGGAGCCAAGGGAGGGGCTTCAGATATTTCCAAGCTACAGGGTAGGGAGTTTGGGATGGTGCCAGCACGGTGCAGTTGGGGGCTCTCACCTCTGAGCGGAAGCCAACCAACCTCATGCACTTACTGGGAGAGTGGAACCCACAGAACTGCCGCACCATGTAGGGTCTGCCTACAGGCTGTCCAAAGCTGATTGCAAAGTTCTGACTATTCTTCTTAAATCCTCACCCTAGTAAGTCCCTTTACTGAGCTCTTTCACTGTGTTAGTTTTCTACAATGAATTTTTACCACTTACAAATGTTTATGTATCCTTCAAGTCCAAGTTTCAATGTGATTTCCTCATAATTGTTTTTTTTCCTGAATTATCTCTCCTTTCACAGAAATAGTCATTCAGTTATTTGTAGTTGCATGTTTATTTGATATTACTGTACATTAATTATATAAAATAATGAGCTTCATTGTGATATTTTGATCTCATTAGTACATCATATACTTACAAATTATAGAACTTAGACTCAATCACAATAACTACAATGATTTCTCCCTTGAGGTAGTGGTATAATATCCCCTCAAATCAAAGATTGTATCTCACTGATTTCTATATCTGTGCCTGGCCCAGAGCAGGTACTCCAGAAATGACTGACTGTAACTTGACTAAGTAATAAGAAGTAAATAGCAAAGCTGAATGTGAAATATTTGTAGAAGAAAATCCTAAATTGCGTCAAGAAATCTAAAGACTAACACAGCACTTCTAAGACAGTCTCCAAATGCTGTCTGATAAATGCAACCCTGGCTGCTTTATTCTCTAAATATTCCCTCTCCATTGATCTATCTCTTTTCCTAACTTTCTAGAAAATTTCACATTGATAGCCACCTCATTTTTCCTCAACATTACCTTGTAACAACTCCTAATTATTTCACATGTGGTTCCCTAAAAGCCAGGGTTATGCTTTGAAAATCTGTACAATGCACGGTATAGAATTGTGAATAACAAATGAGAGCACAAAAATTATTTCTGAATCAGTGATATTAAGAAAACCTGGGCACAAAGCACTTGAGCCAGAAGACAATTTGCACAGAAGGTGGGTCATTGGCTTACATCCCTTACATCCCCTGCCTGACGACGATGACATGCCTACATTAGATCCCATTAACTCTGAGCTTTATGCCATCTGACCAAGGAGAGAAGACGTAGCTGACTTCTTCCTTAAGTACCATAGCTGCCAACCCCGGAAGTGCTGCTATGACCACACAGCACTCATTCAAAGTAAAGACACTGTGTAGCAATGCCAGTTTGAAAGGGAGGGGTGGGATAATCCAGTAAACTTGGAAACAGCACTGCACCCTGGGATGTGAATTGATTTCTTCTCTTTCTCATCTGAGTCTGAATGCTTCAGGGCCAGCATGCAGGCTGGGATCAATAAGACATGAGTCCTCTATTACAGACAACATAAAACATATATTTTTGAGGCAGGGTGAGAGGCTGAAAGTCTGGTGCTCACAGAATCGAGAGACTGATGGATTCTGTAGTGAGAAAACAGGTCCATTCTTGGAAGGCCCATATCTTCCCTCCATGCTGTAAGTCCTTAATGCCCATTGTCTAAAGGCATAACTTGAACTGGCCTATTGAATAAGGAAAGGATGCGTCCAGTTTCTCTTTCTTCAGTATCCATACCCCTGCTGGGATTTCAGCTTCTACTGCTGTCAAATGGGGATAGTAACACATAATTCTAGAAAGCACTGCAAGGTATGGTTCATGAGCACAGTGTTGAATAATATCAGTGCTGTGCCCCCTGTGGATTCTCCAGTCCTCATTGGATGTCCAACTCTGCTTTGAACATGGGATCCTCTGCTTTCTTTATCCTGAGCTATCCTAAACTTGGATTATCTCAGCTTATTTTGGCTTTGCCTTCATTGGAATTGTGGACCACCTGGAGTTACGAAGACTACTCAGTGTGCAGTGGTGGGTTCTGACCTATTGCCATCTTGGTACTTCAAGCATGGGACATTATCCTCTTTGGATGGTGTCCAGCAGCACCCTCAATTGCAGCTATGGATGATGATAGAACATCAGCTCCATAAACACACAGGAAGTGCCTATCTTCTCTCTCCAAGCCCATATGCGGAGGTCAGGAAATGTTTGTGACTGCATGAGAGTTGAAGTGTGTGTGTGTGTGTGTGTGTGTGTGTGTGTGTGTGTGTATACATGAGTGTGTAGGTGTCTATAGGAATAATATTTTGATCGCCATAAAAAATGTATCACCATGGCCTGTGGAGACAGTTCAGTCAGTAAAGTGTTTACTATGCAAGTCTAAAGACCTAAGCTTGACCTCCAGAACCCATGTGAAGAACCAAGGCATGGTGACACTTGTTTGTAATATCAGTTCCAGGAAGGTGGAAACAGGTGGGTCTCTAGGGGCTCATGGGCCATCCAGTCTAGGATTCTTGCTGAGCTCCAGGACAGTAGGAGACACCTTCCTCAAAAAACAAGGTAGAGGGGCTGGAGAGATGGCCTAGTGGTTAAGAGCGCCGACTGCTCTTACAGAGGACCTGGGTTCAATCCCCAGCACCCACATGGTGGCTGAGAACCGTCTGTAACTCCAATTCCAGGAGAACTCCAGTTCCAGGGGAATCTGACACCCTCTTCTGACCTCTGCGGCATTGCACAACACGGGTGTACAAACCTACATGCAGACAGTACATTCATAACATAAATAAATAAATAAATAAATAAATAAATAAATAAATAAATAAAATAATTTTTAAAAATTAAAAAAACAAGGTACATGGCTCCTGAGGAATCATAGATACACAAAATCATCCTATGACCATCATATGTACATGTACACACATACACACACATACACACACATGAACATATATATACACATGGACTATTTCAATTAGTTACCATATGGCAATGGAAGATCAGGACATAAAAAATGTCATATTTAACATCAAGCACCCTCCAAACCTGTGGATTGACAGTCTCTCCTTTAACCTGAGTTCCACCTCGGTTGTGCTCTCACACCTCTATCTTCTTAGTTTCTACAGCTCAGAATGTCAGAGTACTCCTGGGAACTGAAAATTCTTCTAGAACAACGCTTTCATTTTGTAGATGGAACACGGCAGAACCAAAGTAGAAAATGACTTAACCATACCATCCATTTTTTTATAAAAGCAAAGTCATTAATGTCTGATAATGAAACAGATATCTGATATTAAATTGTTTCAATTTTTATAAAACCATGTACTTTTTAAATTTTTTATTAATTTTATTTATTTTGTATGTGTATGAGTGTACTGTCTGCATGTAGGTTTGTGCACCCCTGTTGTGCAATGCTGTGGAGGTCAGAAGAGGGCATCAGATTCCCCTGGAACTGGAGTTAAAGAAGTTTCTCAGCTGCCATGTGGGTGCTGGGGATCAAACCCGGGTCCTCTGCAAGAGCAGTCAGCGGCACTCTTAACCGCTAGGCCATCTCTCCAGCCCCGAAAACCATATACTTTTAATGAACAAACATACAATGAACAAATACGCCAAAAAATGTAACTTTTAATCTTACATAGCATTTCTATAATACATTCTCTAACATAATATATGTATTTAAATATAATTTTCATAATAAGCAAAAGTTTTGAAATGAAGATTACTTTTCAGAGATCTGGATATAGAGAAACTACCTGTTCCTGGAAATCCCAAATACCAATTCTCATTTATTTTTGTTTCTTTGTTTAATATTTATTGACTGTTGTATGTGAGTGTATGTGCATGTGTGTGTGCAAGCACACCTAAATATAGAGAAGTGCCCCCTAAAGACTTTCCATCTGTCCCCTTGACGTAGAGCATTTCACTGAACCTGCTGCTTCTGTCTTCTTGGCTAAGCTAGAAGCTAGCAAGCCCCAGTAATCTTTCTGTCTTGCCATCTTGGAGCTGATGTCACAGGTGCACACTAGACACCTGGCTTCTTACATAGGTGCTGGAACTGGAACTCCAGATCTCATGGCTGTATAGCAAGTGCTCTTATCTACCCAGCGATCCTTCTGGCCCATGCTAATGCTCAGTTCTTGAATCAACTCCTTCATGAACCAAAACATTAATCTCTAAAATAATTCTCTTAACATTTTGTAATTCTGCCGAACACTGCTAATCTTTAGAACTGAACTTACCCGATGTCCTTTCCTTTTCTTTTATTCCACTTAAAGTCTAGGACTGAGTGCTAGAAGAAAAACCAAGGCAAGATTCAGTTTGCCTCCAGGACAAATGTTAGTGAACTCAACTTCGTTTGTCCTTAATCATGCACACAATCCATGGTTAGTGTCAGGACTTGGACCTATCTTCAGAATCCAAAGTCCGTGGTCTTTCCATCATATCTCAAATTTTTATATAAATGCAATTGTTTATTTATAAATAATTGCTATAAAATCTGCTTATTAAGAGCCTGCAAGTATCTCTCACCATGCTGGGAAATGTATGCGTGTTGTATGGTTTTATTTGCCTGTTTTTAATTGCAAATATCTACACACATTCAGAAGCTTTGGAAAATTAGCACAAGAACAAAATGTAGCGATCATTCAGTTTATAAGCATCTAAATCCAACCACCATTAACACAGTGGTATGGCCCCTTCCCATCTTTGGTATAGTGTGTGTATGTTTATATTGTCATATGCATTTGAAATGTTCAACTATATACCTAACTATTGTCATTAAATTATGCCATCACCTGTTTTGAAATTTTTATGTTGTAGTTCTTATAAGTGCCATTTTATCTGACACTAACTCATTTTTAAATGGGTTTACCAATTGATATAAACAGGCTTTACTTGTTAAATGCCTGAATTGTTTATAGTTTTTTAAAAAAATGTGTATATGTATATGTGTAACAGCATAATGAATATCTTTGTTTATATGTATTTGTAATGCTTAGATGATTTCTTTAACATAGAGTCTAAGAAATAGAACTGTTAGTCTGAAGACTATCAATGAGCGTTTTAAGGCTCTTGATACAGTCAGTTAAATTGCTTTCGGCGAAGCCTTATGCCAATTTCCAGAACCGCCTACAATTGGAGTGATGCACTCTATCTTCAAAAAATTACTTATATCCAATACAGTACAAAGAACTCTGTGTATATAATGGAAACATGTACAAGATCTTTTCAAGTGGAGGGAATGGAAGATGTCCAAACCCAGGAAACAATTGTTGATGACACATTTCTGGGACCACGAAGTGAAATGGATAAGTAGTACCAGAGCCGAGAAATATTTTACAAGCACAATCTGAAAGGCTTTTCATATATTGCTTTCTCTATATACATGGAAATTTATGAAGTTATTGAACTTTTTAAAGATCTTTGTTTTTTCAGTCACTAAACAAATGAATTGAAGAGGCAAGGCACTTAGATAAAATATCAGAGAGGGAAAAAGAATAGTGATTTGTCAAGCGGCATGTGAGCTGTGAGGATGGGGGAAGAGGAGGGTTGTGTCTCCAGCTACAGCATTTTTAAGCCCTGTAACTCTTCCTTTGCCCCACTTCGTGTTAGGAAAGTTCTGGAGGAAATGATCAGAAACCACCAATCGTGCTTCTCCACACTCCTTCAACACCTGTGATGCTCATTCGCCTTCCCTGGAGTTCTCAACACTCTTTGCCCTCTTTGACCCTCATCTCACGGCTCTCTGTCCAATTCATTAGCAACATCTTACCTTAGTATACGAGACCCTGGAGAAGGAGCCCAGTCTACCTACACCGTTGTGTGGACAGCCCCTGTGCCCTTAGTCAGAGCCCATCCCAATTTTCTACAGATGCTGAAAGAAAGGAAACAGAGGACAGAGAAGTACTCCTGTTTCTTTGGTCTTAGAATAAATGCACAAAAGCATAGATCTTAGCTAAGTCACACCACAGATATAAACATCAAAAAGTAGTCTCTCTTTTATTGTATATTCTATGTAGATAAAACAGATTGATGCCTCTCACATATACCATGTGTGCTTCATTTTTAACACTCTAGTTTTTATTTGTAATTTTTAGTGAGTATAAATAATACAAAATATTCACCTGTCTTTATTATGTTACATTTTGAGTCAAAGGTTTGTGGGAAACACTGGCATTTTCGAATGAAAGGACTACAGAATAATATATTTTAGTGGGAATGCTTATGTCAAATGAGCTGTCATTTCAAGTCCAAATTCAAGATCAACACAGCTGAAGCATAGAGTTCCTAGCTCTTTAAAAAGCAGGCACTGAAAAGTGTGAAAACTAGCCTCATTGTTGTTCCTTTGGTCATACACCAATCTCTCACACACCTATTACATGTGAGGGGGGATGGTGTACCCAGCTTCCCAAGGAGCCAAATACCAGGTCTTCTTCTCAAGCTATCGTGTAGTATCCATCTTTCTCCAAGATGCTTAGGCCAACACTGCACCCAACTCAAAGTGTTATGCAATCTCCAGTGAGCAGTTTTTACACTCTGCTGGTACTCAGATTTGTTAACAATGCACCAGAGTTGACATCTGATGGAGTGAGGCTGTGCACAGCTATCAGATGCCTCTCACTTCTCCTAGAAACTATTTCATCTCAATTCACTTCCCCAAGGAATTTTTAGTGTAGTCCTGTTTGCCTCCAACTTGAAGGGCTCCAAACCTTAGTATAAGGTCTTTTCTCCCTCTGTGGAATCCGGCACTCAGGTCAGCCAGGGCTCTGACTTGTCCTAACTTCTACTTGCTTTGTTGTTCCTTCCTAGCAACAGAGCTGTATTCAAAAAGGGAAAGAAATCTTCCTGATCTTTGAAAACATTAAAGGAAACAGAAAATCAAAGCTCTTGCATCTGAGCTAGTGCTCAGGGCCAAATACTTCACTGATCTGTCTAACTGAAGAGGAGAAGAAGCACACCCATGCCAAAGGGAGAGGGCTCCTGGGAGAAACTCTCCAGATCCCAAAGCTAAAGCATGTCCTGAAAAGGAGGGAGAGGATAAGGCAAATACTCAGACAACAGCTTACATGCAGAGGGAATATGTAAAGGATACCAAATCATTATTTATACAGTTGTTCATAACCAAGCATGTAAAAGGTTCTGCCTTTCCTATCTTAGATGAGTCAACTGAAATTCAGAGGAAGATCATATAAGTCTTAAGATGCCTCAGAATTGCTGGTTCCAAGGCTTTTCCTGGATACACGTGACTCTGACATGAGCTATATAAAGTACACTCACTGGATGGCAGGGCATATGGTCAGTGGCAGTGCTCCGGGTTTAAGGCCTCAGGAAAGAACAAGGCCCATTGTTCAACCCAACAATCATTCTCCATTCCAGTAGCTAATATAGCCTCCGGAGTCTCCACAACTCTGTTCCAGGAGAGGGTTTTTGAAGCTCCATGACTACAGTTTAGTCCAAGTCAACTTCATCGATAGTCACAAGGATTAAAACTAGAAAGTCAAGCCGGGAGTGGTGGCGCACACCTTTAATCCTAGCACTTGGGAGGCAGAGGCAGGCGGATCTTTGTGAATTCAAGGCCAGCCTGGTCTACAGAGCGAATTCCAGGACAGCTGGGGCTACAGGGAGACCCTGTCTCAAAAAGACCAAAATAATAATGATAATATAACTAGAAAGTCCATCAAGTGCTTAGTTTCAATCATGTACTCACATCCCTCGTGTATTAAATTTCCCACCACTGTGCTTTCCCAGGTACCCAGCTTCTCTCATCTTTCTAAAGACCACAGGTGGCCACCCTAGTCCCTGTCATCAGAATATCTAAAAGCCAATTTTCATACTTGATTCAAAATTATGTAAAACTGCTTTATCACCTATCAGATCCCCATATAGAGTTCACTTTTACAAAGGGCTGCAGCCAAGCTCCAATTATCTCAATTATCTTCAGGCTTGGACACACTATGATAGCATAAGAAAACATAAAACTAATACCTCCAGTTAAGTCTCCCCGTCACCAGTTCAGGCTGAGGGGAAAGGTATTTTCCATTGCTACCACACCTGACTGCCTCAGTTCCTGTAATCTACAAGCATAACTATGGGCAAAGCATAAGTGGGTGAGCGCCAACATGTGGACTCACACACAGTGGCTCAACATGAACTTGGTAGTAGATCATGGATAAAGCAGAGCACTGGACTCATCTTGCATCTGACATGAAGGAGAGTCATTCCAAAATCAAAATCAGCATGTCATCACCAATTTCCTGTGATTCTGAGAAAGTAATACTACACTAAGCAATAACCAGCAGCAATCTACATACCAGGGCTACCTAGGTCATGAGGTCCTAGAAGTGGTGTGAGTGTTCCTTGGTATATCTGCCCAACTAAGAACACACACACACACACACACACACTCACACAATGTGCCCTTAGGCACTGTTATCAGTCTTCCAACATTCCAGTGTACTTACACAACCTAAAATAGCTACAGTGTCACTAGGTAACCATCATATACACAGTCTGATACATAATTATGGAGCACAGCCATGATCTTCAACCTGTAGGTTCTGTATCCACAGGCTTAACCACTTGTGAACTAAACATATTTGGAAGAAAAAAGTGCACCTTATAATGAACATATAGACTTTCCTTTTGTAATTATTCCCTAAACAATATAAAAACTACTTATGTAATATTTACATGGCATTAGGAATTATAAGTAATCTAGAGATGATTTAAAGGCTCTAGGAAGATGTGGGTAGCCTGTATGAAAATATTGCGCTATTTTACAAAGATAACCAGAACATTTGCTGATTTGGGTACCCATGGGGGCTCTTGGAACCATTCCTTTATGGACCATAAGAGTTCTCTCTCTCTCTCTCTCTCTCTCTCTCTCTCTCTCTCTCTCTCTCTCTCTCGTGTGTGTGCCCTGCAGGAAGTCAGATTGATGCAAAGGGAAGAAATGAGAAGCAGCACTTGTGAGTCTTCGCTCTAGGCTCTTGCTCTCAGGCTGGACAGCACTTCCAAACGCAGCCTGTTCTGAGCAGCTCTGAGGGTAGTGCTGCCTAAACACAGCTTTCTTCATTTAATTCTGCCTCTCAAAACTGTGTCTTGAGTATAGCATGCTAAGCCCATCCCTGGCCCTAGAATAGACACTGCATATACATTTTTTAATTGAATAGAATCCCGAGTCTTAAGAAATATCAAAAAAAGGCAAAGAAATCTGAATCAGGCCCCCCATAACCACAGCAGGCCCTGATAAAGATCTCATTAATACACTTTCTGCTAATCCTTAGGAATTAGCAAATACAACTCTATCCTGCTATGAAATACCCCCCTTCTCCAGGGCTCAACTAAAAGCTCAGAAGAAGAGTGAAAGAAGCCACGTTAAATGTAGCTTTGAATCCAAGCATTGGGTAGCATCTCTAATAAACCCGCTCAGGCTTAATGGGGCTTTCTGACAATTCCCCATTCCAAACTCCCCTACATGCCTTACCATTTACTTCTTATAATTCCCTCCAGTAGATAATCAGGGTATCACCTTCAAAGTCACTTGAGTTTGAACAGCTTTCCTGCTGCCCTCTGTGTGCTCAAATGTTTCATATCTGCTATGCCTGTGTTTTTCCAAAAACTCCCTCCTCTGGCATAGGTTGGCAAAAGGTTCAAATGCAAAGTAGCTGTTGCTTTCTTTGGAGAGACTCTTCGAAGGAAAATTCAAATGCAGTCTGTTCTAGTTTGCTTTCAAGCACTGTGACAAAACACTCTGACCAATACCAACTTGTGTGTGTGTGGGGGGGGTATTTGTCTTCCATCTCCCAGGTCATGGTTCATCTCTTAGGGAGGCCAAGGTAGGAACTCAAGGCAGAAACCTGGAGGCAGTTGCTGAAGCACAGGCCATGGAGGAATGCTGCTTCCTGGTTTGCCTCTCACCCCCCCCACACACACACATGCTCAGCCTGCTTTTTTTCTTTTTTTTTTAATTTCTTTATTATTATTTTTTTTATGTGTGTGAGTGTACTGTCTGCATGTAGGTTGGTGCACCCGTGTAGTGCAATGCCTCGGAGGTCAGAAGAGGGTGTCGGATTCCCCTGGAACTGGAGTTAAAGACCGTTCTTAGCCACCATGTGAGTGCTGGGAATCGAACCTGGGTCCTCTGCAAGAGCAGTTGGTGCTCTTAACCGCTAGGCCATCTCTCCAGCCCTCAACCTGCTTTCTTCTATAATACACAACAACCTGCCCAGGGGTGACACCACCCAAGGTAGTCTGGGCCCTGCCACATCACTCAACAATCAAGAAAATGCCCCACAGATATGGCCACAGGCCAGCTTCATGGAGACAAGTCTCCAGTTGAGGTTCCCTCAACCCAGATGTATCAAGTTTACACTGACACTGTCTAGTACGCAGTCCTTGGGAGATTTCACCATCAATAACATGGGATCAAACTCAGTCTGCCTTCCTTCCTATCTTTATAAGCCTTTGACTCATTAGAAATTTGGGAGAGAAGAAGCATTGCACGTGGCAGAGCTCAAATTCAGTCTTCCTTAGTTGCTTCCCACCTTATTCTTTGAGACAGAGTCTTTCACTGAAACCAGAATTCACTAACTGGGCTAGACTGGCTGGCCAGTGATCTCCAGGATCTTCCTGTCTCATCTCCCCAGCCCTGGGATTGCAGGTCCACATTGCTACACTTGGATTTTTTCAAAATGATTATAGGGGACTGAACTCTGGTCTTCATGACTGATAGCAAACATTTTACCCCTGAGAAATATTTATGTGTAGGATGTCTACTCTTCATTTTAGGTAAAATATGGATGCATTTACATTCCAATTTCCTTTACAACTGGAGAAATTCAGCACCACTTCCAAATCCGCCTGCCTAGGGGGGCTTAAAACCAAACCCACCCCAGGGAAAGTCTAGGCTGTTATCTAGATCTTTCCCATGAAACTTCTGAATGCATATAAACTTGGGGATTGCCAGAGGGAGACAACCACAGGAGAACCCATGAAAAAACCCAGAGTCATGTGTGCAATTGCCTATGGATCCACAGGTACACAGAGCTCCACACACATTCCCTGGCTGAGACAGAGAGCTGTGGGAACAGCTGCATTTAGCCCACAGCACACTTGCTGGGAGCCCTCCCCTCTCTAAGATGCTCCTCTGGCCATGAGATGCTACATTGGGCCCAATACTGTCTTGATGTTTCCTGGCTCTCTGTCCATCATTCTGGTGGATGGAAAAGAATCCTCAGACCTTGGTGTATTCAACTTCCCCTATACCAACCATAGCAAAGTACCATAAGCTGGGTGACAATAGCACAAAGGGGTATTTTCTAAAGGTTCTGGAGGCAGAAAGTCCAAAATCGATGTGTCAGCAGGGTTGGTTCTTTCTAGAAATGGCCTGTCAGAAAACTTTCCCAGGCCTCTGTCCCAGCTGGTGGCTGCTGGTGGCCCCTGGCATTTGTTGACTTGTAGCAATATCACCTAACACCTGCTTCTTTTTTTTTTTTTTAAGTTTGATTTTTTTTTTAATTTTATTTATTTCTGTATGTGTATGAATGTACTGTCTGCATGCAAGTCTGTGCACCCGTGTCGTGCAATGCCGCAGAGGTCAGAAGAGGGTGTCGGATTCCCCTGGAACTGGAGTTCTCCTGGAATTGGAGTTTCAGACGGTTCTCGGCCACCATGTGGGTGCTGGGGATCGAACCCGGGTCCTCTGCAAGAGCGTCGGTGCTCTTAACCGCTAGGCCATCTCTCCTTCTTGAATGACTTTCTTCCCTGTATCACACCTTTATCTGCATTGCTGTCTACTTCCTCTGATACATAAAGCAGTCATTGGATGAAGCACACACTACAAGTGTAACCTCAACTTGTCAAAATACGTCTGTGAAGACTCTATGTCCAAATAAAGTCTCATTCTAAAGTTCTAGGCAAACATGAGTTCGGGCAG
Organism: Rhizomys pruinosus; assembly: GCA_009823505.1. Lineage (NCBI taxonomy): Eukaryota > Metazoa > Chordata > Mammalia > Rodentia > Spalacidae > Rhizomys > Rhizomys pruinosus. The sequence goes on from VZQC01012376.1 coordinate 965,045, forward strand.
GTTGCTGCAATTCAGTTAACTGTGCCTGGTCCTGGACTCAATGCTCTTGATGGGAACCACCATAGCTGGGGACTACTCACTGTCTTTTCTGGCTCCTCTTTAGGGAAATAACTTAACTGTTGCTGTGATAAAACACTGACCAAAAGCAACTTGGGGATTGAAGGATTTACGGCTTCCTACAGTTAACAGTCTACCTTTAAGGAAGCCGAGGCAGGAACTCCAGGCAGGAGCCAAAGCAGAGGAATGTGGCCCACTGGCTTCCTCTGGTTTGCTGCCCACTGGCTTCCCCTGGTTTGCTCAGCTACTTTGCTTATACTGGCCAGACCCACCTTCCCAGGGCTGGCACCACCCTTGGTGACAGGTCCTCCTACATCAATTACCAACCAAGAAAAATGCCTCACAGACATGCCCGCAGGCCAGTCTGATAGAGGAAACTCTGGGACCAAGGTTCCTTCTTTTCAGGTCACTCCAGATTGTATCAAATCAACAAAAACTAACCCTTCTCAGATGCATTGATGACCATTGTCCGTAGCCAACTGAAGAGACCACATCTAGCTTAACCAGAACAGCATGCGCAAGCTTACCATGCACTTCAGAGTAGGTGCACGATTAAATAAAAAACCAAGTGATTTTTTTCTTTTCCTGGATCTTTTATTCTTTGACAATTTCATACATGCATATAATGAATTTTGATCATTTCACCACCATTTCCTTCTCTCATCCCTTCCACCTCCACTGAAACTCTTCTTCCCTTCTATTTTCATGTCTTGTTCCCTTCTATTTTCATGTCTTCTTTTTTTAGACCATTGAGTTTAATCAGGATTGATTGTGTGGGGGTTGTTTACTGGAGCATGGGCAACTTAACAGTGACTACCCATGCCTCTCAGGAAAATGGCACCCTTTCCTGAGCAACTACTAACTGCCGATAGCTCCTCATAGAGGGGTGGATACTCGTGAGCCACTCCCCCATCGATGATGAAAGGTTGATGGGTCCATTCTTGTATAGGTCTCCCCTAAGAGCCTGATCTTTTTTTTTTTTTTTTTTTTTTTTTTCTTTTTCAGGACAGGGTCTCCCAGTAGCTCCAGCTGTCCTGGAACTCACTCTGTAGACCAGGCTGGCCTTGAACTTACAGAGATCTGCCTGCCTCTGCCTCCCAAGTGCTAGGATTAAAGGCGTGTGCCACCGCACCTGGCTTAGAGCCTATTCTAACCTCACCCTAGATAACATAACAAAGTGAGTAACACAAAGATCCCAATCCAGCCCCAGGCTCCCAGAGCCTTCAAATACAGTTAGACAGCATTCCACTCTTTTCTGACATCCTGATTTCTTCCCAGGTTTGAAGAGGAGACAGAAGACATTTGGCACATTATTGCATAACACTGGTAGTTAAACTCTATTTTAGCAGAGACTCTGAAACCAACTACAACAAAATAAGGTCACTAATCTGAGAATTTGGTCCATGGAACTGAATTTTAGGAAATGATTTGGATCACAACCAGTCTCTTCCATTCCTTATTCTCCTTCCAGGCCCAGTCCTGTCTGTCCCCACACCAGGTCAGTTCTGAGCCATGCTTAGCCTATGGTGCACATTCGTCTTCTTTTGGTGTCCCCTGAATGCTCACCTACTTGTTCAAATTATCAGTTTCTACTTCTTTCTCTTTTTTTTTTTTTAATTTTATTTATTTCCGTATGTGTATGAATGTACTGTCTGCATGCAAGTTTGTGCACCCGTGTCGTGCAATGCCGCAGAGGTCAGAAGAGGGAGTCGGATTCCCCTGGAACTGGAGTTCTCCTGGAATTGGAGTTTCAGACGGTTCTCTGCTGCCATGTGGGTGCTGGGGATCGAACCCGGGTCCTCTGTAAGAGTGGTCGGTGCTCTTAACCGCTAGGCCTACTTCTTTCTCCTTAAAGCCACCTTGCGGCAACTTCGCTGTCTTTGTTTCCGCTCCTCCATCTTCTCTTCAGCCCTTAGGCATTATTCCTTTCATCGACTCTCAGGTTCTCCAAATGCCTATTGACCCTGCCCAACTCTCATCCCCCAGAACAATTTTTTGTATAATCATCAGGGACAAGGTCAATACGTTGGGGATATCTTGACCTTTAAAATCACTTTACAGAGAGGGTTGCTGCTTTTCTTTTCTCCCCCAGAGACTTGATGATGTATAGTTCAGTTTTTATTTGCTAAACCTTCCAGTCCATTCACCTACAAGACCCAGTGATGGGAAATTTCAAGAATTAATTTTTTAGGAGTCACTAGGGGAAAAGTCAGTAAAGCCTGCCAAGAGGCCCCTCTTTGAAATGCATTTCTATAACATTTCACCAGGCAGGACTGTCTTTGTTCTTTATCCTGACCTTGCTCTCCAGGGCTTTCCCCTAAATTGGCAGGCAGGTCATAAGGTGAATCCTATGCGGAAGAGGGAAATCTAGGCATCTCTTATAGAGCTTACCTGCACCTGTAGACTGTAGAGCCACATGGCACAGCACCCTGCTCCCCTGAAGTAATGGGATCATTTCTTCTGAGCCACATCTTGGAGCCTTCCTTGAAGAGCCCAAAGCAGCTGCACTGCTAACCCCAGGGTAAGCTTGCACAAACCTTTCACACGCAGTTGTGGGCAGAATTTCTTCTTTGAACAGAGTTTATGAGCCAGAGCACCTGAGTGGGAGAAGCTCAGCGAGTATTCCCGTGGTGCTAACAATTGTCACACATTTGCACAGAACTATAGAATTCTGGGACTTTGAGACAGGTGGAGCCGTATAAAGGGCCCATGACATGAAACTTGACTCTTTTGCCTCCCTTTGACCAATATGAGGAGCACAGGGCAAGGGGCCGTTCAGGAACTTGGGGCAGCCATGTTTGGAAGGGGGAACCAGCTGCAGCTGCATACTTGGCATAAGTGTACGTTTCTTTGCCATTGTTTTGTAAGCAAGGTCATTAAAATGATCTTGTTTTAACTAAGACTGGCGAACTCTGTATTTGCATTGCCTTGAATACTGGGGGAAACACTGAAAGCGGCCCTCTGCTCCAGGGTGCTGCAAGCTTAGCTGCATGTGGTGAGTGCCCCTGCCCTGCCCTGGCCCCCAGAAGGAAAGTTTCTTTGTGATAGGAGTAAAGGCTGAACCACTTTGCAGAGGCCACAACTGCATCTGTAGTTGTTTTGTTTTGTTTCTACCCGAGTGACCAAGGTTGGTTGGTCTATTATTGTAAGTATATCTAAACACAACCAAGCTCCAAGCTGTTTGAATGTGAAATGTCCTCCATACAGTCATGTGTTTCTACAGTTGGTCCTTGTTTGGGGCTGTCCTGGAAGGCTGTGGAACCTTTCAGAGGTAGAAGTTTACTGTGGGAAAGAGTCCCTTGGGTTGGGCCTTGGGGTTTTACAGCCAGTTCCTGCTTTCCGTCTAATTGATGTTTTCTGTTCTAAGATTTGAGAAGTGCCAGCAGCTTGCTCCTGCCACCATGGACTGCCCACCACCACGTCTTCCTCTCCATGATGGACTGTATCACCTGGGAGCCAAATGTCTCCTTCCTTTAATTCTTCTGGTTGTCAGGTATTTGGTCACAGTAATAAGAAAGTAGCCAGTAAATAGGCTGTATCCTTGTCAGTTCAGTTACATTACCTAGAGCTGGTTTGTAAAGGGATGCTAGCTATCACCTTCACCCTGCATTTTAAGAACAGCTGAGTCCATACATAGTATTAGGCAAGGCCTGGGCTTGGAGATCTAAAGATGGCACCTACCACCCTTCCCTTCCAGTCAAAAGCCTACCTCATCTCAGGCAGCCAATGCAACTTCCCTTCCTGATGTCACCAGCCACAACAACAGCACAGCCTAAGATCATATATGGTTACATTCCAGCATCATGACTAACACTAAAGACACACTTTGTCCCCCTCCCACTGCACCAGTTTTGCCCTTACAAGAACACAATTTGTCTCACCACCATTACCTCATCTTCCCCTCCCCAGAACTTATAAAAACCCTCAGCCTCAGCCCCAGCTCAACTCTCTTGGCCTCCCTCTCTGAGACCGGTGGATCCACCTGGGAGCATGTCTTAATAAACCTGCTTTGATACTTTGTTAATCTGGTTTGATCTGGCATGTTTTGCATTGGGGAAAAAGCCTTTCACATAGTTGGCCATAGGGACCAAGTCTCATCCATAACTCGACTGTAAGAAACCATAACTCGACTGTGAGAAACCGTGGGTTCTCCCACATGCATCACAGGGGATGTATTCACACAAAAGAGTCCTCAGGAAGAATGAACATAGAATTTACCTCCTCACTTAGACATTATTGTTGGTAAGAGAGGGCACCAGCATGACACCAGAAAAAGAAGCATTGAATGGAGCTGAGTCAGGCAAACAAAGGTGGTGACCACCCAATTCAATGGGGTATGTGGGTGCAAAGGGTCACAAAGAATTGAAAAAGAAAGTAGAGGAAAATCCAGATGACTCAAGACCCCAAGTAACTTGTCTATGCTTCATCCCCTTGAATTATAGGTGTGACTTCTTTCACCTAAGGAGCCCTAACCAGCTGATTCACATGAAGGCACTCAGAAGAGAACAGTAATAAGAATACCATATGGGCCTGGTGACAGCTGGAACTGGGGCTGTGGGAAGACTTCTATTAATAACCAGGTCAGAGTCAGAAACAATGAGACTGGGGACTCATCTGAGAAATTCAAGATAACAAGATGTAATATTAAAGAGGAGGAAAAGACAGCATCCTGAACAAAGAAGGAGTCGTCACTGATTTAGAAAGACAATGAAACACACGCTACTTACATGGCAGGAGGCAGAAAAGCAGATCAGTCAATGAGGTGCCCATTTGGAGAAAAGTGCAGGACAGTAGAGTGTGAACGGTGTGTACTCTGAATCAGAATGACGCTGCAAACTGACTCTTCGCCCCCTGAGGATGGAACTCCTAGGGAAGTTGCGTGGGTTTCCTCACTTGTGTAATGGGAATAGTGAGAGTATCTTTTCTTAAAGGGCTGTTGTGATGGTTAAGTGATTAATCTATGCAATGCACTTAGAATTGTTAGAAATAATTGAATAGTCATTAAGGATTCTAGGAAGGCAAGTACCAGAAAGAAAACATTCAAGGAAGATAGTCAGTGTTGCAGGTTGAGAATGGAAAGAGGAGGAGCAGGAAGGAAGAAAAGAAACTGCTATTACTCAGTGAGGTAAAACACATCCTGCGCAATTTGAAGCCCAAATTAGATCTTGCTGTGGAAGTGGAACATGGGGACTGTTGGCGTTTTCAATGGGGAAGAGATTCTAATGCATTTTTTTAAAGATTTTATTGAATTTTCGTGTGTTTCATAGAGAAAATCTCAATCAGTCTTAATCCTCTTTATACCCCCTTCCCCACTGGAACCTCCTACAGCCCCCTACCCCACTGAAATTCATACATTCTGTCATTTGTGTGAAGGCCTATTGTGTCGAGTTACTATCTCCACAAGTGCCTCAGTGCAAGTTTATCCATTGGGGTCTAGTCAGCCTATCTAGAATCCCTCCATTTAAGAAGATCAGCTCTTCCTTACCCAGCAGTAATCAGCTTCCAATAATAATTCTTTGACTAATATTGGAGTCTAATGCATTTTATAACTGAAAAATCTTTGACAGTAACTCATAACTAGCTTAGTTTGACCTTCTCAGAAGATCTTGACCTACAACACTATATTATGAAAACTACAGGCAGCCAAGATCCTAGATAGAAGGTGCAGGATACTATGGAGCAACTATTTGTGTTCTCTCAATCTTCATAGGTTAAACTCCTAACCTTCAAGGTACAATGTTAAGAATGGAGCCTTTGGAGAGTGATTAGATCATGATGGTGGAGCCCTCATCAGTGGGATTGCTGCCCTTGTACAAAAGTGGCTCTACAGTGTTCCCTGCCCCTTCTACACATGTGGGGACTGAACAAGAATGTCATATGCAGGGGCTGGAGAGATGGCTGAGCAGTTAACAGCACTGGCTGCTCTTGTGGTGGACCTGGATTTGATTCCCAGCACGCACACTGCAGCTAACCACCATCTATAACTCCAGTTCTGAGAGATCCAATGCTCTCTTCCGACCCCCTTGGACATATGCAAGCAATACACTCACACACATAAAATAATAATAAATAAAATATTGTAAAAATTAAAAAAGAATATCATATCTGTGAGGCAGAGACCAGACTCTCACCAGATCTCCTGTTCAATTGATCATGAACTTCTCATTTTTTAGAACAATGAGCCACAAATTTCCATTGTTAATGAGTGAGCCAAGTTATAATGGTTTGTTATGGTCAACTCAACTAACCAAGACAATGAGCTATTAAGCATGACTATAAGCTTTGGAGTGAGTGAGATGTGTTCTGGATGAGTTAGAAAGGCACCAGCCTGATCCAAGGCAGCATCTCTGGCAATCCCTTCCAATAGTGGTATGGTTTGAATTTGAAATGTCCCAACAGGTTCATACTTGGAGTGCTTATCTCCAGCTGACGGCACTATTTTGGTAACCAGGAACCTTTGGAGGTGGAGCCTTGCTGACAGAATTAGACTAGGAATGAGTCTTCAAAGATACTTGGCTCCTGTTTCTTCCCATATTTTCCTGGTCTGCCAGGACATGAAAGGCATCTGCTATGCACTCACATTGCCATCAACTAATCTGTTCCTCCATGCCTTCCTGCCTTGATGCTCTAAACAACTCTGAAACTGTGAGGACAAAATAAAATTTTCTCCCTTAAGTACTTGCTGTCAGGTATTTTGTCACAATGACACAAAAGTAATGAACGCAAATAATGAGTGTGTGTGTGTGTGTGTGTGTGTGTGCGTGTGTGTGTGTGTTATTTGGGGGGGTTATCTCACTAGTGTATGCACATGTGAAGGCCAAGGTTGACATCAGGTCTTTTCCTCTGAGGATTGCTCCCCACCTTACCTTTGGAGACAGGGCCTCTCTCTGAACCTGGGGCTCCCTATTTTCCAGGTAGATAGTCTGACCAGCGAGTCCCTGGAATCCTGTCTCTGCCCTAGCTCTGGAGTAACAGACAAACTCATCACACACAGAGTTTTACATGGGTGCTAGGGATCTAAGCTCTGATCCTCATACATATATAATGAGATCTTTGCCCACTGTACTCTCTCCATAGGTGCCACAACTTATTCTTCCTCTAACAAATATCTATTCACCTTTCAAGCTAAGAAAGAAGAGTGGTAAGGAGAGGATATGGTTGGAGAGCAATAGTCTCTATTCCCCACCTTCTCCTCAGTTCCCAGCCTTTCTTCATGGACAAACACATTGTAGTGTCCCATCACACCTACAGTTGCCAATAGCAGAGGCTCTGCACGGCATGTCTTCTCCTTCTTTCCCTTCTATTCAGACCTAGAAGCTACATTTACACTTCAGTATCAACTCAAGTATAACCGCTTCTAGGAATCTTTCCAGGACATGCAGGTTATTCATCTGCCCTCATCCCACAGTCACTTTCTAACTGTGGTGGTTTGGATGAGTGTCCCCCATACACTCTAGGTATTCAGATATTTGTCTCCAGTTGGTGGCGCTGTTTTTGGAGGTTTTGGAGGGTGTGGCCGTGCTAGAGGAAGTGCGTTGTTGGGGGCAGGCTTAGTGAGTTTTAACAAGCCTCATGGTCTACAGTTGTTCTCTCTCTGCTTCCTGTGTTCTTTGCAAGATGTGACCCTCGGTTTGCTGCTCCAGATCCAGCCACCACGCCTCCCGCCACAATGGACTAATTCCCTGCGACTGTCAATCATAAGCTCAAATAAACTTTTCCTTTTATAAGTTCCCTCAGTCATGGTGTTTTATCACAGCAACAGAAAAGTGACTAATACACTAACCTTCTTCTCTGATCTGTGTCTTGGCAGCTGACTTCTATAGGGTGACTGTTCTAGTTATCTTACTATTGCTGTGATAAACACCATGTGGTGATTTGAATGAGAATATCCCCCATACTCCAAGTATTTAGACATTTTGTTCCCAGTTGATGGCGCTGCTTTGGGAGTTCTTAGAAGATGTGGCCATGCTGGAGGAAGTATGTCACTGGGGAAGGGCTTAGAGAGTTTAACAAGACTCTCCAATCTCCAGTTGCACTCTCAGCTTCCTGTGCTCATTGGAAGATGTGAACCCTGGCTTTCTGCTCCAGCTGCTGCCTCCATGCCTCCCCACCACAATGGACTCTAATTCCCTGCGACTGTCAATCATAAGCTCAAATAAACTTTTCCTTTTATAAGTTCCCTCAGTCATGGTGGTTTTATCACAGCAACAAAAAAGTGACTAATATCGGTTTTGGTACCAGAGAATGGGCTGTTGGCTGTGAAGAACCTGACCATGTGGAGAAATGTGGAAGACTTTGGAACTTTCGGTTAGAAAAGCTGTTGATTGCAGTAAGGGAAGCTTAACAGGCCATTCTAGTAGAAATCTAAAAGAAAGCAGTGCTGAGAAAAATGTATTTCCAGAGGAAAATAAGGACTTAAGCAGCAACTGGGATATTTTGTCAGAGTCTGGCTGGAGTTTGCCCACAGCCCAAATGCTTGACTGAGACTAAGTTGAAAAGCAATGGACTCATTTTGTTGGTGGAGAATATTTCAAGACAGCCTAGTGTAGAAATGGTGGCGTGGCTACTAATGGTGAAAATTATACAGATCCACAGTGAAAAAGAGAAAAAGAGGCAGAAATAAATGCAGAATGTACAGTTTGGATTAGAAAAGTTCACTAGGGAGATAATGTTGAAACCAAGGCATGTCTTAAAGGAGAGGCTCCCTTTGATAAGGAGATTAAAGTGATTAAGGAGAGGCCTAGAGATTTAAAGTAAACAATGGAAAGAGTGAGATTAAAGTGATTAAGTAGAGGCCTTGAGATTTACAAGTAAACAATGGGAAGAGTACCTTCAGGGCAACACTGTACCCAGCTAAGCCTCCAACTTTTCAAAGGAAAATACTGAATGGGTTTTCTACTCCAACAAGTCCAGGGCAGAGAAAAGTTGCAAATGTGGTTGAAATAGGCCAGGGTCCATCCCAAACTTGCAGCCAAACTTGGCAGTTTCATTCACATGGTGCGCTGGCTTTAGAGGCATGAAGGATGTAAGAGTGAAGGGGTCAACAAGAACACACCAAGACCAAAGCAACTTACGGAGGAAAAGTTTTATTTTATCTTATATCTCCTGGGTCATAGTTCATCACTGAGGGAAGTCAGGGCAGGAACTCAAGGCAGGAACCTGAAAGCAGGAGCTGAAGCACAGACCATGGAGGAATGCTGCTTCCCAGCTTGCTCCTCTGGCCAGTGTCCAACCTTTTCTTAACAACCCAGGATAACCTGTCCAGAGTGGCACCACACACACTGGGCTGAGCCCTTCCAGGTCTCTCAACCATCAAGAAAAAGCCTCACAGACATGCCCACAAGGCCAATCCAATAGAGAAAGCCCCCAACTGATATTCCCCGTGTGTCAAGCTGACAACTGAAACTATGCAGCAGTGACCTGCATAGGTATTTTGACAGCTTACTTTCATTTGAAACTTGCTGATGGAAGGTGCTGGCAAGAGGCTGGAAGGCAGACATAAAAACAGACTGAAGTGTTTTTTGCCTACTTCTGGACACTTGTCAGTAGCAGATCCTCCTACTGGGATCTGGTAAAACCATTTCCCTTCCTTGGCCTTTGAGCTCCAGGTGTTACGAGCTTACTACAATTGCCTCAGCATCTCCTTCTGGTTTCCTTACCCTTGTCCAGGTATCTGTAATAGTCAGGAAAGCTCTGTCCATCTGTATAGGATGAAATTGATATTCTGCCAACACACTGACTCAGCTCTCCCTTTTTGAGCATGTTTTTATGTCTTTCCTTTTTGTTCCTATAACACCCTCTGCTTACCTCTATCATAGTAATTGATTTGGGCCATTCTAACAGCTACAAGCCGTGTTTTCATCATTATGTCTGTCACTTGCATTCAATACAGACCCACATCTGCTTATTCTGTCTTACAATTTCTGAATTAATGCTAGAATGTCTTTCTCAAAAACAGCTACAGGGGTGGCAGGAGGGTTCGATGATGGAAAAAGAACTCAATAAATAGTAATGTGAGCATGAGATGTATAAATTTCAAATACTGAAAAGTACTTTTGTGTCTATTGCCTTTATGGTCAAAACTTCATGAAAATTTTCATTTAGCTGAATGGTAGAGCCAGTTGTTGAGTCTGAAGAACCGTCGGTCGGTGTAGGTTTTATGCTTTCCCCACTCCTTTCCAGCCTAGAACCTGGCACCTTATTTACATTCTCTGTCTTTGGGTTTTATCTATGAGCAAAAGAAAATAATGGCTGCCTGTTGCTGTTTCTTCCTCTCTGTTCCTACAAGAGGACCTTGCATTCCTCAGCATGGTTGCTGAGGCTCTGGTGGGAGCCAGGAGGGGGAGGGGTGAGCCTGAGACTGGTTAGTGAAGGAACTAACCCCAGAGATATTCTGAGAGAATAACTCAATGTTATTGGCAACAAGGAGAGGTTTTGGCACGTGGGAGAGCCAGGGAGGTGCCAGCCATCATGGCTCCTACTAGGGTAATGAAACTTCTAGGTGTGTATTGATAAGTAGGAAGTGTGATGTTTTCTCTGCCTAGTACTTCAAAGGAAAGCCTTAAGGTATGGGATCTCACTTTGGCAAGCAGGAGATCCACCCATCCTGGCTCCAAAGACGATGTCCTCAAAGTTGTCAGGACGGTAGGCATTAACCTCCATAGTGGTCAAGCCAAGTAGAGTCTCATCCCAACAGTCACCCTGTTATAGTGACCACTAAATAAAGTGTGTGAATAGAGATCAGCTATGCACCGAATCTCCTACAAATCAAACATTCTTGCTTATGATAAGCCCTGATCTTGTGTCCAAGAAAGTACTTCCAACTTTGGAACAGGAACAGCCTCCTTCTCTGAAATAATGCCACTGAATCTGGGGAGGAATAGTAACCCAAGAAGGCCTGAGTTAGAAGCCTCACAAACACCATCTCCTCCCAACTGTACAATTTGTGTTTTCTTCATACTGACCTTCATGTTACCCAAGCATTCATTCTGCTATGTGAAATTATGTTTTCTTCTCGCAGACTTTAATATTATCCAAGCACTCATTTGAGCATTTATGATGCAATTTAGGATTGGCTCTGTAAGCTGTGCTCTGTCTCCCCTGTTACACAAGACACAAAATGAGATTCAGATGAAGACTGTCCCAGGTTCAAACCCTGGATCTGGACATGGGTGTCCCAGGCAAATTTTCTTACCACACATTTTTCATCTGAGAAATTATATTAATAATTCCTGGTCATCAGTTTGGAGTGAAGAGTGATTTTAAATAATAGATGACACACAGTAACAATCCAGCAATGTCCTTGGATCCTTCTGTTTCATAATGGAGAGAATCAAATGATAGATGAGGTCAGGGGTCATGTGGAAAGGGCCTCTCTCTCTTGCTCTTTCTTAGCCTGCCAATATGTGTTCCAGAACACTCCTGTGATCAACTTCCTTATCTCCAGACAGGAGCACTAAGAGAGTGCAAGAGAGCGACAGAGACACAGAGAGACATAGAAATAATCCAGGTAAACTCTGATCACTCGAGCACTCAGCTTGCAGCTCCTTAAACACTTGAAATTGACAGCAGAACCAAACAAGGTAAGAAGAACTACCCACTGTGGCCTTCGTGAGTCTAAGGAGGTTAAGGGAAAGTTCACTGATGGTGATGACCCAGGATGGGTTCCTGGACCAAGCACAGTGCAGAGGGAATCCATATGTGGGGTGGAGCCCAAGTAGGTACCCTTGTCAGGGCAAGTTGATGCAAGTGGTTGAACTTGATTCTGCTGACTGGACACCTGCGGAGCAGCATGACTCTATAGGAGACATTACAGCCTGTACAGAGTAATGTATATAGTCACTCACTAGGTGGGGTGGGAAGAACAGTTGTGAGGATGGGAGTCTGTTTATGACCAAAGGAAATGAAAAAATAATGAATCTATTAAGAACAATAGAGGCAAAGGTCCTCATTGGAACAAGAAAGAAATTTCAAATTTTAAAAAAAGAATAAAAAATCAGAATGGATCATGGGGTGTTCTGATTCATAGGAATGCAATTCAATCAGATCAGATCCTAAAGAACAATTAGATAATTATGATTGACAGTAGTTCATTGAGTATTTCAAAGTAGCTAGTGGAGAAGATGTTGGATGTTCTCAGCACAAAGAAATGATGTCTAGGGAGACACACACCAGTTACTCTGAGCTGACTGCTGTATATTGTATGCATGTATTGAAATATATTGTACCTCATAAACATGTGCCCATTAAAAATGCACATGAAGAATCTAGGGCGACTGAGAGGGCCCAGTGAGTGAAGTGCTTGCTGCACAAACATGGGGACTAGAATTTGAATGGCCCACACTCATGGAAAAGTGGAGTGTGCTGGCACACTCCTGTAACCCCAAGCTGGAGGGCAGGGGTGGAGACACATGGACCCTGGGGCTCACTGGCCAGCTGGTCTGGCTGAAATGAAAAGGCACAGGGTCAGTGAGGGTCTAACCTCAAAAACTAGGGTGGGTAGCAATGGAAAGATACCTGAAATCAACCTTTAGCCTCCACGTGGAAACACAAGAGATGAGGAGCACACCCATATACACAAATGCTTGCCCACGCCACACACATACACATGTACCACACACCACACACCACACACCACATATTCATACCATGCAAACCACCCACCACATTCTCAATAGGTATCACGAAAGATAAAGAAACTCTTCTAGATAGAAACCAACTAACAAAATTTGTAAATGCAACCCCAGGGTTCTAAACTGGACCATCTTCTTCCTGGATGGTATAACTAGGAAGCTGGAAAATAAAAAACAACCTTCAGTGCATCCGAGAACCAAACAGTAACCAGGTCCCCCACATCAGCTTCCTGGTGTTAGTGGTTGTTAAGAATAATGTCCTTGTTTGTAGGAAACATAAATAAAAAATTTAGACGTGACTGGGTAAAAAGTCAACAACTATTGTGCATCAATTAAAATTAATTATTTTTATTGCACTTGAAAATTTTTTGTACCTTTGAGATAGTTTCAATGTTTAAAATATTTGTACATTTTTAAAAATCTATAGCTTTAAACACAGAGTCTGTCCATGGGAAAGAACAGTGATTCCCTAGTTTCTGCTATATCTTAAAAGGTTTGTTTCCTTCTTTTATTTTGCTGGGTATTAGCTGATGCTGTGTATAATTTTACACCCTGTGTTGAGAATGTTCTAAATCAGAGAGGAAGGCCAAGAAGGCAGAGTAGGAGTGAAGTAATATACTCCAGTGATCTTTATGGATTCCCAGGGCTCTGAAAATGCAAACACTTATTGGTGACCTCCCCAACTTTGCCCATAACTGGAGGTACCATGGTTCCTTAAGAAGCTGACTCAGTAATTGCGACCATAAACTATGTTCCGCAGCCCTTGCCAGGACACACTCGGCTGGGGCTGGCAGCAAGACTCAGGGAAAACCCTCTCCTGGTCCCACCAGCAGTGTGGTCTCCAGATGAATGCCCCTCAATAGGACAGAAAGCTTGATCCAACTTCATTTCCTCTGAACAAAACAGTTAAGCTATTGTCTCTGAACCCAGACCCTTCCTGGAGATGGGAGCATCCCAGAAACCTGCAATACAAAAAAGGAAAGACAAAGCTTAAGCTTAGGTGAAAACCTCAAACATCACAATTTTCTTCTGCTGTAATCCTTTCAAGCTCTTGTAACAAAATGCCATAGAGTGAGTGGTTTATAAACCACAGAAAGTTATTACTTATACTCTGAGGGCTGGAAGTGTAAGATCAAGGTTGATGTTATAGTGTTTGCTTAGGGAGGGCCTGTTTCCTCACAGTCAGTGCCTTTTTGCTGTGTGTTCACATGGTAGAAGGGCAGAAAGATTTCTCTCAAGCCTCCTTTAAAATGACATTAATCTCATTCATGACAGTTCTGTCACTATGACCTATTTATCTCCCAAGGCCCTAACTTAAGAATACCATCCAGGTTAGGATTTTATCATGTGAATTTTGAAGGGATACAGACATATAGAGCAGAGCATCTTCAAAGTTTGATTTTGATCCTTGATTCTGGGGTATTGAATTCAGAGAGGAACCTCATCTCCTGCTTCAGCTATTTCTAAGCTGTCAGGGTAAGGTTAATGAAGAAGCAAAGGAGGACTCTTTGGACTTGAGCCCTCTTACCATCTGAAAAGAATAGTTTCCATATTCAAAACATGACCCAGGACAGACAAAAGTGGAGCATTAAAAAAGGAAAATAAGTTTCTTCAACATACAACTTGGGTTAGCTATTATTTATTCTAATTTGAGTTAATAAGAAACAAACTTTCATCTTGAGCTTCTGCTCTGGACAGTGGGATGGTGCTCTCTTCAAGCCACTGGGGATTTTCAGATATGACAATAGAGTGCACTGAGTAAATGGGTCATCGCTATGGAATTAGACAGAAATGGGCTCAAATCACAGCTCTGTCAAAGGCTGATCACATTAAATGACTATTCTAATTTGCCTAAGCATAAATTTCTCCAAACCAGAGATAAGAATTGCAATAATATTTTATGATGTATAGAATTGTGGAAAGTATTTTGAGATATAAGATATTTGACAGTACACCTAACTTACAACATACATTCAGCAACATGGGCTGTAAACATCATTGTTGTATTGATTTATTAGTCAGGATACATTAGGCAATGCTGCAGTAACAAATAAACCCTGAACTCTCAGGATCTTGATATGAAAAAAGCTTATTTCTCACTTAGCCCAAGTGTCTTGTTTCTTTTCCTGTTGATAAAATACACTGACAAATGCAACTCCAAGTAGAGAGGGTTAATTTTGCCTCATAGTTCCAGGCTGTAGTCCATTCTTGCCTGGAAGTTACAGTGGTAGGAGCTTCATAGAGGAGTTGCATTGCCTACACAGTCAAGGACAGCAATGAATGCTTCCTTCTGCTCAGTTCCATTTCTCCATTTACACAGTCCAGGATCCAAGGCAGGGAAGGAGGCCAACCACAGTGGGTGTATATTTCCACCTAATTAACACAGTCAGGATAATTGCCCAGGGGCACACCCAGAGGCCCATCTCCCAGAAGATTCTAGATATTGTTATCAAGTTGACAATTAGCACTAACCATCATACCTGGTTTAATGAGAATCAGGCAAACTTCCTCCACCGCAGTGCCTTCTAGGATAGAGACAAGGAAGAAGACATCTCTCTCCAGAGGGGAAGCAAAAGGAGGATTGCATGCAGATAAAACATCTGAATTTGACCCTGAATAGTATGTAGGCCTAGAACTTGAGGACTTAGGGACAGGAAGGTGGTCAACAATGCATAATTTATGTGGATACTCTACATCCATTTGCACAGCTCACAACATTTCTCAGTGGAACCTAATTTTCTGGGTGAATTCAGAATGCCCACACAGTTTCACCCAGGATTAGTAAAGCACAAAGAAAGCTAAAATGATGTTGAAGCATCTAACTCACTAGGTTGAATGGAATGTGAGCAGTTGTCAATCCAGTTGCTATTCACATGTTGATATGTACTTCTCTTTTTATTTTTTTTTATTTTTTTTTAATTTTATTTATTTATGTATGTGTATGAATGTACTATCTGCATGCAGGTCTGTGCACCCGTGTCGTGCAATGCCGTGGAGGTCAGAAGAAGGTCTCGGATTCCCCTGGAACTGGAGTTCTCCTGGAATTGGAGTTTCAGATGGTTTTCGGCCACCATGTGGGTGCTGGGGATCGAACCCGGGTCCTCTGCAAGAGCAGTCGGCGCTCTCAACCGCTAGGCCATCTCTCCAGCCCCCTGTACTTCTCTTTTTAAAATACAAAGAATTGGAGATCTCCCGAGAGCAGCTCAGGCAAGCTCAGGTAGGTGGACAGCAGCTGAGTGCTTCAGCAAGGCTGATTGTTGATTGATTTAATTTAGTTAATCCATTAATCCAGTTGTCTTTGGATTGCTTGGCTTTTGTGGCTGTGGGGGCAGAGTTATCCTCCCAGCAGTATTAAAGGTGGGGTTGTGTGAGTCTATCTGAGATCTCCCTAGAGCAGCTCAGGCAAGCTCAGGTGCCCTGGCACCAGTTAAAGAGCCCACCCACAGTCGGAGTACCATGTCCCCACCCCCCAAATCCCCCACCCTGCTAATTGAGATTAGGAAGGCATCTGAAGGAGGCAAGCAAAAGCAAGCCTTCAACACAGTGAAGAGGCATTTAGGACCTACATTGGAATACAGGCAAGGAGAAGCCTATATGCCAGGAACACGAAGAAGAGACAGCACAGGAAAGGGGCAGGATAATCCCGCATCAAGCTCTACCAACCCTAAGGAAGATTCCTACAGTGGGATCCCCATGGGGATGGCCCAGGACACAGATATCAGAAACACAATTGGGAACATATTTAAAGAACTACAAGATTATAAAGAGCAAATCAAAGAACTAAGAAAAGAGAATGAAGAACTCAAGGAGGACTTAGAGAGAGAGAATGACCAACTCTGGAAGGAACTGGAAACACTGAAAAGATCCCATGCTGAAAAAGATAAGGAAACCAACCAGCGAAGCAAAGAGCTACAGGAAGAGATTGAAAAGCTCCAAAAAGAAGTAGAAATACTAAAGAAATCAGAAGA
>VZQC01012376.1:998712-1064947 GCA_009823505.1 Rhizomys pruinosus
CCCTCTCCCCTCTCCCTCTCCCTCTCCCCCTCCCCCTCCCATTTTCCCACTCTACTTGCCTCCCAGTCGTGATGCTCACCAGTGCCGCCCGTCTCCTAGCAAGCCCTTGTTGTGCACAGAAAACTGAAGATGGTGTGCTCTGAAGATTGGAGCCGAGAAGTAAAACAAAACAAAACAAAAACCCAAAACAGCCTGCAGCCACAGCCCTACTCTGAAGATGTTTATAGCCAAGATAAGACAACAAACTCAGGCCACATGGAGGAAACCAGGCTAGGAATCCCTGTTCTGCCTCTAGCTGTGTAACTTGAGGCAAAATTCCAACTAAATATGAATGAAATACAATGATATACATGCGTGAAATTGTCATAATAAACAATGAAATGTTTCAAAGGCTCCAGCTAAGTTTCGATGAGGCCCTACAGCAGAACATGCCAGTCTTCTCAACAGTACCTCCACCAATTCACAGTCCTTGTTGCTTGATTTCCATATTTGTGGCACATGAAGAAGACCAGGGCTCATGGTTCCTAATCTGAAGATGCAACTCGGTGGATCAGAGAGTAGCTCGGTGGTTGAGTGTCTGCCTTGACATGCCAGAGGTCCTAGGTTCAATCCCCAGCACCATTTTTTTTAATTCAGTTGAGAGAGGACAGTGGCTCTTGTAAATCTGCTCAGTTTGTAAATCTGGGAGCTAGAGCTAGCTGCACCTGTCCTGCCATCTCGCAGGTGCCCTGGGAAGAACTCTCAGGATACCTTAAACTGGCCTCGAGGTGCGACCAACTTGTAAGGAATGTGGGGGACTTCCCTTCTACTCTTCATCATCCTTGCTCATCCCAGATTGCTGCTCCCGAGAGACAGCTGAGCTGCAGCCAACCTGTGAGGCTCTGCAAAGCCACACGCCCTCCTCACTGTCTAGGCTGAAGTGGTTTTTATTGGTGCCACTTGTGACTCCAAGATGCTGGTTTCCACACAGAGCCTGAGTCACATCAGCAGCCTATTGGGCTCTCTGTTCTCTGAACCCCACAGAGGAGAGGAGCACCCCAGCCTTTGACAGGCAATATGAGGAGACTCCTCTCCCCAACAGTTGAAAAGTAGCACTTGAAAGGAACTTCCAGCCCTGTGCCTGCTCTGCCTCAGCTAAAACAAGGCCGCAAGCAATTTCCAAGGCTCTGATTTCTGTTCCTGCTCAGGCCACCTCCTGCCACCATGCCTCCCCATCATGACAGACTCTAATTCCTCTGGAATCACAAATAAAGTCTTCCCTTTATAAGTTCCCTTGGCCACAGTGTCTTACCACAGCAGCAGTAGAGTACCAAAACAGTGATGATACACCTTACAGGGCAAACCAAGTTGTGTTCAACAGTAACATAGAAGACAGTTCATCGACTCCCCAGGTCTTTTGTGGAATAGCCACTAGGCAAGTCTGTTGTCTTCAATAAAATAATTCCTCCCACCTGGTCTGGGGAGGTGGCCAGGGTGGGGCGGGGGGAGCTTATTTCAGAAGCATGAGGACCTGAGTTGGAGTCCCCAGAACCCATAATGCCAACATAGCACAGGTGTCTGTGACCCCAGTGCTGCTGCAGGGGATGGAAGGCTAACCTGGAGAGATTCCTGGAGGCTCCCATGGTGTATGCAGCAGAGAAACAATAAAGGGAGCCTGTCTCAAACAAGACAGAAGGTGAGGACTAACGCCTGAGTTGTCCTCTGACCCCCACACGCACACATGTAAACACCCACATGAATGTGTACACACAAACATCACACACATAAAGAGAAAGAAATTTCCTTCCCAAAGCAAACTATTGTTTTCTAGAGATTTCACCCCAAGAAAACACACAGCACACATATACACATGCCTGTACATACACATACATAGTCACATGTATATGTATGTATATATACATGTACACACATGTGGATGCATGAATGTATTTACACACATGTGTACATACGTGTGTACAAACAGGTGTGCATGTACATGCACATTCACAAACATGTGCATGCAAACACATTTGCACATAAGGCACATGTGCATATATGTGCATGCATGTACATTTACATGCACATATGTGAATCAGGAACTCCAGGTATGTCCAAGGTGAAGAGAGTGCAGTTTGACAGACAGGATAACAGCTTGGCAGAACAGCCGTCTAGAAATGATGTTCAGTGGGATTCCATCCACCAGATCGCAGCAGGCAGGGTGGCCACACAGGATCTGCTGGGGAGGGGAGAGTCTCAAGCTACCATGTGCCCCGCTCGCTCCCTTCCACCCTCCTCAGCCCTGGGAAGAGCATTGACTCCTACTTCCCTGGACTGTGCAAGCCCAGCACCTGAGCATCTCACCCTGACCCAGCAGCCCCTCTCCATCTGGTCCTGTCTCTTGGGTTCCCACCTAGTTGTAAGCTTGCGCTGGTCTCAGTTACCATCTGTGTGCTGACCTAATGGTAACTTATCCAGCTGGAGCTCAAGCAGCACAGGGCCAAGCTGACTCACCACACACACTCCCATCACTGCCCAGACATTGCTCAGCCTAGCACCTCGGATGAGAATTCCTGCTCTGGGCCATCCTAACGAGGCATCCTGTTCAGTTTTCTCTGACAATCATGGTAGAAACTCGGAGTGTGGCTGGCAAAGGGCCCCTGCCTCATAGCTCAGTAGCCTTGTCCCATTGCCCACTCCAACTACGTTTCCTTCTCTCCCTTCTGTGTGTCTGTCCCTGTTGTTTCTAACCAAGTTTCACCACACGCCTCACCTGGACTCTCCTGAGAGCCCCTTATTTGTCTTCTGTATCGTAAGCTTTTGCAATTTTGTTTAAATTAAAAACATTGATTTAAACTTTCAAAGCCACCATCTTTAAAATTCTTAGAATTATAAAGTCCTATACTTTATGAGATCCTTTGCCTACAGTGCAGTCTCTCAACAAGCTATGACCTTCCTGAAACTGTTTCCTCACAAGTTCCCTCTTCTATCCCCATGGCCTTCTCTCTGCCCCAGATCCTCTGGACTCCACTCTGGCCTCTGCTGGCTCCTGTCTGTCTATTCCTCCATTCTTAGATTAAAACTTGTACTTCTCTATCCTTAATTAAATGCCCTTGCATTTTGCTCTCATAGAACCACATCACTCCATTTTCAGTAGATCCAAGAACCATGTTAAATAATCATTATATATATACATATATATATATATACATACATATATATATATATATATTAGGAGACTGTGGATTCCATGGTGCTATTTCCCACTTCACTTATACGTGCCCCACTCTCTGTTATAGTAAGTGTTTGTTAGAAAGCTGATGGAGAAATACAAAAGGCCACAAATGCCCAAAGCATACAGAATAAGAGTCTGCAGAGTGTTGGTGTTTAGACAGGACTCCTGTACTAAACTCCACACACCCAGGGCTCAGGGACCATTGTAGAAGAGAGGGTGGGAAGATTTTAAGAGCCAGGGGAGGAGGTGCAGCACCATATATGGAAACAGCATCCTACAGGCTGCTGGGCCTTGCTCATATGAACCTCAAGCAATGGCGTCAGCATACACAAGACCCATGCAAACTCGAGCAGACAAAAATCTAGCATAGAGCTGGGGAAACAAGCAACAGGCTCCAACTTCCCCAAAGGACTGTTGGCAGCTGATTACAGCTGCTTGAGGGAGAATTGATCTTCTTAAAGGGAGAGGGTCTAGATAGGCTGAATACACCTCAGCGGATGAACTTGCACCGAGGGATGTCTGGGCACACTAACTTGACTCAATAGACCTTAACATATATGACTGAATGCATGAGATCTGGTGGGCTGGGCTATGGGAGGTCCAGGTGGAGGGGGGGCTATAAAGATGATTAAGATGTTTTATATAAAATGTACAAAAATTCAATAAAAATATACAAAAAAAGCTTATGAATGAATTCATGTCACATTTCTAAAGCCATAGAAATAAACTGAGGTGTAGAGGTTCCACTGTGTGTCCACCTAGGGCTGGGCATGTGGCAGACAAATATTCTCTCCCGCCTTCCCTTTTATTGTGCAGGACAACCATACTGTCAGCATCATGACTATGAATCTCAATTACTAATGAAAAGATATCATTAATTTACTATTAATAAGGTGGCATACTCAAATTCTTCCTTAGAATTGAACAGGGCCTGTAATTTTTTTAAATAATTAATTAAAAATGGAGGTAGGCAAGTGGGTTCATTTTAGAACAATTTGGAAGAGAGTAAAGGTCTCCCGGTGAACCTATACCCTATCAGAAATTCAATTAACCAGGACAAACATTCCCCTAGCTCTCCTGTTCATCTGCCATCTCAGGAGGTGCAAGAACTGGTTTCCCTTTTCCGGTCTTTTAGCCACTTTGTCTGAGTGGTTAAATTCCGTATCCATTTACATGTTTGTTTACAAAATACATCACAGACTGGGGTAAGAAAATCTTGCTAGTCTAGCCTGTTGTTCCTCTGTCTCTGAAGTAATTTTGGGGGCGGGAGGAGGGAATGAAAGGAAAGAAAAAGAAATAAGAAGGTAAGAAAAAAAAATGAAGGGGCTGGTGGGAGAGGCCTAAACACTGCAATTTTCCAACCATTTTCATCCAAATTGTCTGCAATTTCCCCGTGGCTCAAGCTCCAAATTGCCAGTGAATGCTGCAGTAGTAATCCCGGCTGGAGCCCATGCACTGTCCTTGTAATAATAGCCAGACCCACAACAGAACAGGCAGACAAGCACCCTGCCAAGGCAGAGTTCATGTTTAAAGCCGGGAAGGCTGTGGAAATGGTGGCCTCCTCCTTCATCTCACTCTCTTGCCTCTAGTACTCATCTAGTATCTGACATGAGATGGAGGTATCCATTCCAGACATGACTACAGCCTCACACTCCTCTCCTCAGATGGCAGAGGGAGTCCCTGCTGCTACCTTGTCTTCCTCTGCCTGCTTCTGTTTGACCGGCCTGTGGAAGATCTTGCAGGAACAGCTCCTTTTTTTGACAAAGCACCACACATGTCCATGTGGGAATAAGAGAAGGGAAACAGGAATAGAATCTAGGAAATGTCCTGATCTTAACCTGTGAAAGTCAACCCCAAGCCCAAAGACAGTAAAAATCTATCTGTGAATGAGAGGAGCAGAGAGTGGGGGGATCACATTCCTAATGAGATGTGAATATCCTGAACCACTGTAGGTTCATTAAAATTTATAATGAAGCTAATAATTAAACACATAAATACATGGCATGACAGGCATTAAATATAATTATTGCACCTCTGGAAATCAATTTGTGTGCATGGGCTTTTTTTTTTTTTTTTAATTTTTATTTTTTTATTTATTTTTATGTGTATGAATGTATTGTCTGCATGCAGGTCTGCGCACCCGTGCCGTGCGATGCCGCAGAGGTCAGAAGACGGTCTCGGATTCCCCTGGAACTGGAGTTCTCCTGGAACCGGAGTCACAGACGGTTCTCAGCCGCCATGTGGGTGCTGGGGATCGAACCTGGGTCCTCTGCAAGAGCGGTCGGCGCTCTTAACCGCTAGGCCATCCCTCCAGCCCCGTGCATGGGCTTTTAATACCTGGCTCTCATTAACTGCCAATGGTAAAATCAATATGGAGCTGGTTCTTGGTGGAACCTGTACCCTGTCTGAGGAATGGGCCCATGATAAAGTCTTGGTGACATTGGATTTCCTGAAGGCACTGGTACAGTTCTATCAAGAGTTGTTCTAAGCTGGACTTGGTAGTATACACCTCCAATCCCAGCACTTGAGAGGCTGAGACAAGAGGATTGCAAGTTCAAGGACTGCTTGGGCTACTCAGTGAGCTCAAGGCAAGCCTACACAACTCAGTGAGACCCTGTCTCAATTGAAAAATGAAAAAAGGTTTGGAGCTATGGCACAGTGTTAAAGCACTTGCTTAGTATGTGCAAGGCCCTGAATTCTATATCCACTGCCAGGAAAAAAAAATCCAATTTGCTCCAGGAGAAGTGCTGAGCTGTGATTCAAAAGCCTGACTTCTCCTCCACCACTAACTGATGCTTATGATTTCTGTGTGTGACACCGGAGGATGATCTTGATATCACTGACTCCGCTCCAGCCCCTCTGGCTCAGGAGTGAGCTAGATACGGCTCTTCCCTGCTGCCTCTTCTAGGTGAGATATGCCATGGGTTATTTAATCCTGGCTACGTCCTCATGTGAGACAAGGAAGGATTGATGAGGGCGTCACACACAGCATCCAGAGCACAGCCAGGCGGAGAGAGGCTATTATTACTATTTACCACATTTTATCAGCTTGTTTCTTTGGGAAGGTGAAGTTTCATTCATAATCATAACAAAAAAATACCATATGCACTCAATAGACGTTATTATTATTATCCTTGTTCTGCTGAATGACCTCTCAAGGTTGCTGGGTGGATAGAGAATCAACAACAACAGCAACAAAATCATACATACAAAAGCACTTTGCAAAGTGAAAAGCATGCTAATATCTTGAGGTGAATGTTCTTCCTGCATATAGAGAGGGGATGTCTCAAGTGCCAGCTCATGGTGACTTTTACTACATCAGGGTACAACCTACCATGTGTAAACAAATCCTGATGAAGTAGATAGTCCCTTATCTTTAAAAGACTGTAGAGATCCAGGTGTGGTGGCACATTCCTTTAATACCAGCACTTGGGAGAGAGAGGCAGGTGAATCGCTGTGAGATCAAGGTCAGCATGGAGCTACAGGGAGACCCTGTCTCAAAAACATCAAACCAAAATAAACAAATAAAATTACTTTAGGGGACAGAAAGAGCCATTTCTAGACCTTAAATTGCCTTTGCTGTATTTTCTGGTAGGAAACTTGCTTCCAGAAAGAAGACATGAAAACAGACATTCTGTTGGGGACATTCAAGCACACTCAACAGGAGGAGTCAAGGCAAACTGCGGGCTTCCCAGCTCTGCCCAGCTCTGCCAGGGCGGCTGTGAGCCAGTGTCTGCTTGCTCCACCCAAGCTCCGCCTAGGTAGCTCCTGCATGGATCAGGAGCCACATCCTCCCACTCCCAACCCTTCCTCCCACACATAGGTCTGGCACATGGACCGGGCTTCCCAGGATGCTCTTTCCAGAGGGCACACATCCAAGCTAACAAGCAACACTGCTCGAGGAGAGCTTGATATCACACAATGATCAAATTGGCTTTCATGAAGAGCCCAGAGATTAATGACGCCTCCCACTACCGCCCCGTCACCCCCTGCCTGAGAAAAGGCTGGCTTGATTGTTCACTTCACGAGAGGAAAATGAGAGAGACGTAACATCACACGGAGCTAAAGCACTCCTCGTAAATCATCCCTTCCGGATGTGGCTGGCTGCTACGCACACCCCGCCCTGTCAGGGGATGGAGGAGCCCCAGCTGACACATTTGAGGACACACTCGCGAGACACTTGTTCCCTTCACAGCTCCTGCGTGGGTTCAGAGCTTTCCAACTGCTGTCTTTTCCTTGGGAGTAATATATTGCCTAGTGGGCTGGGTCTGGGATTTTTTTTTTTTCTCTCCACAAGAATATGAGACAATCCTTGCAATGTGCCCTGCACTACAAGCATGTGCCAGAACCCCTTTATTTCTTTGTACCTGTTCAGGCTTGTTGCAGCTTATGCTTTGAGACTGTACCATGAGGCTTTCCTGTAAAGAGACTCAGGCCTGGCGCTGTTCATTAAAGGACAGAATAGACAGTTGAGTTAGGATGTGACTAATTATATCTGGCTCGAGAGATGTGGCAGGTGAAGGCTTTTCATCCGAGACCTTTGAAGATTGCTAAATTAAAACGTTGACTTGCGTGGATAAGCAGGTTGGAGCCAAGCAACGGAGCATGGCTACTGGAAGTAGCATGGCTACCGGAAGTCACGGGTGCTGCTGGGAAGTCTCTACTTCCAACCTGGAGCTTCTTGAGTTGGGCAGAGAGGAAGGAGACAGAGGAGGGAAACACTGTCCCTTCACCTCCCTGCCCACCTTTCCACAGACACACCAGCTTCAGATCATAACAACATAGACCAACCGGGAGGATACTGTGCTGAGTCAAATCACCCATTCACGGGACAGGTGATGCAGAATTCCAAAACAGACTCACAGAAACAGGGCAAGATGGATGGTTCCAAAGGACTCTGGGAAAGAGGAAATTAACAGTTACTATTCGACTACATAAATGCCCAGCAGTGGGAGCTAGTGCGGCCACTGGTGCATGGACCGCGTGCCTGTAGTAATTCCACTTACTTGGGAAGCTGACACAGGACAATCACTTGACTTTATGGATTCCAGGCCAACTTCGAACATAGCAAGACCCTGTCTCAAAAAAAGATTAACTAATTTTCAATAAGAGAAGATGAATAAATTCTGGAAATCTGGTGAACAATGCTATTCCTATAAATAACCATACAGTAGTATAACATGTTACTACAAAGGTAATGCTTATTTTAAATGTTATTTCCAATGAATGAAAAGATCCTTCTAGGGAAAAATGAGGGATCAACAAATTATGGTCCACAGAGGAAAGATGGCCCACTATGTCCAGTTTACATACTTTAGGTGATTGGAGAAAAATATAAAAAGAACAAAATAACATTTCATGGCATGTGAAAATTATAGGAAATCTATAGGGCTGGAGAGATGGCCTAGCGGTTAAGAGCGCCAACTGCTCTTGAAGAGAACCCAGATTCGATCCCCAGAACCCACATGGCAGCTGAGAACCATCTTTACTCCAGTTCCAGGGGAATCCAACACCCTCTTCTGATCTCTGCTGCACTGCACAACATGGGTGCACAGACCTACACGCAGACAGTACATTCATACACATAATAAAATAAATAAATTTTAAAAAAGAAAATTACAGGAAATCCAAATTTTAGTGGTGTATACAAAATTGTACTGAGATGTGTATTATTTCTCTGTTGCCTGTGGGTGCTCCTGTGCAGTCTCAACAGAGTAAAACGGCTGCAAGAGACAGTATGGTCCTGGAATCTGAAAATACTTCCTATCCAGGCTTTTACTGACCCCATTTGGTGAGGAGTAGGTGGCAGTTATAAGGCACGGCAGCTGCTTTGCGATGTAAGCTTTGAAAAAAAATCACACATCTGAGTAGAAGCAGCTTCAACTGTGAGGAGAAAGCAGCTAAGATTTATTTTGTGAATATTGTCTTGAAATTTCAATGTGATACACGGAAAGAAACCACTTGGCATGATGCTTCAGATAGCATAGGTGATCAATAAAAGCACAATGAAGCTGGGCATGGTGGCACACGCCTTTAATCCTAGCACTTGGGAGGCAGAGACAGGTGGATCTTTGTGAGTTCAAAGCCAGCCTGATCTACAGAGTGAGTTCCAGGACAGCTGGGGCTACAGGGAGAGCCTATCTCGAAAAGACCAAAAAAAAAAAAAAAAAAAAAAAAAAAAAAAAAAAGGCACAATGAATCAGGAATAAATTCACAGAGAGCCTTTATCAAAAGACAGCACATCTAGTAGCTCTGGGGCTGTGTATCTAATCCCAGCATTTAGGAGACAGAAGCAGGCAGATTTCTGTGAGTTTGAGGCCAGCCTGGTCTACATAGTGAGTTGCAGACCAATTGGGGCTGCAGGAAGACCCTGTCTCAAAAACAAACAAACAAAAAAGACAGCACATCTGTGGGAAAATCCAGCTTAAATTGCAGGCTAGCTTCGAGCTAGCACACCTCGGGGCACCACATGGCCGAGGGTCTGACCCTGCCCCAAGGAAGAGAAAGCCACATGGCCTAGGTGCATGATGCTGGGTGGGGCAATGGTGTGCAGTGGCTTGGAGTTGGGGGACTTATGATTGGTCCTGGGAACTGACGTCATTTAGTTTATAAAAGCAGGCTGTAGCAAGGAATAAATTTGAATTTCATAGTAACACCATCATGGAATTTCTTGCCGTTATTTTTTTATTAATTATTGCATGCCTATGGGCTAAGGTAGGCCTGCATTTCATTCAGGTGGACAGTGGGTTGGATAAAGGTTCCCCTTGCGGACCACCAATCTGGGTAGCTGGTGTTGTGAGTGAACATTGGCTGAAGAGAGGCCAACAGCCATCAGCCTGAAATTCCTGTCCAGGGTTCAGCAGTCTCTGGGCAGGTGGGAAGTCATGGCCAAGAGCGGAACACGTGTCTCGTGGGTCCAGGCTAAGGGCCTGAGTTGTAAGTACCACCCAGGCTGGGCTACGGGAAGTAGCCAGCTGGTCTCTGCCCCAAGGGATCAGCTCCCCACAGCGTCCGAAAAGTGGGCACTGTGTTCCCATTCCCCTTAGCAGGGCCTGTTTGCCACAAAAAGAAAGCTTCCTACACACATCTTTCATGATTTGATGTTGGTTCCCTTGCTTCAGGAAAGTTCCATGTCTTCCCAGCCAACCTGGCCCCTGCGATCTTCCTCTCCTCTGAATGTCTCCTGTATTTACCAGACAGCCTGATGGAAGTTTCCATAGTATCTAGTTCATCTCCATTCTAGTTTCTGAGGTCAAATGACACACCCTACTGATGTCCAGAAGCTAATGGAGAAGGTAAGTGCTTGCCAGTCACGAACAAGGTGTGATGCTCAGACAGTGTACTGCACGGGAGCTTAGCAGAGGCTTCAGACAAGGGATGTTCCAGGAACTAGCCTTGACAGTTTGAAATTGTGTTCACATAGATAAAATCGAGTGGTTAAAGCATCCCGGAGCTTGGAGGATTACACATGGGGCAGGGTAGGCAGACAGGTTTGGGCCATGGAGCAGGTAGACTAAGCCGAAAGATGAGGACAGTGTTCTGTGAATTAAGATGCTTGGGGGCTGCAAACAACAGAAAGGCAG
This sequence comes from Rhizomys pruinosus, assembly GCA_009823505.1. Taxonomy (NCBI): domain Eukaryota; kingdom Metazoa; phylum Chordata; class Mammalia; order Rodentia; family Spalacidae; genus Rhizomys; species Rhizomys pruinosus. The sequence goes on from VZQC01012376.1 coordinate 1,009,507, forward strand.
GTTCAAATGAGATAAGCCTAAGAAAAATATAGCTAGTTAGCCAACTAGAAGCCCCAAAATAGCACAGTAGTATTCATGTTCAGTTTCTTTGAAATTCTCTTTAACTCTACCCATCTCTGAGCAGAGCTCGGCTTTTTGATGAATTTCCCACAGTCCGTCAAGATAACTGCCTGCATTGCCAGCACCAATAGATTCCCTTGTTCTCGTCCAGGAGACCAGGAGGGAAAAAATAATCTCCCTGCTGCTCACTGAATTAAAGCACTCTTCTTCACTCTGGTTAGGGCAACTGAGGTCACATGTTCACTTCTGGGCCGACCTGGTTTCTCGAACCAGTCTCCACAAGGAACTGGGGTAATAATGGGATTGCATGATGGGTTTAGACTGAAGAGGAATTTTTCTAAAACCACGCTTCCTTACATAGGCTGCGTGCAGAGACGGATTCCAGGATAAAATTGGGGTGCCGCTGAAGAGAAGACAGGAATACTAGATGCTGAGTAGGCAGTCAGGGCTCCACTGCACAGGTAATAAATCACTGCAGAAGGCATATTGGAGCTAGGTTGTGGATGACAGTGACTATGAAGCCCCCAACTTCAGATGCTATCTCAAAGGGAAAAAGTGGGTCCCTGAGATTGCTGCCTTCCACAGCCGTGCATGGATTTATAATAGCCTGGACGAACCCAGGAAAGGCTGAGCCAAAACATTCAGAAGGAGACAAAAATAAGTTTCTGCAACCCAGATTTCACTTTGACTGTGTAGCACAGATGAAAGAGAGCAGTCTAAAGGGGATCACTCGGCAACCCTGTTATTGGCCCGAAAGGTAGCTTCATTCACTTAATTACTACAGCCCCAGGAAAATAGCTCCTCTCCCTGGTTCTCTTTTTACTAGGCTTATTGAGACTAACACACTGTCTATATTTTTTAATAAATGACAGAAATATTCCTGGTGCTTGGGTTAAGTAATTAAGATCTGGGACAGGAACACCAAGGAACCCCATAAAATGTTGCATGCCTTGGCAAATGAATTACTTGGTGTTTAATTACTAAAAATTACTATCAATTACTAAATGTTACTGCAAATTACTTGCAGAATAGACACATTTGTTTGTGGCTATTAATGATTTCAATTATTCCTCATAGGTAATTGGTTTCTGCACGCAGACGGGCACCAACTGTCGAATAAGAGCTCAGAGATAGATGTAACTCTTCCCTCTGCCTCTTTTAGCTCCAAGCTGAAGTCTTAAACGCTGGAACCCCCTTTCCTCTAGGATCCTCTGCCACTGACATTACATCTCTTGGGACCCCACCAGTAAATAAGATTTTGGAGGTGTTTCCATGTCCAATGGAGGGGAGTAGGACCCCAGAAACTGATGGTCATTCAAAATAAAAAAAATCTAATATTCCAGCGTGGATGAGTTTCCCAAGCTTGTTGCTGACCCAAAGAGGACAGTCATAAAAAAAAAAGCAACACAGATTGTATGATCCCATTTCTATGAAATATCTAGAGTTGGAAATTCCCTAGGAATAGAAAGTAAGTCACTGCTCAAGGCTGGGCAGTGGGGAAAGAGTCCGAATGGGGAATGACCAAAGGAGGAAGGAATGACCCCTAGATTTCTTTTTTTTTTCTAAAAATTAGATTGTAATAATAATTGTGCACCTCTAGAAATAATTTTTAAACTCTGCTGAATTCTATACACTAATTTAGCAAACTTTATGGTATGTATGTTATAACTGGATAAAGCTGGTAAACAAGTATCTCTCCTCACATGATTGGATGGCACAGGCTGGACCAAGTGTCTCTGCTCCTGTCTCCCAATTTATCACTCTGTCCACTGAGCCATCTTCTTTCAGCATATGCTAGCCTTGCTGGGCTGTGTAACTCACTGAAGAAGATGCTGCCACGATTCATCATTGAAACGGGGGCCTTATTTACGAAGGGCTCATTTCCAGCTATTTGTGCATTATTAGGAAGGCATAAACTATGTTTGTTAAAGTAACATAAAGCGCAACCATAAAATGAACTTAATAACAGAAAATCTAACAAAATAATGGCTTGGCTTGGATTCCCGAAGCAACACAAAACTTGTAACAAGGGTTTTCCAGTAGGTTGTTTATTTTTACTTTGTGCATGTGCTCATTCGTGTGAAGGGTCACCCATGGATGCAGGTGCATACATACCTTCCCATGCACATGGGAAGTTCAGAAGGATACCTTGGGTATCCTTCCTTCCACTTTTTGTTTGAGAAAGGATTGACCTGGAACTGTACCACTTAAGCCTGAGGCTAACTCTGCCTATCTCCTCTTCCCATCAGGCCATCACTAAGATTTCAGGCACCTAGCTTTTTATATGGGCAGCAGGAATTCAAACTCAGCTCCCTGTGTTTACAAGGCAAGTGCCTTACCAACTGAGCTATCTCCCTAGCCTGGTAGTTTATTTGAGGTTGTGAATCTGGGGAACAGGGTAGAGAGAATGAGAAGATCAAAGAGAGAAGGAGAAAAAGTCGATCTGCTTTTGAGTTGACTCAGTAATTGTGTATGTAGCTAAGGTATAACCCCTTGAGAGAACTTCAATGAATTGCAGATATTCTGCTTCAACATTATTCAAGATAGGGAAAAGAAAATCTGGATGTACATCCTCTGACCCATAGATGAAGGATCCCTGTGGTATCATTTACTCTCATTGCTCTTCCTGAGGCAGCACAGCTAAGCAGGATCCCACAGTATCATACAAGATGGAGCATACCAAGTGCAGAAAGCAGATGAAGCAGAGGCTCTAGAAGGTTCTGATCCAGACTTATGTGCAGCAACCTGCTGCTGCAGCAACTGCCAGCACCAAAAGCCAATCCAGACAAATGAGTGGGGGTGTCGAAGGGGTCCCCTAGAACATGCTTTTATAGAAACAAACACTCCATCCACCCCAACAGGAATCAAATTTAAGAAAAGCTGAGCTGGAAATAGGGGACAAAGCTCCAGATTACAATAGAATTCACCCATGTCTAGAAGATTCCAGACATCTAATAGAATCCAGGGCTTCAGCACACTTGGCAAATACCATATTGACCAAAGTCCATGCCTATGCTTCTTCAAAAATAGATACTTCTGTGCTCTTTCCATTCCCCAACTCCATTCAGCATCCTTATTGTCTGACCAATCTTGCTTTATATTTTTATTAGTACATATTTATTAGACAAAACAATGGATATAAGATTTTTTATCGTGTGTGTGTGTGTGTGTGTGTGTGCGTGTGTGTGTTCCCGTGTAAGTATGGCATTCATATGCCACATCACCCTTGTGGAGGCCAGAGGACAGCCTCAGGTCTCAACCCTCACATTACTTTGTTTGAGACAGTGTTTCTTATTGTGTGCCTCTGCATACAACAGACCCAGTTGTCACGCAAGCTTCCAAGAATTCTTCCAATCCCACCTCCCATCTCACTGTGGGTGTGCTGGTATTACAGACTGTTGCATTTAGACTTGTGTGTGTTCTGGGAATCCAAAGTCAGATTCTCCCACTATAACGGTAAGCTTTTCACCCAGTCCCTACCCCATATTAATACTTTTGTTCATGTGCTTAGACCATATTCAACTCCTCATTCCCCTCTCCTTGACCAACTCTCCCTCCCACTATTCTTCTTTTTCCCAAATAGTTCCATTGACTGTCATGTCATATTCACATATATGTATGTATGTAATTGAAATTCCACTGTGTATATATATGGCACATTTTTATATATTTCTTTATATCTGTTGGTGGGCATCTAGGCTAATTCCATAATTTGGCTATTGTGAATAATACTGACTAATCTTATTCCCTGGAAGGATCAACCACAAACCAAGTCAATTTTTAATTCCTCTGTGACCTTCCTGCTTCCACACATATGACTCTGTTTATGCTATTGTTTCTTCCTAGAATGTTTCCTTCTGCTTCCACATCTGTCTCCCTAGTCAGAACTGAGTGATTAGAGCTCACAACACTGAGGACTTGCTGTGTTTCCTGCCCTGCTGTAAGGTTTCTATGTGTCTTATATAATATTCCTCATAAACCAATCAGGAAGATGCTCTCATTCATGTTACAAGATCCTGAGGTATCTAAACTTGGGATATAGCTTTTCCAAGATCACACAGCTAGTCAGGGTGTGAGCTCCAAGAGCCAGACTGCAGACTCTATGAGCATATCTACCATACCAGATTCCCCAACGGTACCAGGAAAGAGCAACTGAACCCCGGAGTGAAGTAAAATGTGAAGATTATTTTACAAAGGTAAAGCATGGTTAGGTGAGTCTAACAAGGGAATCTAACCTAAGTCAGGATAACTACCTTGATGGGAATCAAGGTAGCCCTTAGCCCTCGTGGTGAAGGAGGGTCTGATCAATGGAGAATGTGGCAGTATCAAGCAGTCCTCAGGAAAGAATGGTCTTTCATAAGAAGTCCATCTCTGTCCATCTGCAGCCAAAAGGAGAGCCCCAATGGAATAAATATTCTGACCTCACTCTCCAATGGCTGATTGGTGCCTCCCATTAGTTAAACCCAGATTAAAGCCTTAGGACCACAGAGAACTTTTGATTCCATCTTCTGAAGTCAATGTACGTCCCTAGACTGACAGAAATGATAAATGGAACAAGTCTGGACCACAAATGAGTGTCAGCTAAGGTTCAAATACAGCAAATTCTAGCTCTCCAGGGTTTTGCTTCGGGGGAGCTCACAGATGCTTTATACTTGAGCAAAGGGAACAGTTGTTCCTGCTCTGAATCCACCTAACAACAACTAAACCTAAAGCAGGAGCATGTGTAATCGTCTCTACTGACACATTAAAGTTCACCTCTCTAGCAGACCAGGCCAGTTTGGCAACAACATCCCAATTGCTTGTCCTAATACCAACATACATGCCTTTGCAAGTTTTGCTTACTCTAATTATCTCACAATTCTGAGAAACAATCTCTTTTGAAAGTGAAGCATTGATTTCCAGAATGTATAAACCACTCAAAAAAACAAAGAAGAAAGAAAACAAATGACCCACTCAATAGATGGAGCAAAGAGCTGAACAGAGACTTCACAAGTGAGGAATTAGAGATGGCTGAGAAACACCTTAAGAAGTGTTCAACATCATTAATTATTAAGGAAATGCAAATCAAAACCACTTTAAGATATCATCTTACTCCAATAAGACTGGCTAGGATCAAGAAAACAAATGATACCAAGTGCTGGAGAGGTTGTGGGGAAAGGGGAACACTCATCCACTGCTGGTGGGAATGTAAACTCGTACAGCCACTATGGAAAGCAGTGTGGAGAACCCTTGGAAGACTTGGAATGAACTTGCCACCTGACCCAGCCATACCACTCCTAGGCATGTACCCTCAAGACTCACCCCACCGCAGAGATACATGCACGGCCATGTTTATTTCAGCTCTCTTCACAATAGCAAGGAGCTGGAACCAACCCAAATGCCCCTCAACTGATGAGTGGATAGAGAAAATGTGGTACATCTACACAATGGAGTTCTATGCAGCAGTAAAGAAAGATGACATCATGAGCTTTGCAGGTAAATGGCTGGAGCTAGAAGATATCATACTGAGTGAAGTAACACAGTCCAAGAAAAACAAACAATGAATGGTATCCCTCATCTGTGGATGCTAGCATCAATTACCTAATTGTATGGCAAACTGAGCAACATCAATGTGATCTGAAAACAACTGTGCTCTTATATTGTGAATCCCTTAAAATATAATAAAAAAATAAAATTCCTCTTTTGTAAGAACAATATAATATACAAAAAAGAGAAAGTGAAGCTGACCCCAAATTTCATAGTGACTCTATATAACCATTTTCAAAATCTTCTCTAATACATACAAGAGAAGACCCCCATGTCTTGACTATGTTGAATTAATTTAGAAATTGTCCAGTCAAAAAAAGAATTGCAAGGAACTCCTAAAATCCATCTTAAAATTATGTCAGTTTTTCCTGTTCTAAAATAAATGAGTTAGAAAGTGGAAATAAAAAAGAACCTGGCCACCATGGTTTTCTCGGAGCCCTAGAAACCCTGAGGAGGTCAGATTCTAAGCAGGATGGCTCCGGGTTTTCCCTGCCACATTCTTCTGGTTCACACCAGGTACCAAGTGCATTGTGCTAAGCATTGAACTGGCAGTGTGTGTGTGTGTGTGTGTGTGTGTGTGTGTGTGTGTGTATCTGAAGAGAGAGAGAGAGTAGTGTGAGTACACACACACACACACACACACACACACACACGTAAGTCAGAGGACAACTTTGAGAAGTCAATTCTCTCCTTCCACCGTGAGTTCCAGGGGTCGAACTCAGAATGTCTGGCCTGTGTGGGTGGCGAGCATCTTTGCCTGCTGAGCAATCTCACCAGCCCTGATCTCTACATTTTATGAAATAAATTGAGGCCTGTGTTAATGTATGTGCTTCTCACTGGACCAAGATCCAGAAAAGAAATATAAATGAGAAAAGAAGACTGTGTGTGAACTTCATCTGAGGAGGGAAGATGCTCCTCAGGCAGTGTGTAAAAAGTCAGTAGCCCTGGAGACAAAGATTGCATGGGACTAACAAGTAAGTGATCAGGGCAGAGGAAGGAAGTCGGCCCAGTTTGGCCCAGGGTCGCCAAAAGCAGGGGCAGGAGCAAAGCACTGGAGGGACAGAGGGACGGAGGGACGGAAGGACGGAGGGACGGAGGGACGGAGGGATGGAGGGACGGAGGGACGGAAGGACGGAGGGACGGAGGGACGGAGGGACGGAGGGATGGAGGGACGGAGGGACGGAAGGAGGTCCTGGCTTGGAGAGGTGGCACGTGTGATGAACGGATAACCGTGGCAACCAGGTCAACAGGAGCTGGGCAGTGGAAAGGAGGACGGGTCAGAGAGGGAGGGGCCTTGGCTGCCTTCCCTTCCCCTCCCCGTGGCTGCAGGCACGTGAGCCTGCTTCCACCTTACCCACACTCAGCATCCTGGTCTCTCTTGTATCTTTGAGCCTTGATCAACCCACACTTCCCACGCCCAGGAGGTTCACTCTGTCCAGCCATAAATAGCCTGTTTGAAAAATAATTGCGCGTTTGGGGCTGGGGCTTGTCATTTGTAATCACTCCTCTCCCCCAGCCGTTTCCCCTCTTCCTGTTTCTTGGGTTTAATTCCTAGGAAGGGAACCCAGGAGCTTTCAGGCAAGTGACTGGAAGAGATAATGAGGCCCACTGGGTCACTGAATTTGGCCAGACTCTGCTGGCCAAGGAAACACTGTGCACAGATCACCTGCCTAGAACAGAGAGGCAGAATCTGAAGAATGGATTCATTCCTTCTGAGGAGACTTTGCACACGGCAAGCTGGCTGGAAGATATGGTCCCAGGCCTGGGACATGAGAAGCTCCTAACTCTCTAAGGATGTCTGTGCTGCACCCCTTGTTGCCCCTTAAGCTCCTCAGCTCTGAAATATTCTTTCTTTACTGAGTCACCTATTGCATGCAAGGCCCTCCCTGCTAAGTGCTCATTTTGACATAGTTTCCTCAAAGGTAGGCAGATTCCAGAGATCCACGGTGCCCCACGTGATGTCTGCTGGCCTGGTCCTGTACAGGCAGAGCTAAGCGATAGTAAAGGCCTTTTGCTGCCTCTTAGCTTCCTTGCTCTGTCTCAAGCTCCAAACATTGACCCCAGAATCTCTCAGCTTCCTCGCTCTGGCTCAAGCTCCAAACATTGACCCCAGAATCTCTGGCTATTAGATACTCTAAGTATCAAAGAACTGCTGTCTCATTAGGGCAGTTCTCACACAGTGACCAACAGCAGCTTGAGGAGACACATCCCTAACCCCCTCACCACCCAGGCAGGTCGTATTTGAGAAGCATATTCTTCCCTGGCTTTTAGACTTCCCCGATGCACATGGAGAGCCATGGGCATTGCTGACCTTTGTCCTTTTCCTATCTGCTCCCCATTCCCCTCCCAGAGCTGTAGCCTCTTTTTTTGTAATTTTATATATTTTATTTATTTATTATGTGTATGAATGTACTGTCTGCTTCTAGGTTTGTGCACCAGTGTCTTGCGATGCTGTGGAGATCAGAAGAGGGTGTCGGATTCCCCCGGAACTGGAGTTAAAGACGGTTCTCAGCCACCATGTGGGTGCTGGGAATCAAACCTGGGTCCTCTGCAAGAGCAGTTGGTGCTCTTAACCACTAGGCCATCTCTCCAGTCCCTGTGGCCTCTTCTAATGAGACTCCCACCCATCCTGTCTCAGGGTTCCTGTCTCTGGAGGCCCACATTAAGTCAGGTGGTACCTGAAATGGGATTAAAGGAGAGACCATCATAATGGGATTCTGAAATTGCATCACTTTCTGGCCCGATGTCAAGGGTTCTGTTCCTGGTAATAACTGAGGTAAAATAAGGAACATCATGGTTGTAAAAAATGCCTTTATGAAAATGTTTAAAGAAGGCAACACTTCTGCGATAGAAGACGGCTGAAAATCTACTTTAGAAATGTTTCAAATATGGCAAAAATCACTGCTCTGTTCATTTTCTTCAGCTACAGGCAGAATGGTGGCTTTCCTGGCACCTGAGTGGCTGCACTTGACTATCTTATGAATTAGACCTGATGAGGGGGAGGTCTCAAGAGCTCTGGGCACCTTGCGAAGACATGTGTACCCATGATTTGGAGGAAAATCTACAAGGATCGGTATCCTATCACCTCCCTGAAGAGTTTAGGGTCTAGTTCGCTATGACTTGTGCCTTATATCACCAGGGCTGGTGAAGTGGCTTAGCAGGGCTTGCCAGGAAGGCTGATGACATGAGTCTGACCTCGGGAACCCACATAGTGGAAGGAGAGAGCTGATTCGTGTAAGTTGTCCTTTGACCTCTGCGTAGGCCAGGGTCATAGCTCATGCATCAATCAATCAATACCTAACTAGAATATAATTTTAAACTATTAAATAGGCCTCTCTGGCTGTTCCATGGAAGCAGCACTCTTAGAAACACTACAGTGAGCGATTCATCAGGTAGCTTAGCAGATGGACAGTGTTATCTGATGATTGGAACAAAGAGCTTTGCTGCAGGGTATGATACCAGTGGTCCTGTGTTTAAACCATATGGTCATCAGTTTTCATGGTTTGGGGAGATATCCATGGAAGATTTTACAGTATAGAAATCCTAGAAAGCCTAAATTGGATAGTTCAGATGGATCCCTATGTTTCTGGAGAAGCACCATGTTATTTATAGAAAAAAGCATCTCCTTAGTAGGTGACCACCAGCATCTGAATTGAACAAGTCCCGAGTGTGTGACTGTAGGTGCTAAAGGTGAGCTGGGAATTTCAGACCCCTTAAGCCACAGGCTGAGTGGGCACCATGAAGTGTCCTGTGCCTGAGCCGCTTGCCTCTCCAATCTCTCAATCAACAACTAACACAGCCTAGTCACCTATCTGGGAAGCATAAGATCCAGGGTTGGTTTGTGGAAAGGTCAGATTTCTGTTTTTCTCTAAGCAGAAAAGGGCCTACTGCCATAAAACAGCCTCTTCAGGAAGAGTTCTACCGGATAGTGGTTGGGGAAAATCCCTCCAATGGTGGGAAGCTCTCAAATGATGGATGAAGTGGCCTGCATCAAGGAGAGCCTTTGTGTGTACACAAAATGCGTTGATTACTCAAGGGCTATGGAAGAGCTGTTTTGAATGATCAGAGAGAAAAAAGACCTGGAGGAAAAGCAGGTGGGCTTATGAGAGACCAGCAGAGTAGGCAAGTGTATGGAGAAGCACTCTACAGGCAAGTGGACAGGAGCCCCCATCCAGTGGAGGTGCATTGTCCCTTGTCCTGGGCCATAGCTTTGCTTGAACAACAGACCCATAAAACAGTGCTAAAGTAGAAGGGGAGGCCCTTCCTGGGTCCTGCTGAATGACTGACCTGTGATAACAAAGTTTGATGCTAAGCCCTAGACATGGTACCATTCTTCAAAGACACCACACAGTCATTTGGTAGTGAATTGATCAGACTCATGTGTACGGTTTTGTTACTGTGATGAAATGGCTGAGAAAATATCTTAAGGGATGAAGGATTTATTTTGGTTCATGGTTTCAGAGGCTTCAGCTGTGGCAGGCCGGTTCCATGTCTCTGGGTGCGTGGTAAGGCAGAACATCACTGTGAAAAGGATTGGTGGAGGGGCTGGAGAGATGGCCTAGCGGTTAAGAGCACCAACTGCTCTTTCAGAGGACCTGGGTTCGATCCCCAGCACCCACATGGCAGCTGAGAACCATCTTTGGCTCCAGTTCCAGGGGAATCTGACACCCTCTTCTGACCCCCGCCGCATTGCACGACACAGGTGCACAAACCTACATGCAGACAGTACAAAAAAAATAAATAAAATATTTAAAAAAAAAAAGAAAAGGAGTGGTAGAGGAAAACCCTTCACCTCACAGCAGGCAGGGATCAGAATGGACAATGCTGCACTAGAGAGCTTCTTTCCTTTTCCAATTTTATGCTGTTTGACTCCCTGCCCACGGGGCAGTTCTGCCCACACTCAGGGTGGGTCTTCCCTCCTTGGTTAATCCTCTGACAGGCACATGGAGAAATGTGCCCCAGCAACCCTCCAGACACTCCTTAATCCAATCATGTTGACAATTAAGATTATTTATCACAGTTTGACTCCTTATATCCTGGAGAGGACAGTGATTCCAGACAATTGTGCTTGATGTATTTGAGTATCACACTGCCTTCCAGCCCACAAGGCGTTTGTCACCTCCAGTACCTAAGGCCTGACTGAGCTTCTGATGTTTACTAACAAAGTCCGTGGAGTTTGCTTCTGACCAAGTGATCTACTTTAGATAAAGGAAGTTTGACTATTTCACAGGACCCCAGCGAAATAGACTCTGACCCAGCCTGATCAGAAATGACATTTAGACTTCCCGCCACATGCTGAGCCCCACTATTGTTGACACTGCTAACAGTGGCCAGTGGTCACCACTGTGGCCACCACCACACCCAGAACTGGAATTCCTGCATAATCCCCGCTGCTTTACCTCATCAGCTCCTGAGTGAAATCTAAATTAGGTGGGTGCACGTTTGATTTGGCAACACCTGAGCTATATTGCGCTACCTGCGAAGGAGTCTGGGAAATGAGAATGCATAACCCTGATAGAGGAAATCAGCAGCAGAAAAAGAGTCCTACTCCCACCGAGGATATAGAAGCCCCTGACCACAGAAGGTGGGATCTGATGTTGGCCCTGTGTCCAGTATCTTCCTTTCTCCAAACTCATAACTCCCTGTGTTAGCTGATATAAATAACCCTTCGCCTCAGTTTCCCCCCTTTATAAAATGGGGATATGTGACTGGTACAAAGTCACAGGAGAGTGATACAGAACTTTAATCCAGTCTTTTAAAAAAGTAATTCCTGGGCTGGAGGGATGGCCTAGCGGTTAAGAGCGCCAACCGCTCTTGCAGAGGACCCGGGTTCGATCCCCAGCACCCACATGGCGGCTGAGAACCGTCTGTGACTCCAGTTCCAGGAGAACTCCAGTTCCAGGGGAATCGAGACCCTCTTCTGACCTCCGCGGCATCGCACGACACGGGTGCGCAGACCTGCATGCAGACAATACATTCATACACATAAAAATAAATAAATAAATAAAAATTTAAAAAAAAAGTAATTCCTTTGTATATATTTAAAGCATACCGAGTGATTGTATATATTTAAAGTATACCGCATATGTTTTAAGATACGGATTTAAGGACCAGCGAGACTGCTCAGCCCATAAAGACGCTTGCTGCCAAGCCTGATGACCTGAGATCGGTCTCCAGGACACACATGGTAGAAGGAGAAAGCCAACTCTTGCAAGATGTCGGATGTCCTCCTCCCATGAGCTGTGTCACGTGGCGCTCCCCCCCACACACACAGGCACATACGCACATGCATACAAAATATATAAAAATTTAATACAGTTTTTAAAGAGACATGTTTAGAAGAGTGATTACAGTAGATGAATAAATTAGCATGGCCATCATCTTAGTTACCCTTTCTCTCCACCCCTCGGTAAGAGTAGCAATAACAGTAAAAATCCTGAAGCTAATGCACTGTTATTACTCTTACTCCCTTGCAGTGCATTACAGCTTTCAACTTTCTCATTTTATATATTTTCCCCTTTGTATCTTCTGACTGGCATCTCCTCATTTCCTCCCTGTCACCCCAACCCCAGTAGTCAGCACTTCTCTCTGTTTATTTCCGTGTACAGCTCAGACTGCCTCATTTTTCCCAGTCAACCTTTAAAATAAAAGCAGGTTGGTTACTTACTCTTTTGGGAATGTTGTGGGGGGTTCCAGGTGTCAATGAGAGCCTACAACATCCTCCATTGTGTGTCTGGCTTATTTCGCCTAGTGTACCATAGTCTGTGGTAAGCAGTCTTTGGCTTGCTACTCCTACCTCTACCTGATGGCTTTGGGATGCTTTTGCTTTGGGGTTCCCTGCTCTTTAATCTTTGTGAACACTGTGCCTGGCCTGAGGCTGCACTCTTGATTTAATCATGTCCCTGCTCTTCTGTAATGAGCAGCCCTGGTATGCCACAGGGGAACCTCATCTCCCTAAGGTCACAGAAGAGCTCTTAGTCTCAGAGGTCTTGAGGCCACACACAGGTCCTTGGACATCTTTATGGAGTGCCTGGTTTCCCTCAATGCTTTGAGGGGTTGTTTCCCAACCACTTATTATGGCCTCTGCAGTATGTAAGTTCTGTGGTTAAGGTTCATATAACTGAGAGTATATTTACGACAGCCTATGCTCTTTCCTAAGAAAATATTGATTTTCTAACAACAGAGTGACTGTAGAGCTATTAAATCAGACTAGTCTATCATAAACTCCAAGATTAACTAAAGAGTACTTTCACCTTTTCTTTTCTTCTCTCATGAGAAGTGTGAAACAGATGTGTCCACATGACAAGAATAGGGTCAGAGCATGTGTCCTGGGCTTGAGCAATGTCTCCCAGTCCCATCTATTTGCAGAAAAGTAATTAACCAATATCCTCTTATTTTAAAGGTTGACTCCAGAATGAAAGCTGAGTTGTAAACAAAAAATGCAAAAGCTGGCAATGGGAGTTATAAGCCATTACACAGAATGTGAGAGGAGAGGGGAGTGGATTATTCGTGCTTCTGAGGCCTGCCCTCCAGTCCCTGCCTGACCACGGGATGTGTGAACTCATTATCTGCCTGTTAAAGTCTTAGTTAGGAGAGTAGTCCACGAGGTGAGGATTTTTTTCCTTTTGGGGTGAAGATCTCTATCTTTCTTCTTTATTGATTGCTTGCTTTTTATTTTATATCCTTTCTCCCTTGCCTGAAATGAGAAAAAATGAGCCCTTGCCACGGGCTTTAAACTTTACACCCAGACAATATCTCCCCTTATCTAATGCCGGGCAAGATGCTTCAGCCCAGAGGACCCTGGGTAATGCTACAACAGATTATGTCATAAAATGAAGAGATAAGCAAAAGAACCAATCTAAAAGACGCCGCAAAATTTACCTTTCGCTGCCCTCTGCTCCCCTTTAGAAGGCTTTAAATCAATCTGCCTTTGCCATAAATTCTCTTTCTAAAATTTGATAACAAGTGCAATATTTTCCTTGGAGATTGGGTTCTAACGAGATGGACATTGGGGAGGGAGGAACAAGCAGGCTTTAACAAAGTAATAAAATGCCCCAATTGATCCTGGTCGGTGGGGTTGCTTGGAATTACTGCTATTTTTGGCTGGTAAGCATAATCCAGCCAAGTCATAAATTTTGTTTCTTCCCGTAGATAGTTGAATCTGTATCGATCTTGATTTGTTGTTGTGTTCTTGTGTAATTGCTCCCTGTGATTAAGACTCCAGGTTAAGAAGGGACTCCGGCTGGGTCAGGAAAATAAAGGGAATAACCACAGGGCTGGAGCTGACTCCACCACTCCACAGTACATCCTGGGCTGGCAGAGGGAATCAGCAGCTCCCAGGACCCAGGCCATAGCCTGGCTGTGAATTTAAGGCCCCTGGCTCTGCCAGCCAATCTCTCTCCCATGGCCACTCTAGACCTGACTCTCATTGGGCCTGTAAAAGTGTTACATACTTAGAACTCAAACACACTCATACTTTGGGTTCTTCATGCTTCTATATACAGCAAGCAAGCCTTGCCATCCTCATCACAAATGGGAAGACTGAGACCTGGGGTGGTGTTGTTCTACTTCAAAGTCCCCACATGGAGCAGAGATTGTCTCCATCCAAATCACCCAGAAACTTAGGCTTCTAGGCAAACTAGAGCATGGGAACCAATCGTTGAATAGTTAGGTCTCTTAGATATTAATCTTAGAGTTTAAGTACCATATGTTGCCTATCTTTGAGGTAGAAATCATGGGCCAGAAGGCAAGTGTGCCTGTTCCTCTCCACTCACTAGTTAAGTGACTTTGAACAGGTGGCCTCACCTTTCTTAGCTTCAGTTTCTCCTCTGAAAATTAAGGAGAATAACATTACTGGCTCCATAAACATTTCTGTGAATATTTCAATGATATAACATAAGAAAGTATTTAGCAGGATGATCACATGTCTGTGATCCCAGCTATTGGGAGGTAGAGGGAGGAAGATCAGCAGTTCAAGGCTGTCTTCAACTTCATAGTGAGTTCAAGGTCAACCTGAGGCACATGAGACTCCCTCAAAAAAAATTAGAATAACAAAAGGCATCATCGTCACTAATCTTGCAGTTTTGAATATATAGAAAAGCCCACGGCATATGGATATTCTGAATGTCCTAAGCAAAAAGGTGTTATGATGCAAGGAAATAAATATTTTTTACTCCAGAGTATCTCATTCAAAGCCTGGGAAACTCATTCAAAATAAGCTTATGTGCCTTTAAATAGGAACTCAAATAGATTCCCTGGCACTGCACTGCCAAGCATCAGTTCAACTTTATTTAGTTCCTAGCTCTCTCAGAGATGGGAATGTGAACTCCTCACTCCATGGACTCAGCATGATTGCAGCTAAATCATTTGGATGTGATCCGCCTGTCTACTGGTGTGGCCATTTGACTATATGCCTTAAAGAAAATATTTCTCAAACCCTTCCCTTTGCAGAACTTGGAGATTTGACTGGGGCGATGCGGGGAATGGCAGCTGTAAGTCAGCCACGATGCGGGGAGCGGCAGCTGCAGGTCAGCCACGGTGCGGGGAGCGAAGGCTGCAGGTCAGCCACGATGCGGGGAGCGGCAGCTGCAGGTCAGCCACGGTGCGGGGAGCGAAGGCTGCAGGTCAGCCACGATGCGGGGAGCGGCAGCTGCAGGTCAGCCACGGTGCGGGGAGCGAAGGCTGCAGGTCAGCCACGATGCGGGGAGCGGCAGCTGCAGGTCAGCCACGGTGCGGGGAGCGAAGGCTGCAGGTCAGCCACGATGCGGGGAGCGGCAGCTGCAGGTCAGCCACGGTGCGGGGAGCGAAGGCTGCAGGTCAGCCACGATGCGGGGAGCGGCAGCTGCAGGTCAGCCACGGTGCGGGGAGCGAAGGCTGCAGGTCAGCCACGATGCGGGGAGCGGCAGCTGCAGGTCAGCCACGGTGCGGGGAGCGAAGGCTGCAGGTCAGCCACGATGCGGGGAGCGGCAGCTGCAGGTCAGCCACGGTGCGGGGAGCGAAGGCTGCAGGTCAGCCACGGTGCGGGGAGCGGCAGCTGCAGGTCAGCCACCGTGCGGGGAGCGGCAGCTGCAGGTTAGCCATGATGCAGGGAGCGGCAGCTGCAAGTCAGCCACGGTGCGGGGAGCGAAGGCTGCAGGTCAGCCACGATGCGGGGAGCGGCAGCTGCAAGTCAGCCACGGTGCGGGGAGCGGCAGCTGCAGGTCAGCCACCGTGCGGGGAGCGGCAGCTGCAGGTCAGCCACGATGCGGGGAGCGGCAGCTGCAGGTCAGCCACGATGCGGGGAGCGGCAGCTGCAGGTCAGCCACGATGCAGGGAGCGGCAGCTGCAAGTCAGCCACGGTGCGGGGAGCGGCAGCTGCAGGTCAGCCACGGCTCCAGAACAGTCTCTCCACTGCTGCTCTCTTCTCACACCCCTCCCACCGAGCCTAAAGCAATGATGCTGGGCCTCGGTTTCATCTTTTCAGTGGGGGCCATAGTACCTTGTGCTCCTAGTCTGTGGATCTGAGTACAAGATATGTGTTCAAAGTGTCTGGAACATGGCAGGTCACCATGATTTCCATTATTGCTATTGATCTTATCTCCTAGTGGAAACTTAGCAGATCATTAGTTCAATAAATGATTACTGAAGTTGTATGTGCCAAGTACTATACTGTTAAGAATAGTACTTATACATGCATGAATTACACATGCTCCTGGTTCTTCTTGACAGAAATTAAAGGGGTGGCTTCTTGGATCATAATAAAATATGCTAAACATTCCACTTAACACCATGAAGTTCCATGACGTGAGGGTCCGGTGGAAGCAGCATTCAGTGCTCAGTGGCTTGAGGACTGGGGAAAGACCAGTGGGACCCTGCTGTCTTATTCAGCATGGGTTTCTGTAACAGACCACCACAAACTGTGCTTAAACACACGAAAACCTGTCTTCTCAGAACTTTGGAAGTGGGAAGTCTGAGAGAAAATTGCTAGCAATGTTGAGTTCCGGCAAAGGCTCCCTCTTTGGCCTATAGACAGTTACCTTCTTGCTGTACATACATCTGGCACAAAGATAAGGAGGCAACAAGCACTCTAGAATGTTTTCTTGTGAGGGCACTAATTCCATCAGATCAGAGACTACCTTCGCCTCCCAAAGACCCCTATCTTCTAATAGCATCACATTATAGATTAAGGATTCAACATGCCAGTTTTTAGGGGGTGACAGAAACATTCAGTCTATGACACAGACTTTGAAAGATAAGTAGGATTATACTAGATGGTAAGGACATTCCAATTTACAGCATTCTAAGGTGAAAACAAGACCACATTCAGAAAGCACAGAGTGTGTGCAGGACACTGGAAACCTAGTATGGCTGGGCTTCAGAGCACATGGGGCAGGGCTAGAAGGACCAGATCAAACCAGACAGCTAAAAGCCTAAGGAATCCATGCTCTGCACTGAGTAGGCAATGGAACAAACATTTGAAACTGGTCAAATCACAATGAAACTAGTGGTTTAGGAAGATCAATTTATAAACCATGCAGAGGGTGGTAGAGCAGGAGCCATTTAGGAAGTACTGCTATAGTCTACAGAGGAGCAGAGCTCATACCAAGGAGAGAAATGAGGGATGGAGAAGGACCAATTGTTGAACCTCAGTTTGTGTAACTGAGCATGATGACATTTGCCAAATTGACAAAATGTGATTTTGAGAAGACCTATAGTTTGCTGTAGTTTGAGAAATGTGTAATTCTAGGTGATATAAGCTTGATTCTGGGGACTCACAGAGGGATCAGTACTATAGAAAGCCCTGGATATAAGATAGAACACACCAGAAGGTGGACAGTGTATCACTCTACAGGCAAAGGGACTGGGCCAACCGAGGCATGGTGATGTAGATCTGTAATCAGAGCACTTGAGAGGTAAAGCAGAAGAACCAGGAGGCCAAGGTCATTCTTGGCTACATGATGAATTAAGGTGAGCCTGAGTTACAAGAAACCCTGTCTCAAAATATCAAACAAAAGTAGGACTGGACTGAGGAGATTACTCTGAGGATAACCAGAAAAAGAATAGTGATCAAAGATCCCACAGAATGGCTGGCCAGAGAGACTGCAGTAAATACAATATCACCAGAGAGAAAGAAGGAGGACATGATACAATCTTTAACAAACACAAGATTCATGGGGTACGTGTCAATGTAAGTAGCATGGGAACTTAGGAGAAATCTTTTGACACAAAGCAGTCACTAAGGTATTGGAAGGAGCAGTTTCAGGGCAGTAACAGGAGAGGAAGTTAGACCACCAAGAATTAAGGAGAAGGGACCAAACAAAGCAGTGGGGAAAGAGGCAGGGCTCATTCAAGAATGATAAGGACAGGGGTCTAGAGAGACAGCTCAGCAGTAAAGACTGCAGACTCCTCTTGTAGAGGACCTGAGTTCAGTGCCCAGCAGCTATGTCTCTGGGTGGCTGTGTAAATTTAGCTGCAGGGAATCTGACGCCCCCTTCTGGTCACAGAAGGCACTTGCACTCAATTACAAATTTACACATAGACACACAGGTATGTATATTTCTTAAAAATAAAAAAGAATGCTGGTGAAAACTAGAATGCCCATTAGACACCCTTCCAAGGAACCTGAATTTCATGAACTGTGTTTTCTACCCAGATATTTTTTTATCCAGGTGAATAATTTCTGAAGAGATGGTAATTTAGAAGTATTGTCATTGCATTTGCCTTCTTCCAAAGGAATTGTAAACTGAGTGGCATTTTTCTTATTACCCTTCCTGGATGAGGAGATGTGGGGAAAGACTCAGCAGAGCTTATCAATTTTGTGGCATGAATGCACTGGGCATAAGGCTGATGACCTTTTCCTTCTGCCTGTTTCCCTGTCCTCCTCCCCGCAGTGGTTCACAAGTCATCTGAAGAATCATTAAAATATGTTGATTCCATCTCTCCTCAAAAATTCTCATTCAGTACATCTAGGTGAGGCCTGGAGCCTGGCACATCTTGGCGTGTGCACAGGCTTGGAGACTCTTCCATGGTACAGGACCCTCTTCTGAACCATGGCAAAGCTTCCTAAATGCTTCGCTCTTGTTGTACAGCTCTACACATTTCACAAAACAGTCTTTATGAAGCACAGGCTTTATCAAATTCTACCATTTACTAATCCCTCATTTAAAAAGCAGCCTCAGCATGGAAGGGGCTCATATGCTCTGTGTCACAGTGTCCTCAGGAAACTCTTGGGGAAGGTTTGGGGTAGTTGAGCAGCAAATTTTCAAAATTTGCCCTTAAAAGAGACACTACATTTGGGGGCAGGAGATTGGCAATGCCCCTTGGATGAGTCTCACAGGGAGTCCTTCCCAAGACCTTCATGTGTCTCAGACTACAACCTTCCGTTATCAGTGATGGGAAGTAGGCTGATTCTAAGAACCACTTACGAGGAAGGGCCTAAGGGTGATCTCAACCTTCAGCCTTGATCTTCTGATGCCGTATCAGTCCTCTATTAGCCTCTTCCAGCTGTCAATCTATAACCTAGGCCCTGCTCCAGCTCAGGGAAAAATAAGGAGCTCTGCTGTCCTTTCCCTGGATCTAAAAATCTGTGTAAGCTTAGTGAGGAGGCTTGTTCTCCATGTCCTCTTTCTCAAGAGGAGGACTCTTGTCATAAGAATGAAACAGATACTTGGTCCCAGTTTTGTTCAGATTTTCCATCAGCAAGTTCTAGACTTATTTTTTTCCATCGATATCCCAAGAAGTAGAGGAATCCTCCAAAGCAAGCATTTTGTGGTGACAAGCCAATGCAACATCCCACTAGGAAATAGTGTTTGTCCTCTATATCCACGAGTTTTACATCCATAGAGTCAATCAACCGTGGATCAAAAACATTCAGTTTAAATAATTGGGCTGTACTGAGCATGTGCATAGTTTTTATTTGTCAGTATTTCATAAACAGTTTAGTACAACAATAATTTCTATAGCATTACATTGTATTGGATGCTGTGTGTTCTCTACAGACAATTTGAAGTATACAAGAAGATATGGATAGGTTACATGCAAACCCATCACCATTTTATACAAGGGCTTTATGCCATGTGTTTTGGTATCTGTATGGAGTTCTGGGACTACTAGGTGACTATCATTCCAGTTAATGAGGCTTTGGTCTCCTCCTTGTGAAACCATAACCTTAATACTGGACCATGCAACAGTTGACTTCCTACAACACTGTAAAGGGAGTATTTGGGCCCTTTGGTACTGATAAATTCTATTAGGAACCCTCTCACACTTACATCTCTATTCCAAGAAAGGGCATGTCTCAGTTCATTGTGCTGTACATGAATGACGAGTCCATGAATATTTAGATTACACAGGTTACCCCCAGATCTTACAGCTCACCTCAGGTGACCCAACTTCTGCTTCCCACAAATTCTGTTTTTCCTAGTGCATCCATAGACTAGACAGGAGACAACCACAGGAATACACCCTGCTGGGAACTTTGCTCAACTCACCACAGGTATTTATCCTTGAAAAATGAAAAAAAATGCACCCAAATATTTGTAGTGACTTTATTTGCAATACTCAAAACCTGGAAACAATCCAAATGTCTTTCAATGAGTGAGTGGTTAAACAAACTGTGGTACATCCATACCAGGGGCTGGGATTCAGCAATAAACAGAACTAAAGTGTTGATGTATACAACACCAGTAACTGGGATGGATGTTGAGGGAATTACAAGTAAAAAGAAAACAAGTTCCCAAAGGTTACAAGTGGCATGGCTTCATCTGCACAGCATTCTTGATATAACAACACTATAGAAGTGGAAAACAGAGTAGTGACAGCCAGGCATACAGGTGCAGGCAGAAGGAAAGTGCTGTAACTCTAAAAAAGCAATGTGCGATGATCCTCAGTATGATGGCACTGTTTTCTGTCTTTATTGCGATGCCAGTCATACACCTGTCTGTCCCCGCGATCAAGCTGCATGGCATTGAACACACACAGCAGTGGATGGGAAGTGTGCCATTTGAAAACAGTTGATTAATTGAATTCATGTCAATGTTCTTCTGGTTACGAAACTGTACTATAACAATGCAGATTGTTACCATGGGAAGAAAGGGGCAAAGATGCAGTCAGTTGGGGCTGGAGAGAGGCTCAACAATTAACTGACTGCTCTTGTAGAGGACCTGGGCTTGATTCCCAGCACCCACATGGTGGCTAATAACCATCTGTAACTCCAGTTCCAAGGAACCCAATGCCTTCTTCTGACTTCCGTAGGCATTTCATGACAAGGGTGCACTTACATACATTAACCAAATACACTCATGCAGAAAATAAAAATGATAAACATTTTTTTAAAAATACAGTCTTCAAAATCTGTGAAGTCTACACTTGATTAAAGTAATATGGATCAAAAATAATAGAAAAAAATCATAACAGTCCAAAGTACAAAATTTGAATTTTCTTTTTTTCAATTTTTATTTATTTTTGTATGTGTATGAGTGTACTGTCTGCATGTGGGTTTGTGCGCCCGTGTCATGTAATGCCACGGAGGTCAGAAGAGGGTCTCGGATTCCCCTGGAACTGGAGTTCTCCTGGAATAAGAGTTGCAGACGGTTCATAGCTGCCATGTGGGTGCTGGGGATTGAACCCAGGTCCTCTGCAAGAGCAGTCGATGCTCTTAAGTGCTAGGCTATCTCTCCAACCCAAAATTTGAATTTTCTATATGCTACAGGAATGAAGTTATATATGAACATTGTACTAGTTATTGTATAAGTAATACAGAGAACGTATATCTAAGGATATAAACATGTTGTATGCAAATACTATGCCATTTATTTTATATTAAGAGACTTCAGCAGACCTGGTGTCTGAGGGTTCTGTGGTGTTCCCCTTGGAGGCCAGGAAACAAGTTTGTTTCTTACAATTATATGTGCATTCACAATTATCTCAAAATAAAAGGTTAAATGTTGAGAGAGATAGCTCAGTCAGTATAGTACTTGCCTTGGAAGGACAGGAATCTGAGTATGAGCAAAAAAAGAAACCTATATATTTAGAATAAAAGGCAGGTGTGTTCATCCATACTATAATCCCAGTACTGGGAAGTGGAGGTAGCTGGATCCCAGGAGCTCATTAGTCTTCCAGTCCAACCTACACGGCAAGGCCCAGGCTAATAGGAGACCCTATCTCAAAAAAATATGAAAGGTACACCTGAGGAATAATACCATGTTTGTCATCTGGCCTCTATATGCACAATCACATGTCACACATGTCACGCACACACACACACACACACAAAACTTAAAAGTTTAAAAGACTGTCAGTTCTAGATTATTTCCCCTCATGTCGACTGTTGACTGGAATTAATGGCTTTCTTCCAAAGAATAGAGTTTTAGAAACAGTAAAGAATAGAAACCTTACACTGAAGAAATCTGGCAGCACACCTGTTCAGCAGGCGATCGTCGGTATTACCAAAGCCAAGCAATCATGTCACAAGCAGCAAGAAGAGCCTTTCTTTCCGGTGCCATTATTTCCCAATACTCCTAGGCGTGGTTTAATCATGAGCAAACAGCAGACAAGCCAAGTTGGAGGACATTCTACAGAACTGCAGCACTCTCGTGACCTCCGACTCTTTCGAAACAAGTACATCACGAGGCCCTGGCACAGATCCAGAGGGAATTGCAGACACGATGACCAAATACAATGTGATGTCCTCAGACAGATTATGAAATATAAAAAAGATAAATTGGTGAAGTCAGCAAGTGCCAAAGATGATACTATCATAGTATAATGATATTGTGTCAGTGTCAATTTCTTAGTTTTAACAATTATACCATAGTTACATAACACAGCGATATCAAGAAAAGTTGAGCGAAAGATACATAGTAATTTGTGCAGTATCTTTACAGCTTTTCTGTAACTTTAAAATGATCCCCAAACAAAATGTATATGTATTATCTTAGTATGTATTTTCTATATAATATCTGGATGGACTCTTTTATAAAATTATTTTATAAGAAATGTTACGGTAAAATCAGCCTAAATAAAATTTTCACATCGTTGGTTAAAAAAAAAAAAAGATCCCCAAATGAGCCTATGTTTGCCCTCCCAGATGTGGCCTTTCCTTTCTTGTTCCCCTCAAGGGAGAGGCCAGCAGGAAAGCAGCCCTGCCAGTAGCCAGCCTGGTGACTGCCGTGATTCTGGTTTGAATGGATTCCCTGTCAAAGGTCAGGGGGAATAGTTTCGTCTCTGTCCAGTCTCCTGGAATTTGGAACAAACAGTTCAACATTCTCTGCTTTCCACTGGCCTATGTCCTGCAGAGGCAGATGGGTCTCTATGAGATTTAAGCCAGTCTGTTCTACATAGCAAGTTCCAGGTCATTTTTTGAGACCCTGTCTCAAACAACAACAACAACAACAACAACAATAATAATAACAAACATGCTTAGTTCCTAATACATAGCTTTGTAAATAAATGTGCATCTGATTCTAGATGGAATTTCTTCTCCATGGTATACAAGAGTGGGTCTCAAAGAACTCAGTGACTTGCTTGAGACCACACAGTGGTAGTACTGAGTTGAAGTTAGGACAGTGTTTGATTTGTTCAGACTTGTCTCTATTTTTCATATTTTAATGTAGTTTTCATTATCAATACTCCTTCTTTAGCTAGACAATAAGACAATTCACACTTGTTTCTCTTAATATTTTTAATATTTTATTTATTATTTTTATTTTCTGTGTATGAATGTATTGCTTGCATGTATGTAAGTACAAGCATGTCCTACAATGCAGGCACAGGTCAGAAGAGGGTGTTGGATCCCTGGAACTGGAATTAGGATGGTTGTTAGCCACCATGTGGGTGCTGGGAATGGAACCTGGGTCCTCTGAAAGAGCAGCCAGTGCTTGTTACTACTGAGCCAACTCGCCAGCCTGCTTCTCTTTGATCTTTTATCATCTTGATGATATCAAGCTCACACGAGCCTCAGCATATTTAAGCTGAATTGAATTGAATGATATTCTCCTATCTCCGAGGTTTGTCACAGCTTCTTGGATGTGCTCAGAACTCTTGACTGAGTATATTGATGACGTATGTAATTTATTCTGACCTTGGAGCTAGTTAGGGCAGAGAGGACACAAGGTGGCTATTAATTAAAAAGGACAGGATCTTACTCGATCTTTTCTCTTCCTTTGAGAAGAGAAATGTGGCTAATTAGCCCACATCATTATTTTTTAATTTATTTATTTATATATATTTTTATCAAATCTAGATCCATGTCCCCCCCCACCCCCCACCCCGCCAGAGCTCATGCATTCTGCCAAACATGCTTTTCATCTCTTTCTCAGTCTTTCTCAGTATTCTCCATGTGGAAGTTGACTGTTTTGAGCAGAAGTTCACTATTTCAGTCAGTTCTTTGATGCAGTCCTTTCTGTTGTTGTTGTTGTTGTTGTTGTTGTTGTTGTTGTTGTTGTTTCCAATATGCATCACTCCCAACTGCTTTGGACAAAAGCTCAGGGGGCCATGCACAAGAAATACTTACAACTAGGTAATTGGCACTAGCATCCACAGATGAGGGATACCATTCGTCGTTTGTTTTTCTGGGACTGTGTTACTTCACTCAGCATGATGTCCTCTAGCTCCAGCCATTTTCCTGCAAAGCTCGTGATGTCGTCTTTCTTTACTGCTGCATAGAACTCCATTGTGTAGATGTACCACATTTTCTCTATCCACTCGTCAGTTGAGGGGCATTTAGGTTGGTTCCAGCTCCTTGCTATTGTGAAGAGAGCTGAAATAAACATGGCCGTGCATGTATCTCTGTGGTGGCGTAAGTCTTGAGGGTACATGCCCAGGAGTGGTATGGCTGGGTCGGGTGGCAAGTTCATTCCAAGTCTTCCAAGGGTTCTCCACACTGCTTTCCATAGTGGCTGTACAAGTTTACATTCCCACCAGCAGTGGATGAGTGTTCCCCTTTCCCCACAACCTCTCCAGCACTTGGTATCATTTGTTTTCTTGATCCTAGCCAGTCTTATTGGAGTAAGATGATATCTTAAAGTGGTTTTCATTTGCATTTCCTTAATGATTAGTGATGTTGAGCAGTTCTTGAGGTGTTTCTCAGACATCTCTAATTCCTCGCTTGTGAAGTCTCTGTTCAGTTCTTTGCTCCATCTATTGAGCGGGTCATTTGTTTTCTTTTTTCTTTGTTTTTTGAGTAGTTTATATATTCTGGAAATCAATGCTTTGTCAGATGTATCTGCAGTGAAGGTTTCCTCCCACTCTGTGGGATTTCTCTTCACTTCCTTGATTGTTTCTTTTGATGTACAGAAGCTTTTGAGTTTGATGAGGTCCCATTTGTCAATTGTCGACCTTAATTCTTGTGCAGCTGCTGTCTGATTTAGGAAGTCTTTTCCTACGCCTATGTCTTGTAGTCTGCTGCCAACTTTTTCTTCTATCACCTTCAGAGTTTGGGGTTTCACGTTGAGGTCTTTAATCCATCTGGAGTTGACTTTTGTACAGGGTGAGAGGTAGGGGTTTAATTTCATTCTTCTACAAGTGGTGATCCAGTTTTGCCAACACCACTTGCTGAAGATGCTGTCTTTTCTCCATTGTGGTTTCTTGGCCCCCTTGTCAAATATGAGATGGCTGAAATTGTATGTGCTCAGATTTGGATCTTCGGTTTTGTTCCATTGGTCAACAGGTCTGTTTTTGTGCCAGTACCAGGCTGTTTTTATGACTATAGCCCTGTAGTATAGTTTAAAATCTGGTATAGAGATCCCTCCTGTGTAGCTCTTTTCACTCAGGATTGATTTGGCTATTCGGGGTCTTTTGTTTCTCCAAATGAATTTAAGAACTTTTGTTTCCAAGCCTGTGAAGAAACTCTTGGGGATTTTGATTGGGATTGCATTAAATCTATACAAGAGTTTTGGTAAAATGGACATTTTTACAATGTTAATTTTCCCAATCCATGAGCATGGGAGGTTTTTCCATCTTCTGAGGTCTTCTTCAATTTCTTTCTTTAAGGGTTTAAAATTTTTGTTGTAGAGGTCTTTGGTGTCTTTGGTTAGGTTTGTTCCTAGGTATCTTATTGTTTTTGAGGCTATTGTGAGTGGGAAGGTCTCTTTGAATTCTTTCTCCAGTTGCTTGTTCTTGGTGTAAAGAAAGGCCATTGATTTTCTAAGGTTAATTTTGTATCCTGCCACTTTGCTGAAGCTGTTAATCGTTTCTAGGAGTTTTCTGGTGGAGTTTTTTGCATCTCTTAAGTAAACAATCATATCATCAGCAAATAGGGATAGTTTGACTTCCTCTTTTCCAATTAGTACTCCTTTAATATCCTTTTCTTGCCTTATTGCTCTAGCAAGTGTTTCAAGCACTATATTGAAGAGGAGTGGTGATAGGGGGCAGCCTTGCCGAGTTCCTACCTTTAAAGGGAATGTTTCCGTCATTTCCCCATTTAGGATGATATTGGCTGTGGGTTTCCTGTATATGGCTTTGATTACATTGAGGAATGATCCCTCCAATCCAATTCCTTCTAGGACTTTAAGCATGAAGGGATGCTGGATTTTGTCAAAGGCTTTTTCAGCATCAATTGAGATGATGGTGTGGTTTTTGTCTTTGATTCCGTTTATGTGTTTGATGATGTTTATTGATTTTCGTATGTTGAACCATCCCTGCATCTCTGGTATGAATCCAACTTGGTCATGATGGATGATCTTCTTGATGTGGGTCTGTATGCGATTTGCCAGTATTCTGTTTAGAATTTTGGCATCTGTGTTCATGAGGGAGATGGGTCTATAATTCTCCTTTTTAGTTGTATCTTTGCCTGGTTTTGGTAATAGAGTGATGTTGGCTTCATAGAAGGAATTTGGGAGAATTCCCTCTGATTGTATACTTCTAAACAGTTTCAGAAATAATGGTTGTAGGTCTTTTTGAAATGTTTTATAGAATTCTGCTGTGAAACCGTCTGGGCCTGGGCTTTTTTTAGTTGGGAGGCTTCTTACTACATCCTCTATTTCTTCATATGTTATGGGTCTGTTTAAGCTGCTGGTCTCCTCTTGGCCAAGCTTTGGTGATTCCCAAGATTTCAGATATTCATCCATTTCTTCTAGATTTTCAAACTTGGTAGAATATAGGTTCTTGTAATATTCCCATATAATTTTCTTGATCTTTTCCTTGTCCGTTGTGATATTTCCCTTTTCATCACAGATTGTATTGATTTGGAGTTGTTCCTTCTTTCTTTTTGTTAACTGGGCTAGAGGTCTGTCTATCTTGTTTATTCTTTCAAAGAACCAACTTTTGGCTTCATTGATTTTTTGTATTGTTTTCTTTGTTTCTATTTCATTGATTTCTGCTCTGATTTTTGTTATTTCTTCCTGTCTGTTGCGTTTAGGGTTCATCTGTTGTTGCCTCTCAAGTGCTTTTAGCTGTAGTGTTAGATCATTCACTTGTGCTCTTTCTGTTTTTCTAATGTAGGCACCCAGGGCTATAAACTTCCCTCTTAGGACTGCTTTTAAGGTATCCCATAGGTTTTGTTGTGTTGTATTGTCATTGTCATTCAGTTCCAGGAATGCTTTTATTTCTTTCTTTATCTCTTCCTTGACCCATTCATTATTCAAGAGTGTGTTGTTTAGTCTCCATGTGTTCTTGTAGGCAGTAGGGCTTATCCTGGTGTTGATGTTGAGCTTTATTGCACTGTGGTCTGATAGAATGCATGAAATTATTTCAATCTTTTTGTATTTGTGGAGGTTTCTTCTGTGTCCCAGTATGTGGTCGATTTTGGAGAATGTTCCGTGGTGTGCTGAGTAGAAAGTGTATTCTTGGGGTGTTGGGGTGGAATATTTGGTAGAGGTCTATGAGGTCCATTTGGTGTATCATATCATTCAGTTCAAATGTCTCTTGTTTATTCTTTGTCCTGTTGACCTATCCAAAGGACTCAATGGGGTATTGAAATCCCCTAGTATGAGTGTACTGGGGTTAGTGTGTGACTTGTGGTCCTGGAGAATTGTCTTTATAAAGTTTGGTGCACCAGAGTTTGGCACATATATGTTCATAATTGTGAAATCTTCTTGGCAAATTGTTCCTTTGATAAAAATGTAATGGCCTTCTTTGTCTCTTCTGATTTCTTTTACTTTGAAGTGTATTTTGTCTGATATTAAAATAGCAACACCTGCTTTCTTTGTGGTAGCATTTGCTTGGAATATTTTTTCCATCCTTTCACTTTAAGGTGGTGCCTGTCCTTGAAGGTAAGATGTGTTTCTTGTAGACAGCATATCGATGGATTCTGTTTCCTAATCCAATCTACCGGTCTATGTCTTTTGATTGGGGAATTTAGTCCATTAATATTTAAGGTTATGACTGATAGGTTTGTGTTGCTTCCTTTTGCCTTTTTATCCATTTGTGGTTTGGATTTAGGTTTCTACTTCTGCAGTTATGTTTTTATTGATTTCTCTTTCTAGGTGCCTGGGGTTGGTTGCTCCTTTCTTCTGTCCTTTGAATTGCTTCAAATCTTCTCTGAAGGGTTGGTTTTCCGGACATGTATTCTTTCAAGTTGTTTATGTCATGGAAGGTTTTTCTCTCTCCTTCAACTATAATTGACATTTTGCTGGGTATAGTAACCTGGGTTGGCATCTATTGTCCTTTAACACTGGGAATGCTTTGCTCCAGGTTCTTCTTGCTTTCATAGTTTGCATTGAGAAGTCAGTTGTAATTCTGATAGGTTTCCCCTTATAGGTCACTTGTTGCTTTTCTCTTGTGGCTTTAAGGATTTTGTCTTTGTTTTGGGTGTCTAGCATTTTAATTATGATATGGTGTGGAGAATTTCTTTTCTGATTTTGTATGTTTGGAGTTCTATGTGCTTCTTGTATTTGTATTGATTTGTCTTTTTTTAGTTTGGGGAAGTTTTCATCTATTATTCTGTTGAAGATCTGATCAATACCATTCTCTTGGGATTCTTCTCCTTCCTCTATTCCTATGATACAGAGGTTTGCTCTTTTCATATTGTCCCACAGTTCCTGGTTGTTCCACTTTCGTGTATTTTTTAATTTTTCATAATCTTTCTTGAGGTTTTTAGTTGTTCTGTGTTATCTTCCAGGTCTGATATTCTTTGTTCTGCTTCCACCATTCTGCTTCTGAGGCTTTTTCCATTCCTTTCCTCTTGATTCGACGAGTGTTTGATTTCCTTTTTCATTTCCTCTTCTGATTTCTTTAGTGTTTCTACTTCTTTTTGGAGCTTCTCAATCTCTTCCTGTAGCTCATTGCTTCGCTAGTTGGTTTCCTTATCTTTTTCAGCATGAGATCTTTTCAGTGTTTCTACTTCCTTCTGGAGTTTGTCATTCTCTCTCTATAGGTCTTTCTTGAGTTCTTCATTCTCTTTTCTTAGTTCTTTGATTTGCTCTTTATAATCTTGTAGTTCTTTAAATATGCTCCCAATTGTGTTTCTGATATCTGTGTCCTCGGGCATCCCCAGAGGGATCCCAGTGTAGGAATCTTCCATAGGGTTGGTAGAGCTTGGTGTGGGATTATCCTACCCCTTTCCCGTGTTGTCTCTTCTTTGTGTTCCTGGCTTATGGGCTTCTCCTTGCCTGTATTCCATTGTGAGTCCTAAATGCCTCTTCACTGTGTTGAAGGCTTGCTTTGCTTGCCTCCTTCAGATGCCCTTGTAATCCCAGTTGTTGGGGGTAGGGGGAGTACATGCGCTTCAGCTGGTCTCAGGCGATCTCAGATCTCAAGACTCACACAACCCTACCTTTAATACCAGCTGGGAGGATAACTGCACCCCCACAGCCACAAAAGGCAATTAAGCCAAAGACAACTGGATTAACGGATTAAGTAGGTTAAGTCAATCAACAATCAGCCTTGCTGAAGCACCCAGTTCCTACCTACCTTCTTATGCTTCAGCTGGTCTCAGGAGATCTCAGATCTCAAGACCCACACAACCTTACCTTTAATACCAGCTGGGAGAATAATTCTGGCCCCCACAGCCACAAAAGCCAATTAAGCCAAAGACAACTGGATTAGTGGATTTACTAGGTTAAGTCAATCAACAATCAGCCTTGCTGAAGCACCCAGTTCCTACCTACCTTCCTGTGCTTCAGCTGGTCTCAGGAGATCTCAGAGCCCACATCTTTCATTCATTGATCAGAGCAGTATGGGGCATAGGAAACATCTCCCACAGTGGGAAACTGGGTCAGGTATCAGGGGGACCAGCTCAGTGCACACAGATGGTGCCTCGTAAGAAGTCACACACAATGGTGCCAAGGATGGGCCAGTCAGCACCTTCTGACAAATGACTGTTTACAAATCTAAACTCTGCCACTGACTAGCCTAGTGACCTCATGTATACAAATAACCTCTTGGGGCCTCAAAATTCTCTGTAATGTGGACAAAGCAATGCTCAGAAACTGTTGACCCTCACAGAGCTCAGATGTCTGGGTTCTTTATAATGAGCAACGTTCTCCTCATTGCATCTTTTGGATAAATCCAAGTGTCCATTTTCAGTAGCCAGGGTTCCTTAAGTGAGGTCAGCCACTTGCCTTTCTTGCTGCATTTGTAGAAGTAAAGGTTAAGGTATTGTGGCAGACACACAAGACAGCCATGAATACACCTGCCGCAAGTCAATGCTCCTGGCTCCTTAGCCTACCTCTGGGGTCTGGAAAGGCTGCTGGTGAGATTCAGAGAACTCCACATGCTATTCTCAGAAGATGAATGTGTCTGCCCATGAAGTAAGATTTAACAAGGCCAAAGTACATCTGTTCCTGTCACTGACTGAAGTTTTCCCATCACAGAAGTTATTGTTTTGGGTCTCATAACTATGTTGTCTTGAGGCCATCACAAGATCCCTGGAGATGCTACAACTGTAAGAATTGTGACATGTGTATGGTGGATGGAGCAGAGATGGGAAAGATTGTTGGTGCTAGTGGGGATGCTGATGTCCAAGTGGGAAAGAAAGAAGTCTGAGAAGTAAGAGGCATGATGACCACTTGTGGACTTCGTAGTTCTGCCAAGAGCAAACCTAGAAAGTGGCATGGCCCTTTAGCTAGAGTACAAGGGACTGAGACTGAACCACAGTGATGGTTCATATAAGGAAATTTGGAAAAAATAGAAGTCTCCAGACCAATGATAGCTTAATGCCCTTATTTATACAGGAGCTGTGATGGTTAGCTTAAACTGTCGCCTTGACAGAATCTAGAATCACTTGGGAAGAGAGCATCAATGAAGGATTGTCCAGATCAGGTTGTCCTGGGGATCTGTACGCAGGGGATTATCTTGATTATCTGAATTGGTGGGGAAGACCCATCGGTGTGGGGTGGTGCCACTCTCTGGGCAGAGGTCAGTGAACTGTACAAGAGTGAAGAGAGCTGAGAACAAGCATGCATGCATTCTTCTGTTTGTGTTCTTGACTGTGGATGTGACTAGTTCCTTCAAGTTTCTGCCACACTGACTTCCCCACAATAACAGACTGGAACCTGGAACTATGAGCTAACATAAACCAGTTCTCTTCTAACTTGATTTCATCAGAGTGTTTTATCATAGCAATAGAAAATTAAGCTATACAAAAATTGGTCACAGAAGTGGGGTCATTGCAGTGATAGACCTGATCATGACCTTTGGAGCTTGTTTGCAAGAGGAATATGCAAGATTTTGGAATTTGGGGCCAGAAAATAACTTGAGTGATGTAATCAGAGCTTAATGGGCTATTCTGGTGGGAGTTTGGAAGGCTAAGGAAAATGCAGATTCTGGAAGCTCAGTTTATAGGATTTCATAAAGGAGCATAGACTCTATCGGGAATGGAGGTAGAGGCAATTCAGGTTATATTCTGGCAAACTAGGAAATATTTAGCTGCTGCTTCGATAGCTGGTTATACTATGCCCATGTCCTGACAACTGATGTGAGGCTGAATTTATAAGTAACAGACAGTAGTCTGTTACTATCTTTAGTGGAGAAATTTCAAGATGACGGATCATTGAATCTACAGTGTGGTTATATTGATTATTCTTATGTAGGTCTACAATGACAAAAGCAAAAAGCAAGGCAGAAATTAGTAAAAATGTGCTGCACTGAGAGGAAAATAGGTCTATGAAACTTAAGATTGAAACCAAGGCATGCACAAAAAATGGATGCAATTAGTAAAGAGATTAAGCCCATTAAAGAGAAGTCTCCTGCTCTGCCCTGGAGCAGGAGGAAATGTGCCCTGGTAGCCAGATCCTACCCAACAAAAGTTCTGTAACTTGTGAAATAATAGAACCTAGGAGGTTTCCTGTTCTTGGGTAGCAAATACCTAGGGAAGTTTTTCACCATCTTTAGCATACAGAAGCTGCTGTGACTGTGGGCCAAAGAGGCCAGGCTCTACCCAAGCTGGCAGAGGAACTCAGTGGTGTAATCCACATGGTGCTGGCTTTGGAGGCAGGAAAGATGCAAAGATGACGAGGTCATAGCTTCTTCCTCCATGATTTCAGAGAGCCACTGAGGCTAGGCAATGTGTGGTAGGCTCAGAGCTCCTGGAGGGAGATCCTGAGAGGGGACAGTGTGAAGCTGGGAAGGTGAAGCCTGAGTTGTGGTGGAGACCCCAAGATGTTGGAGATGCTAGAACTGAGAGATATCTGTCCAAAGGAGTTGCACACCAGGAGAGGAGCGTTCCCCAAAAAGAGATACTGCAGGCAGCAAAGGTGGAAGGTGAGAGCTACTAAGTGCTTTGAAGCAGAAGCTCCAGATGGCAGACATGGAGCACGGGGCTTGGTGTTTGCCATGCTGGGTGTTACAGTCTTGCTTTGGTCTGATCTTTCCTATCCCCAAAGGAAGGAATAGGGGAACTATTCCTTCCTTTGGGGATAGGAATATACTCTGTGCCACTGTATGTTGAAAGTATGTAATTTTTTTTATTTTACAGAGCATCACCATTAAGAGGTGCTTTGAGTCTCAGAAGAGACTTTGGACTTTTAAACAGTGCTGGAATTGGAAAAGACTGTGGACTTTTGAAAAGGTACTAAATATGTTTTATAACATGATAAGGTTAAGAGCCTATAGGGTGAAATGTGGTTTAGATGAGAAATGTCCTCCATACAGTCATATGTTTGAACATTGGTCCCCAGATAGTGGCAGCATGTAAGAAGGTTATGGAACCTTTAGGCGGAGGAGCCCTGCTGGGGGGAGAATGTCACTGAGGGCAGGGTTTGAGGTTTTATAAGCTGACCCACTTCCTCCTCTCTCTCAGCTTCCAGCCTGCCAAAGGATGTGATGATGTGATGGACCAGCCTCACACACCTGCTGCCCTGCCTTCCCCACCACGATAGTCTGTATCACCTCTGGAACTGTAAGCTAACATAAACCTTTTCTCCTCTGAGTTCATTTGTCTGGATATTTTATCCTGGCAACAGAAATGAAACTATAACAAGAGTCATGATCAGAAATCCAGATCCCCACCCCCATGTGTATAGGTGCATGTGTGCCCGGAGGAGGGTGTTGCACATGTGTGCAGGTGTGTGTGAACATGTGTGTGTATATGTATGTGAAGGTCAAATGTCAACCTTTGGTGTCCTTCCTCAGGCGCTATTCACCTTGTGTTTTGAGACAGGATTTCTTTTGGCTGTGAACTAGCCAAGTAAACTAGGCTAGGCGAGCAGCAAGCCCCAGGTGATCTGTTTTTCTGCCTCCCCAGCACTGCAATCATATAACCCTGGCTTTTTGTTGTCAATACATGGGTTCTGGGAATTGAACTCAAGTCCACATGCCTGTATAGAAAGACCTTCGATGATTAAGCAAGCTCCCAACCTCAAGGTTTTTCTGAATAGTTTTGATTTGATATTTTATCTTAGTTAGCTAAGATGCTTTGGCTTTATTTTCAAAATATCAAGAGAGAGAAAGCTTTGAATTGGGGGAAATCCTGCCCACTTTACTCATGTTTTCTGCCAAATCTACAGAATGGAAGGCAGCAGTCAGGTATTGAACCACAAGCTGAACGTCTGCAGTAAAGAAAGAGAACAAAATCAGCTTGGCTGCTCCAGGCTTCCATGGGAAGCACCACCTGTGCAGCTGAGTGCTCTCCTAGCAATGTCAACTAACCCCCAAGAGGGTTGTGGGAAGGAAAACCCTCAGGCCTTGGCCACAGATGAAGCGCACATTTCCTTTGAGATCTATAGCCCAGCCCATCTCTACCCCAGCTCTGTGTCATGGGCTGTGACTGCTGGGAAAGAAGCTGCCAGAACAGTGCTGGGATGGCTAGACAGCAGCCCCAGGCTTCCTTCTAAATCATCTCAGCCAATCAAGCACTTAATGTTCTCTGTTTCTCAAGAACGTTGCACCTCGGCACTGCCCATGTATCTTTCAAGTTTTATCTTCAGCATCTTATAAATCACCCATTAAATACCTCCCAACTAATGCACATGGCTGTTGTTCTCAGCCAGAGCTGAAAAGTGCACAAATCAGTTTTACTGCATATTAGTCCTGCCCAGTGGGCTAAAAATAATAATAATAATAAGAGGGAAACCAGAGAATAGAGGACAGCTCTGAGCAGTTCTGGGCTGGAGGAGCACGATGGGCAGTGAAGGAAGGAGGTCCCTGTCTACCAGCACCCCCTCTCCAGGAGCCCTTCCTACTGCAGAAGCCAACGGTAATGGCTCACTCTTTCTTTCTTTCTTTCTTTCTTCCTTACCTCTTATTTATCCTGTTTTCTATGTACACACACACACACACACACACACACACACACTTTATTGAGGTACATGTGATGTATAGAAATTGCACTTAGTAAAAACTAATAAACACATTGTAATTGTTTGGAAATACATGTACATTGCAGCATCACATGATGCCATCATCACAATCAAGGTACTAAGCATATACGCCACCTCAAAAATGTCTCAGGTTCATGTGTGTGAGTGTGTGTGAGAGAGAGAGAGAGAGAGAGAGAGAGAGAGA
The DNA here is from genome assembly GCA_009823505.1 of Rhizomys pruinosus. Lineage (NCBI taxonomy): Eukaryota > Metazoa > Chordata > Mammalia > Rodentia > Spalacidae > Rhizomys > Rhizomys pruinosus. The sequence goes on from VZQC01012376.1 coordinate 1,043,950, forward strand.
GAGAGAGAGAAAGAAAGAAAGAAAGAAAGAAAGAAAGAAAGAAAGAAAGAAAGAAAGAAGGAAGGAAGATTGGACTAGTTACTTATTTGCTGTTATGATAAAGCACCACGACCAAGGCAACTTACAGAAGGAAGAGGTTTGGGCTTACAGTTCCAGAGGGAGAAGAGTCCATTGTGGCAAGGGAGGCATGGTGGCTGATGGCCAGAGCAGAAAGCTGAGTATTCTCATCTTCAAGCACACACTGGAGAGAGAGAGAGAGAGAGAGAGAGAGAGAGAGAGAGAGAGAGAGAGACAGAGAGAGAGAGAGAGAGATTGACTCTGAGTGAGGCAAGGCTATACACTCTCATGCTTTCTTTAGCAAAACCAAACCTTCCAAACCTTGGCAAACATCACACCAACTATTTGAAAACTTGATGCCTATGGGGGGAATTCTCATTCACACAACCTAACATATAATCTACTCCAACGTAATTTGAAGTACACAATAGTTTTCTTAACCACAGGCATTATGCTGCATAGCAGATCTCTAGAACATGTTCTTCTTATACTACTGAAACTTTATATTATTGATTAACAATGTTCCTCCTCCTCCTCTTCCTCTTCCTTCTCCTTCTCCTCCTCCTCCTCCCCACTTTCTCCTACACCCCATACCCTTGGACATCACCATTCTATTCTTGCTACTGAGTTTATTTTATATACTTCATGTAAGTGACATCATGTGATATTTGCCCACTTGTCCTCCTGCGATTGGATTATTTCAATTAATAGAACATTCTGTAAGCTCACCCACAATGAAACAAATGTCAAAATTTTTTTTCTTTTTTAAGCCTGACTAATACTCTATTGTATGGATATTCAAACTTATTGTCCATTTGTGTGTTATTTTCTTTTTATAAAACAAAATGCCTTCATATGCTGTATAATTAAATAGTAAAGGAGTGATGAGATTTCCACATTTATGATTCCATCTGGCTGGAGTGAATTCTCAAGCTCATTTTCCCTTTCAACATCATTACAGAAATCAGATATTGCTGGGAAAGTTAACGCCAGCACATAAAGCTCTCGCGTGCTGCTTTTTGGAATTGCGATGAACTATAGTCCAGCACTGAGAGAGTCTCTCCCTGGGCTGTGTGATTACAAAGTGCCCATTGGCCCCCAGATTACAAACAGCTCCTCCACCAACCTACCCCCTTGACCAGAACATCCTCTATTGAATTACATTACTATTTCCAGCAAGTTTCTAGGAAAATACACATAATGCACAGGAAGCTAAGAAAAGGCAGATTGCTACAGGCCTGGGTCATTGTGTCATCCTACAGAAGTTCCCTCCCCATCACAAGGCATTCCTGGAGCTAGGAATAGAACCAAACTCTACTGTTTTTCATATATATATATATATAATATATATATATTATATGTATAATAAAGTTTAACTTATAAATTAGGTACAGAAAGCAATTAACCACAACTAATAATAAAATAGAACAATGTTAATAATATACTGCAATAAAAGTTACCTAAAACCTATAAAATTTTACTTCAGGAATTTTCCATTTACCACCTTTGGATCCTGGTTGACTGCAGGTAACTAAAGCCATGGGCAGGGGAGACTATTGTACTGGAAAAGGAATCAGTAGAGTTTCAGCATCAGCATCTTCCCATAAAATTACACAGCATTCAAAAATCAAAATCAATTTGGCAGAAGACAGAGAAATTACAGGAATTTTTCAAGCTATTATTATGCATGATCTGTTTATGTTAGGGAAACAGGAAAACAGGAGCAGGGTGACTGGGAGGGGTTGCCTAGGGCTTGAGAACACGTGTGTGTGTGTGTGTGTGTGTGTGCGTGTGTGCGTGTGTGTGTGCGTGTGTACATGCATGTGGTCATCCCAGAAAAGAATTTATACGGATGAAATTGTATAGAACATGGGACTTCCTAAGAAGGTGACTCAAAAGAAAGAGGAAGATGTCTTGACAACGGAAGCCACTGAGATGTGTCTGCACATACCCACGACTGGCTCAACTTGGGAAGAATTCATCAGAGAAGCTTTAGAAACATCTGTTCAGCAGCCCCTGCGACAAGCCCCGTGCTAGTCATTGTCACTATGTCTTCTGTCTAAGCATCTTCATCTCTAAACCAATCAAGGCCCTTTTCGAGTAGAAACACCTCAGGGCCCTTGAAGCTTGGTGCCTATTGACCTAGGAAAGGTGACAGGACTGGTCATGGATATCAACCTGGGATGAATTTCAAGCCCCAAATACCTGGGGAGAGACATTATATTCCAATAAATTGATGAAGAAGATGATTGAGAGTGAGAGCTGAAGAGTATGGCATAATCACAGGAATAGAAACTTACATGTTTCAGAGCACAAGAACCCCAGGGGCAAGCAATATGATGCCATATGGATACTGTGTGGTCACTGGGAACCCAGGTGATAGCCAGGTTTCTGCTCATTACCCTAGTGCTGGCTGGGGAGTATGGCCTGAGCTTCATGCTATAGGTGTTGTGCTGGACAGAGCCCTCCAGAAGCTTCACACTGTACCTCTGCCTCCATTTGACCAGAGTTTAATCACATCACCAAACCTAGCTTCTGCGGAAAACAGAGAACTGTTTTCATGTGCTTCCCAGCTATTCCTCCTGAAAGTATACTTAGACAAAAGACAGAATACTGTGAGTTTACTGTAGGGGAAACTAAGTATTTGGTACATGAACAGCAGATTCCACCACATCCAGTGACTAGGATTTAAGAGAAATAGTTCTAATACAGTACAAAAGAGATATTCAAAATCTGTTCACTGGTGTGAACAGAAATGAATCATTAAGAGCCACGGAAGGGAGGGCTGTGAACATGGCCCAGTCATTAAAGTGCTTGTTTTGTGGGCATGAGGAACTGAGTTTGAATTCCAGAACTCATGTAAAAGCCAGATAGGGTGGTGTAAACAGCCACAAACAAGGGACTATTATTCACAGAATATGGAAGCTGAAGGTCAGCACCTGAAGCTGGCCTGTGACCACCACTGTGGCCTGTGCACATCCATACTCACACACAAAAAAGTACACATATACACAGACACATACACGAGAATTTGTACCACTATACCAATCTACATAATTATATTAAGAAATAATAAGTATAATTTCAAAAATAAATAGAGGGAAAAGCCAATGACTGCAAGAGGTGTGAGTCTAAATCCAATACCTTGTGGCATGAAGAGTTAACTCACCTGAATTCAAAGCATCTGCAGTCTATTCAGTTGCAGTCTGACTGGCCCTGGGGGATTCTGGGCTTTCCGATTCTGTAGGAGATGGTACCTCTACAATCTTGCTTAGGTTTCCATCATCTTCAAAAATGCCCCAACATACCACTCTTTACTTAGCAATTGATCTTGAGAGTGGGTGGAGTGTCCTTGCTTAGATTCTGTAGGACTCTGGAGGTTCCCCAGTCTATAGCAGCTTCCAACTTCTCAGTCCCTCCCTGCCCTCTAGCCACCATGAACCAGGGACTTTATCTTGTTTTGCTGTTCATTGTGCCCTAACATCTAGCACAGTGACATATACCTAAGTTACTAGCACCAAATGTACCTCATGGATCCCCCGGGGTACTTTGTCTTATCACGCTATGCGTGAATATCCATGAGATTCTCCAGTTTGCAAACAAAATCCAGACCCCTTGCACCCACATTCTCGTTACCCCTGACAATTTTTCTGCCCATCCATCTGGAACTCCAGCCACATCCAATAAGAGAGTCTCCCCTCCGCCCCTCTACACTCAGTGCTGAGCCATTTCCCTCACTTTTTAGCTCCTCTTCCCATCAAATCTTCTCCCTCCAGGGCCTAATGTCTCAAAATTTTGAATAATGTCTGATCCCTAAATCTAGCCGATAATAGCATTCTCTTCCAAGTGATTGAAATCAGAATGTTTTTCATCTGTCCCACTGTGTACAGGTTATATTGTCTTTCCATATTGTACATGGTTGTTTCCGTGTCCTAGTACCATCCTGCAATGTGACTCAGAGAAGTCGTGTAAGGAAGTAGCAGAGTTGTGATTTCAGTCACAGCCATTACATTCCAGAGGGTCATTTTCCTCCAGGACCCAGACCTCCTCAGGTCACATGAATATGTCTTAACATATTGCCCCACAGTCGGCTCATCTTTGCCTATGACCCCACAGCTTCAGATTCACCTGCATGGCTGTCACCCTTCTTCTTGACAGGGGCCCCTCTGCTTGCTTATCAACCACAGTAAAGGTTGTGCGATGCAAGGAGCCTCTTGAGTTGCTTATCAAGTGATGAAATCTCAATGGCACTCATGAAAGCAATGAACCATATTCTTGTTTGGTCACTTTAGAAGTGTATTAGAAATGGAGAATGCATCTTCTCAGATGGGAGATGGGAAGTCCACTCCAAAGCCTACTGTCAACCAGCTAGCTAAACTTGCTCCCCCACTAGGGCCTCAGTTTCCTAATATGCATAGAAGATGTTTGAGTTAAAGATCTCTCAGGGGGCTGGAAAGTGGTTAGGAGCACCGACTGCTCTTGCAGAGGACCTGGGTTCAGTTTCCAGCACCTACCTGGTAGCTAATAACCATCCATAGCTTCAGTTCCAGAGGATTCAGCATCCTCTTCTAGCTGCATGGACATGTGCTATACTTACATACAACCAGTCTAATACTCATAGATAAAACAAAAATAAATACCCACCCCCAAATTAAAGATCTCTCAGTACGATTTCAACAAAAAAATGCCTTCTGTCATTGAATTACATTGCCAGTAGCTGTGTCCCATATGAAGGGATTTACCAAAGTGCCACTCTGTTAAGATCAGCCCAACATCGGTTCTGTACAGCGCCACCTCCCACTCTACCCTGCACATCTTCAGGAATCTGACTGTGGTGTTGCAGAAATGGCTTGGCAGTTAAGAGCACTGGCTGCTCTTGCAAAAGATCCAGGTTCAATTCCCAGCATTCATATGCCAGCTAATACCTGTCTTTAACTCCAATTCCAGGGGCTATGATGCCCTCCTCTGGCCTCTGTGGGCACGGCATGCATGTGGTGCCCTTACACTCACATACATAAAATAAATTAAATTAAAAAAAAATCTGAATGTGCATCCATATCCCAACTCTACACCTCAGCTTGCTTCATGAAATGCTTCTCTGGCCAGACCCTGTGGGATCCCAGAACTAAAGCCACCCACAGCCTCCAAACTCCTCCCATGAATCCAGATCTCATCCGGCTGGTGTTTCAGTCTTGTGTGTTGGCAAGTGCTGCCACCTGCTGGATTATTGGTCTCTGGGCAGTCAAGCTAGAAAACCAGCCCCTTTTGCTCCCTGGGACCAGTGATGCATCACGGAAAGTGCCTTTGTTTGTTATTTACACTATGGTCCCCAGGACCCCATCTGTTACCCTGAACCTTCTTTCTGATGTAATTGAGATTTTTTAAAGTTAGATGCATGAGAGCCTCATGTCTAATCATTCACCCTACATGGCCAGCTCCAGGCTCTGGGCCAAGGTTCTGCAAAGATAATAAATACCAGGCACTAAAACTAGTTCTGGACAAGTGTTCTGGAAAGCAGAGGAGCCTGCAGCTTGAGTCTAGCAGGTTTGTTCACGGCTCTTTCTGGAGGGAGCTCCAGATCCTTAATCCTGCTGGGAAGCTACCAAGACAGAAGTTGTAGGTGATGGCTTCCTGTGACCTACGTCCACCAATCAATCTCATCTCCATCTACAATTACATTTTCACCCAGAAGGCCCTGGCCTAAAAATTAAAGAAGTGTGGGTCATGTAATATGAATCATAGATACGTTAAAATCTCAGAATGCTAGAACTATACAGTAGCAATCTTCAGAGTTCACAGAATACAGGTGGAAAATCTTCCATGAGGCAAGTCACTTTCCAAGTTCAATTAGCCAGCAATTGGTCAACTGGAGCAAAAGCTTGTGTCCCTGTGTCCTTCTCCGGGATGCAGTGACTCCTTACAGCAGAAATCATGGGAACAGGTATAACAGAAGATCATACATGACAATAAAGAAAGCCTAGTCTTTAATTTCATGAAGCAATTTGTTGTTCACTCAACATACTTTCCATATGTAAAACACACATAAGATCTCAAACACAAAGCTCTTGAGTATAATAATAAAATTAATAAATATAAAGTACTTAGCATAGCACTCTTCACATGCTAAACATTAAATATATTATATATGTAACTAGGCCAGGCGTGGTGGCGCACGCCTTTAATCCTAGCACTTGGGAGGCAGAGGCAGGCAGAGGATCTCTGTGAGTTCAAGGCCAGCCTGGTCTACAGAGCGAGTTCCAGGACAGCTGGGGCTGCAGGGAAACCCTGTCTCAAAAAGACCAAAAATAAATAAATAAATATATATGTAACCAATTTTTAATAATTTATTCATAATACCAACAGCATATATATATATATAAACAATGAGCCAATACATCAAAGTCATTCATCATTTACAGAAAAGGAAGGGTTCTGTCATTCCATAAATAAGCAGAGTAGAAGTTACAGAGATCCACATGCATCAACTACCCAAAAGGATTTCAGCACTTTCCAGCTAACACTGAGCAATAGTACAACCTCAGGTACCAGTTCTGGCACATAGAGGTTACAGCCAATAAACTGAATGAACATCAAGGGTGGAAATCCAAATTCAGTCACCATTAGTCCATAATCAAATTCTGGGAAACAGGAAAATGAACTAATTAACAAAAATTACATAGCACTTGTTATTTGCCAGGCACTATTTTAAATGTTTTACAATTAACCATCAAGCTCAATCCAATAAGAAAGCAATAAAAGGACAGTTAATAAATGTCAACCACACATACGTGTATCCACATGTGGACTCTCCCTCTCCCCTGGCTCTGCTCAGGAGCCACCTAACTTTCCATATCCCTCTCTTGTCAGCTGTATCTCACCTCCTCTTACCTATTCAAAGCCATAACTTTTCAGCAACTCTCCCTTCTCTCTCCTCTGGACCATAAGAAAGCAGGGTAAAAATACGGTGTTTTCCTCCCTCTGAAAATGAAACTACACAGGGAAAAAAAACCCTGTTGACTCCATTTACCTTTCTCTCCTTTGATCAAAACTACCTGAAACATTCTCTCTATTCACTGTCTCTTGTTTCTTTCTCAACACTCTGCTCAGTTTCTTACCACAGCAAGTAATCCAAAGTCAGGGCCACCATGGGACTCTGTTGTTTCAAGGATCAGCTCATCCTTGGTCCACAGCTAGCAAGAAATGAAATGCACCACTTCCACCCATTCCCTCCCAGGCTTCCAGTGTACCTCAGCCATGTATGTTTCCTTGGTCCTCTCTGTTCCAACCTGTTAACTAGTTAACTACTTCCTTGTCCAAATGCTTGGTTACCAAGGATCTCTCTCTCTCTCTCTCTCTCTCTCTCTCTCTCTCTCTCTCTCTCTCTCTCTCTCCTCTCCTCTCCTCTCCTCTCCTCTCCTCTCCNAAGAAGGCAGTTTTTAACGATTTTACAAGAGAATACCTCTTAAGATACCTTATAACAGCTGGGTCCATCTACAGCTGGGAGAATGACCTGCATCATCACATATTCCTCCTTTTCTATGGGGGGGAGTTAAGAAGTCTCTTGTATTAAAACCTTTGTGGCACCTAGAATTGTAAGCTTCATTAGGATTCATTAAAAATCGTTGTTACTAGTAGGATCCAGAAGAGGGGCCTGATGTCTGCAGCAATCTGAGACATTTTCTTCCCTTCAAGCCCAGAGGAGGTCAACCTTCTGCTGGCACTTTCTGGTACATCTACTTACTGCAAGCTGCATTTTCTTTCTCAGCATTAGTGTTGGTTGATACTCTTGGCCTGTTGGAACATACAAATCCTTTCCCATAGTTAGTTTTAAGATTTGGATTGCAAGTTTTTTTTGACAAAAAGTTTTTCATATTATCTATATCCCTCTTTAGCTTTAATTAAAAACTGAACAATTCTTTGGGATGTGGTATAACAAATGTTCTCTATAATTTTGCTGTCATATAGTATCACCTGGTAGCAATCTCTTTCACCTATAGGATGATTTAACTCAAAAAATAAAGTTTGTTTCCCAGTTAATCACATACAGTAACCCAAAACAGCATGGGTGAACTTGATGAAATCTGGGCCTTGATTCTACCCTATAGGTATAGTATAATACAACTGCTTTTTGATACTCATGGGTTCAAAAATAAAAACCTAAGATTTTATTATTTTTATTTTTTATGTGTATGATGTGTACTGTCTGCATGTAGGTTGGTGCACCCGTGTCGTGCAATGGCGTGAGGTCAGAAGAGGTGCGGGATTCCCGGGCTGAACTGAGATTAAAAAGATGGTTCTCAGGCACGCCGGTGGTGCTGGGGATTGAACCCAGGTCCCATGCTCAAGGAGCAGGTCAGCAACTCTTAACCACTGAGGCCATCTCTCTAGCCCCAATTGACAAACATTTTAAAGGTCAGGAAACAACCTTGATTATGTACATTTCTCATTGATTATAGTCATGTAGAGTATCACTCAGCTTTAAAAAAATTTTTTAAATTTGTAATTTATTATTTGTATGTATATGAAGTACTGTCTTGACATGCAGGTTTGTAGCACTGTGTCATGCAATGCCTCGGAGGTCAGAAGAGGGGTGTCCAGATTCCCCTGGAATGGAGTTTCTCTGGAATTGGAGTTTCAGATGGTTCTTCACCGCCATGTGGGTGCTGGGATTGAATCCAGGTCCTTGAAGATGGTCAGCGACTCTTACCGCTAGGGAACCATCGTCGCCACCCGACCTCACTCAGCTTTTTTATACATCCCAGACCCACCTGCTAGGACAGAGGGCCTCCCAGGGTGGGCTGGCCCGCCCACATCACTCACCCATCAGAATAGGTCCTGTAGATACGCCCACAGGCCAGTCTTGATGGCAATCGTCCCATGTGAGGGGTCTCTTTCCCAGCGACCTACTTAGTCCAAATTGACAAAAACTAACCAGTAAGCCAGAACCATTGACTTTTTTTTTATAGTTAACTTTCTCGAGACACGATTTTCCTTAAAATAAAAATGCATCTACTTGGATATGGCTTGGAAAATGGTGTACTTGTTTACACAAAGCAAACGTCATGGTATGTTTCCACCCCTTCATAAGTTTTCTTATTTGGAGTCAATCTTTCTTCAGCCTTGACTCTAGTCAACCATTCAGGTGCCTTTAGTAATCATAAAACAAATCTGCTTTCCTCAAAATTTTACATAAATTAAAGCAGACAGTATGTGTTGTTTCTGTGCCTGGATTATTTATTAATTGATTATAGTAAAGATGTATTATTTTTATTTATATGTATCAAATGTTTTGCCTGCATGTGTTTAGTTATACACCACACCAGCAGTGCCCAAAGAGGTAGAAGAGGGAAGATCAGAACTGAGTAAGACAGATGGTTGTCCAGCCACCTGTGCATTCGGGGAACTGAAACCCAGGTCCTATGTAAGAAAGCAAGAGCCTCTAACCACGTGAGCTAGCTCTCTCTTGCCCTGGCCTGGAGTCTTGGGATCAGCGAAATCATTTTGAGATTCATCCTTGTTGTTGCTAACATCACCCATTGATTCCTTTTTACTGTCACTAAATTCCATTATATGCGTTCCACTGTAAGGATGTACCACAGTTCATTCTGGGATTGTTATGAATAGCTCTGCTATCAGCATAGTGTGAATGACATGTAGTTTTCATTGTTCTTGCATCTGAAATTCCTGGGACCATAGGTGAGCATCTGTTTAATGAAAGCCCACCTGTCTTCTACAATGACTCCATTTTCCACATTTACCATCACTGGCCCATAACCTTGCTTCTGGGAGTCCCTTAAATTTAAGCCATACTGCTGGTTACACGGTAGTACTCTGCTATCGTAGCCTTAATTTTCATTAAGTGTGATGATATATAATGTTGAGCATTTACTTTTGACTATTTATATATTTTGTCTTTTGAAGTGTTTGCTCAAGTCTTTTGCCCATTAAAAAGAGTGTTTTGACTTCTTATTGAGCTGACAGTTTTCGTTGTATTTTTAGGATGAAGGTCCTTATCAGATGTAAGCATTTCTCGAATATTCTCAGCTTGTCTGTGGTTGCCTTTTCTTTTTCCTTATTATCTTTCAAAGGGTGGGTACGTGTTGATAATTTCAATGAAGCAAACTATATATAGGTTTTAAGGTAGCTACTGATTTTTGTATCATACTTAAGAACTATTTGCTTAGAGCCAGAGCGATGGCTCGGTCAGTAGAGCAATTGCTGTGCGAGCATGGAGAGCTGAGTCTGGTCCCCAGAACCTGTGAAGAAAAATGCCAGGCCTGCTGCTGCCCACTTGAAATTCCAGTGTTGCTGTGGCAGAGACAAGTGGGTCCCTGGGGCTTGTTGAACCAGCCAGTCGAGCCCACTCTGCAAGCACTTGGATAGTGAGACAACCTGTTTGAACAAGTTTACTTTGTGATGGGGGCTGAGGATATAGTTTAGGTAGCGGAGTGCTTCCCTGGGCATGCACAAGGCACCAGATTAGGTCCCCAGCACTGCTACAAGTGGGCATGGTAGTACATGGCTTAACCCTAGTACTCAGGAATGGAGGCAGTGTATCGTAAACTACAGCACTGACTACATAGTGAGTTTGAAGCAGCCAGGGATGAAGTCGGACCCTGGTGCTCAGAAACAAAAACAACAGAAGGTAAACCATTTGTGAGGAATGACACATAAGGTGTGTTTCTAGCTGCCACATCACGTACATAACACATCCACACGCACACACAATATCTTTGCGTTATGAAGATTTTCAAATGTTAAGAATTTCCTTCTCAATACATACTGGGATTAAATGCTTGAACTACCATGGCCAGCTGTTCACATCTTCTTTAATTGTCAGGAGTATATTAAAAAGGTTTTAGTGTCTGTCTTACACATGTTTTGTTAACTTTACCCCTAAACATGCCATATTTTTGAAGCTCCTATAAATAGTACTTACTTTTAAAAAAACTTTATATTTTCATTGTTATTATTTGGAGAAAACAGCTGATTAGAAAATGGCGATGGTGGTGTCTGTTCCCGTGTCAATTCACTGGTTAGCAGAGGTAGAGATTTTTAAAAAGTAAGGCTCTATCTGTCATAATAACTCTGGCTGGTGGCTGAGTGAGATAAGTAGTGACTCAACGTAGCAAGAGGTAGTGATGGCTCAAATATTAGTGTAACTTTTGGACATGATAAAGGTAACTATTAAAGCTGTTAGATAAATGAACCGAAGGAGAGGAGAGGAGGGAGGAGGAGTAGAGGAGGAAGAGACTAGAGATGGAGATAGGAGAGATATTTATTGAAGGGCACATCTACATTGGCAGGTGTTTTCTGACTTAAACATTTGTTTCAGATAATATTTTATTCAGGAGTATCTTATCAGCCAAAATATGTTTCTCTCTCTCTCTCTCTCTCTCTCTCTCTCTCTCTCTCTCTCTCTCTCTCCTCTCCTCTCCTCTCCTCTCCTCTCCTCTCCTCTCCTCTCCTCTCCTCTCCTTCAGGTTCATTTATCTAACAGCTTTAATAGTTACCTTTATCATGTCCAAAAGTTACACTAATATTTGAGCCATCACTACCTCTTGCTACTTTGAGTCACTACTTATCTCACTCAGCCACCAGCCAGAGTTATTATGACAGATAGAGCCTTACTTTTTAAAAATCTCTACCTCTGCTAACCAGTGAATTGACACGGGAACAGACACCACCATCGCCATTTTCTAATCAGCTGTTTTCTCCAAATAATAACAATGAAAATATAAAGTTTTTTTAAAAGTAAGTACTATTTATAGGAGCTTCAAAAATATGGCATGTTTAGGGGTAAAGTTAACAAAACATGTGTAAGACAGACACTAAAACCTTTTTAATATACTCCTGACAATTAAAGAAGATGTGAACAGCTGGCCATGGTAGTTCAAGCATTTAATCCCAGTATGTATTGAGAAGGAAATTCTTAACATTTGAAAATCTTCATAAGCAAAGATATTGTGTGTGCGTGTGGATGTGTGTATGTACGTGATGTGGCAGCTAGAAAACAACCTTATGTGTCATTCCTCACAAATGGTTTACCTTCTGTTGTTTTTGTTTCTGAGACAGGGTCTTACTTATCCCTGGCTAGCTTCAAACTCACTATGTAGTCAGTGCTGAGTTTACGATCCACTGCCTCCACTTCCTGAGTACTAGGGTTATAGCCATGTACTACCATGCCCACTTGTAGGCAGTGCTGGGGACCTAATCTGGTGCCTTGTGCATGCCCAGGGAAGCACTCCGCTACCTAAACTATATCCTCAGCCCCCATCACAAAGTAAACTTGTTCAAACAGGTTGTCTCACTATCCAAGTGCTTGCAGAGTGGGCTCGACTGGCTGGTCAACAAGCCCCAGGGACCCACTTGTCTCTGCCACAGCAACACTGGAATTTCAAGTGGGCAGCAGCAGGCCTGGCATTTTTCTTCACAGGTTCTGGGGACCAGACTCAGCTCTCCATGCTCGCACAGCAATTGCTCTACTGACCGAGCCATCGCTCTGGCTCTAAGCAAATAGTTCTTAAGTATGATACAAAAATCAGTAGCTACCTTAAAACCTATATATAGTTTGCTTCATTGAAATTATCAACACGTACCCACCCTTTGAAAGATAATAAAGGAAAAAGAAAAGGCAACCACAGACAAGCTGAGAATATTCGAGAAATGCTTACATCTGATAAGGACCTTCATCCTAAAAATACAACGAAAACTGTCAGCTCAATAAGAAGTCAAAACACTCTTTTTAATGGGCAAAAGACTTGAGCAAACACTTCAAAAGACAAAATATATAAATAGTCAAAAGTAAATGCTCAACATTATATATCATCAAATTAATGAAAATTAAGGCTACGATAGCAGAGTACTACCGTGTAACCAGCAGTATGGCTTAAATTTAAGGGACTCCCAGAAGCAAGGTTATGGGCCAGTGATGGTAAATGTGGAAAATGGAGTCATTGTAGAAGACAGGTGGGCTTTCATTAAACAGATGCTCACCTATGGTCCCAGGAATTTCAGATGCAAGAACAATGAAAACTACATGTCATTCACACTATGCTGATAGCAGAGCTATTCATAACAATCCCAGAATGAACTGTGGTACATCCTTACAGTGGAACGCATATAATGGAATTTAGTGACAGTAAAAAGGAATCAATGGGTGATGTTAGCAACAACAAGGATGAATCTCAAAATGATTTCGCTGATCCCAAGACTCCAGGCCAGGGCAAGAGAGATAGCTCAGTGGTTAAGAGCTCTTGCTCTTCTTACATAGGACCTGGGTTTCAGTTCCCCGAATGCACAAGGTGGCTGACAACCATCTGTCACTGCAGTTTCGGGGTTCTGACTTTCCCTCTGACCTCTTTGGGCACTGCTGGTGTGGTGTAACTAAACACATGCAGGCAAAACATTTGATACATAAAATAAAAATAAATACATCTTTTACATATATGAATTAATAAATAATCCAGGCACAGAACAACACATACTGTCTGCTTTAATTTATGTAAAATTTTGAGGAAAGCAGATTTGTTTTATGATTACTAAAGGCACCTGAATGGTTGACTAGAGTCAAGGCTGAAGAAAAGATTGACTCCAAATAAAGAAACTTATGAAGGGGTGGAAACATACCATAGCTTTGCTGTGTGTAAACAAGTACACATTTTCCAAAGCCATATCAAGTAGATGCATTTTATTTTAAGGAAAATCGTGTCTCGAGAAAGTTAACTATAAAAAAAAAAGTCAAGGTTCTGGCTTTACTGGTTAGTTTTGTCAATTTGGCACTAAGTAGAGTCAGTTGGGAAGAGAGACCCTCAATGGAAGAATTGCCATCAGACTGGCCTGTGGGCGTATCTACAGGGACCTATTCTGATGGGTGAGTGATGTGGGAGGGCCAGCCCACCATGGGAGGCCCTGTCCCTAGGCAGGTGGGTCTGGGATGTATAAAAAAGCTGAGTGAGGGCTGGACAGATGGCCTAGCGGTTAAGAGTGCCGACCACTCTTACAGAGGACCCTGATTCAATCCCCAGCACCCACATGGCGGTGAGAACCATCTGAAACTCCAATTCCAGAAGAACTCCAGTTCCAGGGGAATCTGACACCCTCTTCTGACCTCCGAGGCATTGCATGACAAGGTGCACAAACCTGCATGCAGACAGTACATTCATATACATACATAAATAAATTAAATTTAAAAAATTTTTTTAAAGCTGAGTGATACTCTACATGACTATAATCAATGAAGAAATGTACATAATCAAGGTTGTTTCCTGACCTTTAAAATGTTTGTCAATTGGGGCTAGAGAGATGGCTCAGTGGTTAAGAGTGCTGACTGCTCTTGCAGAGGACCTGGGTTCAATCCCCAGCACCCACACGGCGGCTGAGAACCATCTTTTTAACTCCAGTTCCAGGGGAATCCGACGCCCTCTTCTGACCTCCACGCCATTGCACGACACGGGTGCACCAACCTACATGCAGACAGTACACTCATACACATAAAAAATAAAAATAATAAAATATTTTAGGTTTTTATTTTTGACCCATGAGTCTCAAAAAAGCAGTTGTATTATACATACCTATAGGGTAGAATCAAGGCACAGATTTCATCAAGTTCACCCATGCTGTTTTGGGTTACTGTATGTGATTAACTTGGGAAACAAACTTTATTTTTGAGTTAAATCATCCTATAGGTGAAAGAGATTGCTACCAGGTGATACTATATGACAGCAAAATTATAGAGAACATTTGTTTATACCAATCCCAAAGTAATTGTTATACAGTTTTTAATTAAAGCTAAAGGGGGATATAGATAGATATGAAAACTTTTTGTCAAAAAAAACTTGCAATCCAAATCTTAAAACTAACTATGGGAAAGGATTTGTATGTTCCAACAGGCCAGAGTATCACCAACTTAATGGCTGAGAAAGAAAATGCAGCTTTGCAGTGAGTAGGATGTACCAGAAAGTGCCAGCAGAAGGATTGACTCCTCTGGGCATTGAAGGGAAGAAATGTCTCAGATTGCTGCAGACATCAGGCCCCTATCTGGATCCTACTAGTAACAACGATTTTTAATGAATCCTAATGAAGCTTACCTTCTAGGTGCCACAAAGGTTTTAATACAAGAGACTTTCTTAACTCCCCCCCCATAGAATAAGGAGAAATATGATGATAATGAGGTCATTCTCCAGCTGTAGATTGGAGCCAGCTGTTATAACAGGTATAACAAGGTATTCTCTTGTAAAATCGGTAAAACTGCCTTCTTTAATTGACTAATGGACATAGAAACTGTGAAAAGGATTATTCTCTATTCAGAACCAAATATAATGCTAAAGTCTCCTTAAGCTATGCACTTAAAATATATTAATACAGGAGCTCTGACATCAACAATGGATTATTCTACCAAGGAGATGTTGGCCAGGGGATCCAAGCCCCCACAAAAGGTAAAGGCTTCTTGCCTCCAAACTGGGATATCTGCAGGAAGAGAGGCGATAAGGGCCTGCTGTTGAAGACCTGATATAAACATGGGAAAGATGTATGGAGACCACACTTGCAAGTATACAGATGGTCTCTGGAATGCCAGAGAGTGTTACCAAAGGCCACTAAACCAATAAAGCAAATATAGGTCTCTTTGAGTCAAGCAAGACTCCTCCGTCAGCTACACCTCATCTGCCTGGAAATACTGTGCAGCAGTGGCAGCCATATGTCTGTATATCCCAAATCTAATTGGCTATTAGCTCTCTCCTTGGAGGAATAACCCACGGCTGATGCCACAAGCTTACATCCTCTAATGGTTAGGAGATGTTATAAACCACATGAAGACCCTGTCTACTTAACAGAAGAAAATGTAATTCATGGATTAACATACCATCCAAACATCTGTGTCTATACCAAAGTAACCTACCATAACAATTAGTACTGTTTAAATACCTATATATCTAATTGCATGTGCTTCATTAGTAGGATCAAAAGGCTATATATTATACTGTTTAAATACCTATATGTCTAATTGCATGTGCTTCATTAGTAGGATCGAAAGGTTATGCCTGGACAAGCTGGCAGCCCATGAAAGGAAACAGCCAGAATTGACTAGAGACCAAGACAACAGCTCCAGAGAAAGTAGACTGTTTTGCTTCTCATCTACCTGTGCCCCTTTTCTAAGCCTAGGGAACAATCTGCGGAAGAGGGGGTGCGGTAGAATGTAAGGGCTGCGATTGGGGCGAATGGTGAAACTACAACAATATAGACTGGACACTCATTTGATCAACTTGATTGAACATACAAGCCACCCCTGCTGGATGGTGGGACCCATGAGCTGTGTGGGTTTGGGCACAACTGCTTGCAAATTGGTTTTACATGAAGGATGCTTGTACTAACAAATTATCACTTATTGTTAAAAAAAAATGAAAACAAAACAAAACAAAAAAGCAGAGAAAGATGCAGAAAAGTTACGGCAGAATGCATGATCTGGGATGGGTAGGGGTGGGGTGGGGGGAAGGGAAGGGGATATATGCCTGAACTGAATTGGAAAATGATGTATGAAATACACAAAGCATCAATTTAAAAAAAGACAGAAAAAAATAATAAAATAATAAAAAAACAGTTTATAAAATGTTTGTCAAAATATTAAAAATTCTGAGTCATTTATAAATACATTTGGGAAATGAAAAATATTAAAAGTAGTTATTTTGCCTACTGGAAAATAAAACTATTGTTTCTTTGTAAAAATGTACTAAGTAAAGCTTTGATTTATTTTTGAAAAAACCTGAGTGAGGACGAGTGCAAGCTAGGAAGCAGCCCTCCTCCAGGGCTCCTGCCCCGGAGCCTGCATCTGCCACCCTGACTACCCTCGGTGATGGATTGGACCTAGAAGCACAGGATGAAATAACCCCCATGTTGATTTTCCTCACGGCGTTTATTTATCACAGCAACAGAGAAGTCAGAACACTTCTATGCACTGACTGGCCCCAGCATCCAGCCTGACAGTCGCCGTGCCCGTACTGCCTCCAGCTGTCCTCTCAGACCTGTCCTCTGCAGCTGCAGTTCTTCTCCCCTGCTCTTCCCTCTTCCCGGAATATTTTATCTGTTGATAGTCGCCTGTTTGGTACTCATATTCTCCAGTTTTTATACAATATGTTACTTGCAAAAAGAAGCATTCTATGACTGCGCTGCTTATAGAATTTCCATCTGCACACCATGCTTCCTGGCCTCTTTCCTTGATTGGAGCTTCTCTCCTTAGCTTTGTAGCTTACTGCTTTGAGTTCTAGAGCACCTAAAATTTTTCAAATTGAAGCTGTTACATGAAACCAGATATCTTAATTTGTTCAGTTGCTTTGTTCCTGCTGTTCCTTCCCTAGGGCCAGAAACAGTGTCCGGAACTGGTAGAGATGACAAACTGACCCCAAACATGCCTCCAAAACAGGTTGGATTACAAGTGTCCACCCAGAGGCTACACTTCCCACACCTCTTCCCAGGCACAGTACAGGAAAATTTTGGGTGATAGGTTATCCACAGAAGTGATATGTTGGACTTCTAAGTGAAAATGCTGAAGAAGTGAGTGGGAGCACAGAGAGGAGGGCTGGAGACATGGTTTGGTGGTTAAGAACACTGGCTACTCTTGCAGAGGACCTGGGTTGAATTCCCAGCACCTACATGGCAGCTAACAACCATCTACAACTAACAACCATCTGTAACTAACAACCATCTGTAGCTCTACTTGGGGTTGGGGGTGAGGAGTCTGATGCCCTCTTCTGGCCTCTGTAGACAATGGACTATACCACTGCACTTACAGGCATTTGAGAATATATTTATACATACAAAATAAAATAAATAAAATAAAAATAAATTTTAAAGGAGTGGGATGTATCTTCATCACCCTCTCTTTCCATAATTGCTAGTTAGAAACAAAGAAGCCTGAAAATCTAGTCAATGGCAGAGTCATAAGACAGAAAGAGCCTGGGTTCCAGAATCACCATGTCAAACTTAACTCTAATTTCTGTTTGTTTCCTTTCTGAGACAGGGTCTCCCTGTAGCCCAGCTGGCCTGAACCTCACTATGTAGACCAGGCTGGCCTCTGGAGGGCTGGGATTAAAGGCATGTACCACGACACCTGGCTTAACTCCAATTTAAGCTATAAGCAGTATTTTCTGTGGAAGCTATTATTTCTTGCATTAATATCTGGTCCAGTTGGTCAATAAACATTTTTTTGAATGAATAGATGTCACTGAAAGACAATACCTAAGTGTGCTCTTCATGTATTATCTGACGGAGCACATGTACGTGTGCATGCCACACTGCATACCAATCATACAGTACCAGCTGATGCCTGCACCTGCTAGTTCAATTAGCAATTTCATAAATTAGACTGTTGGGTGAAAAATAATCATCTGTGAGCTTAATTAAAACTTTGTGCCTCGATGACAATTACTGCTAGTACATTAAAGTTTAGCCTAATACTGAGTTTCAGGGGGAAACCAAAATGAAATAATGATCGTTCCTTTCTGATTTCACTATTCATAGATACTATTGCCATAAATCAAAGTAAAAGTCCTATTTAAAACCATAGAATTGGATTTCTGATGGCGATGTCTACAGGATCCTCAATGCATACATATCTCAACTCTTTGAGATGAGCTCAACTTCCCATTTTTAAACATTTACCTTATAGATACAATATATTGGGATCTACAAGTTTTGGAAGAATCTCTCCCTGTCCTCCCCAACAAAGCTTGACTTAGGACTTATCTTGATTTCTTTATGGCCACCAAAACATCTGTCAGGACTCTGGCATATAAAGATTAATCAAAGTAAATGTATTGCCCCTTCATTCCATTTCACAAAAGTTAACGCACTATCAAATAATAATTGTTCCAGTCTCTGCTTAAAGTGAGATCACTTTAAATCACGTCCTATAAGGCTGAAGTATCCCAGAGAAAATTCCTCACCCTCCAAAATAAGATTCCTTGTGAATGAGAAGGAAGCGGAAAAGAGGTTGTGTATCTGAGACCCCAATTTTATCTACTCCAGACAGAAAAACAAGACAGAGGCATTGATCAGCCACCTATTCTCGTATTCTGTTGGAGGCACAAAAGTGTCTATATTTTCCAATATGTATACTGAGACCATCAACAAATTATAGAAACTATAAATCTGTTAAAACCATACTAATCTCTCAAGCTCAGGATACAAAATAAAATAGTAGTTATGAAGCTAGGAGGTCTACATAACTCTATTCTCTCTCTCTCTCTCTCTCTCTCTCTCTCTCTCTCTCTCTCAATCTCACTTAATGAAATAAGTTACATTAGTAAATTTTGAGGTCATAGGCAATAGTTTATATTTTGCATGTTCGCCTATTGAGCTAACATAGATATAGTAAATGTTTAGAATCTCTCTGTCCCTTTGTGTGTGTGTGTGTATTGAATGTGTTAAAACATATTATCATTTGTGTTATTAGTTTCCAACAATGGCTGCCTAATATATATGGTTTTGAAGAATATATTGGTTTGGTTCACATCTTCTTTTAATTATCTGCTTGCTTGATTAAAATGGTTAACTTTCATCAGAGATATCAAAGTTGGACAATATTTGTCAGGGGTGCCCCTAGAGTGAAGTGCTTTTGTGGCCACCCCAGTATTTGCATTGAGCACAGGCAAGCTTAAGCAAACTAGGCTCATAATAAAGACAAAACTCTTCCTGGGTCAAGGCTATCCTTTGGGAAGAGACATATAGTCAAAAAACCTAACTCGTGACTTTTTGACCATCTTGTTGAATATGTAGCTGACATATTCACTAGGGTCTTGCAGAAAGAAATAAAATCCCCAGAACTCAGGAGTTTGGAGTTCCTATTTTTCTGTCCCAACTTATGGGAACTTTAGAGTCCCTTCAAGAATTTAGGGACACAGGCAATGCCCTCCACCCCAGTTCCGTGCTTCACTTTGTCTCTGTTTCCCCCAATGGCCCTCAAAATCTCCTATAAATGATCTTTTTTTGCTTCCTGCCCTAACTCTTCTCTTCCTGGGTCTTCTCACTGTTTCCATCAAGTAGAATTGGAGACAGACAAGATGTTACCTCTTCCTTTCCATTTCTCTTTTCTCAAAAGAGTAAAGCATTCCTCCGATTTGGGAGTCATCTCACTTCCACTGCGTGAGGTGCAAGGAGGACAGCCACTCAGAAATCAAGCTTGTCTTCACAGGCCAACAGCAAGCACAACAGTCCTGACTGAGTAACTTGGCATCACCAAGCATATCTGCCTAAAGACTGGCAAATCTCTATTCCAGCAGCGACAGTTTTAGTTCCTTGGCTTTACTGACAATATAAAAAACAAATGACCTTCTGGGCATGGTGGTGCACACCTTTAATCCCAGCACTTGGGAGACAGAGGTAGGTGGATCACTGTGAGTTCAACACCAGCCTGGTCTACAAAGTGAGTTTCAGGACAGCTGGGGCTACAGGGAGACCCTGTCTCAAAAAGAAAAAAAACAAACAAACAAAACCCAAACGACCTGTCTGTGCTGGTTCATGTGTCTTTCCACTGTGTGCTCTTTAGCCACTGTTGAGTCAAAAGATGCAGGTGGCCTCCTCCTCCTCTTCTTCCTCCTCCTCCTCTTTCTCCTCTTCCTCCTCCTCCTGCTCCTTTTCCTCCTCCTCTTCCTCCTCTTCTTCCTCCTGCTCTTCTTCCTCCTCTTCTTCCTCCTCTTCCTCCTCCTCCTGCTCCTCTTCCTCCTCCTCCCTCTTCCTCCTCCTCTTCTTCCTCTTCCTCTTCCTCATCCTCCTCTTCCTCCTCCTCTTCCTCCTCCTCTTCCTCCTCCTCTTCCTCCTCCTCTTCCTCCTCCTCTTCCTCCTCCTTCTCCTCCTCTTCCTCTTCCTCCTCCTCCTTCTCTTCCTCCTCCTCCTCTTCCTCCTCCTCCTCTTCCTCCTCCCTCTTCCTCCTCCTCCTCTTCCTCCTCCC
>VZQC01012376.1:1071696-1116271 GCA_009823505.1 Rhizomys pruinosus
CCAGACTTCCAAGGGAGAGGGAACTTCAAGGATTTATTGACATGAGGGAGATCACAGCTCTGGCTTCAGGCCCAGCTACTGACATTTGAGATAGATTTAGGCACCACAGTTTGGCTTGGAATTATTTTTTAATTCAAACTAAGGGGTCTGAGTGGGGCATGTTGATCTGCTGGGATGATATCGTTGATGCCCAGGCAAAATTAAGAGACAATGATGCAACTGTGTCCTCCCTCCTCCTCCCGGCTTCCTCCATCCTCTCTTTGAATCCCTTCTCATGCCTTTGTTTCTTGTCCTCATCTGCTTGCTTCCCATGCCCATCACAGATTCCTGAGAGTGGACCCAAGATAGGAAGAGCAGGGCCACACAGCTGGGACATCCAGGAGACCAGGGTCTGTGCACAGCCCAAGACACGGCCTGTCCATTAGACTCGCATATCCTGTCCAGCATTTACCTCCCATAGGTGTCTTGGGCACAAGGGACAAAAGCATCCAGGCTGCATCACATGTAAAGTACTTCCTGGTGTGCTCAGATTCCCCTGACGCTTGCCCTTCATGCACTGCTTCACAACCAGCTGGGGCAGAGCAACGAGAATGAGAGGGAAGAGGTTTAGATTTCACTGAGAAGACTGTTCACTTTCGTGGGAATCAGCACAGCCCCAGAGACTGTTGGACTGAAGCCTCTTGAGAGAAGAACCAAGCATGGTATTGGGTCTTCTTCAGTCCGAATCCCAGGCTAGCCTTGAATTCACTCTGTAGCCTGGGATGGCCTTGAACTTCTGATCCTCCTGCCTAGTACTGTAAGTGTGCACCACCAAGCTCTGAGAGTTTTATGCAGAGCGTGGGATCAAGCCCAGGGTTTGTGCATGGCAGGCAAGCACTCCACCAACTGAGCTACAACTCCAGGATGAGAACGTTTCAGAGTCAGCGGTTATGGAAAGGACTTCTGTGCTGTGGGTTGTCCTTTTCCAGGAAAGATGCAAAAGTTCAGAGAAGGCCAGTGCCTTTCCCAAGGTCACACACTGATTTCATGCAAACCACTGCTTGAAAGAGGATCACAGGCCATTTTTCTATTTCTTGTTTTAAAATATTTTATTTAGGGGCTGGAGAGATGGCTCAGCGGTTGAGAGCGCCGAATGCTCTTGCACAGGACCCGGGTTCGATTCCTAGCACCCACATGGCAGCTAAGAACGGTTTTTAACTCCAGTTCCAGGGGAATCCGACACCCTCTTCTGACCTCCGCAGCATTGCATGACACAGGTGCACAGACCTGCATGCAGAGAGTACAGGGAGCAAATTGCGGAAGAGGAGTTGTGGTAGAATGTAAGGGCTGTGGAGAGATAGGGGTGAATCATGAGACTAGAGCAATATAGTCTGGACTCCTAATTGATCAACATGCCTGTGCATACAAGCTTCTCCAACTGGACTATGGGAACCTTGGGTTGTTCAAAATTTGGACATAGATACTTGCAAAATGCACCAATTACCTAATTGTATGGCAAACTGAGTAACATCAATGTTATCTGAAAACAACTGTGTCATTATATTGTAGAATCCCTTAAAAATAAACAAATAATAAAAAAGAAAAGAAAATGGGAAGATAAAAAAAAGAGTGCTTACTCAGAGGACATGAGTTCAGATCCCAGTCCCCATATGAGGGGGCTCAAACACATCTGAAACTCCAGCTACAGATGATCTGGGACCTTGTCTTGGGATCTGCAGGTACACACATGTGGAATATACAGACATATATGTATAAATAAAACTAAAAATAAATCTTTTTTTTTAGATGTTTTAGGATTTTATTTAATGTGTATGATCATTTGCCTGCTTTTATATACGTGCGTCATGTGTGTTCCTGGTGTGGAAGCAGGCCAGAAGAGTGTCAGGTCTCCTGGATCTGGTGCCACAGAATGTTGTGAGCCATCATGCGGGTGGGCGCTGGGAGCCAGACCCAGGTCCTCTGCAGAAGCAGCCAGTGCTCTTAGCACTAGGCCGTCTCTCCAGCTCCTAGAGAAGTTTGTTTTTAAAAACCAAAACCAAAAAAGGCTTTCAAGTGCAAAGAGAAATGTCTCCCGCTAAAAATAAATCTTAAAAATGTTTAAAAAGGGGGGGCTGGAGAGATGGCCTAGAGGTTAAGGGCACCGACCTCTCTTACAGAGGACCCGGGTTCGATCCCCAGCACCCACATGGCAGCCGAGAACCATCTGAAACTCCAATTCTAGGAGAACTACAGTTCCAGGGGAATCCGACACCCTCTTCTGACCTCTGCAGCATTGCACGACTTGGGTGCACAAACTTGCATGCAGACAGTACATTCATACATACAGAAATAAATAAAGTTTAAAAAAATGTTTAAAAAAATTTTTTTAATTTAAAAAACATTAAAAATATATTTTATTTATTGTTTTATTTCATTTTATGTGTAGGTAGGTGCACCTGTGTTGTGTAGTGTCTGCAAATGTCTGAAGAGGGCGCCAGATCCTCTAGAACTGAAGTGATAAATGACTGTTAGTCACCATGTGGTTGCTGGAATTCAAACCCAAGTCCTCTGCAAGAGCAGCCAATGTTCTTAACCACTGAGCCATCTCTCCGCCCCTCCCCCCCCATTTTTTCCATTTCTTGCGACTCTTTGAATGATATGAGGCACTACAGTTTAGGTCGAGTTTCAAAATAGTGTTAACTGAGCACCAGCTAATGTCGAGCATTTGGCACATGAAGGGACTTCGAATGTGCTGTCACTGTCGTGGGAACATATCTCATTATCACTTTGTAACAGGTGAAACTCAGAGCTATTAAATGATTTGTCCAAGATCCCAAAGCCAACAAATAGGAGAGTTAGATTCAATGCCAGTCCTGTCTCTCTAGAAACTCTTCCTGCAGTCACAAGGACTAGGATGGCACTAAGTGGGGTCAATAAAAGGGGCATTCTAGTGGATGCCTGCCTCTCAGATCCAGTCATGTGGGAAAGCCAGGAACAGCTGTGTGGAGAATTCAGGGCACTGTGCTTGTTCCAAGCAAGCTGATTCTCCTCCTGAGACCATACTTTCTGTTCTCAGGGGAGAAGAATGGAGCAGAAGCAAGATGTATGGCTTTCCGGCAGAGCTGCTAGTAAACATGTCTTTCTAGGCTGCATTTTTGATGCCTTCCAGTGAACTGATTTATGGGATGGTGGGAAAGGACTTTTCTCTTTTTCTACTGGATCCTGTGAATTTGACAAGAGCTGCTGGGGCTGTTCTTCAAGCAGTTTTTCATGTGCTACCCTTCAGTGCTACACTGCGTTCACACTATAGATTGGTTAAGCACATTGCTGTACCACCTCATCTGGGTAGACTCAGCCCAAGGTAGAAATGTGAGCAGAATTCAAAGAAGTCCCCCCTGGCTGGGCATCTGGAGTAATGTTCTCTCTGGTCAGCCCCTCTGAACACTAGGTTCCTCAGGGGCCCCGCTGGGAAAAGAAGATAGGTTACAAAACAAACCTTTGAGAAGCCCAGGGTTGGAGGTGGACAGGACTGCGAATATGCAGGGAAGAGGGAAAGGAAATACCTTTGAGTCCTCTGCTGGCTCCCTAGTCCAGTTTTCCCCTAAAGTAAACCATGCTTCAGGATCTCCTAGAAAGCTTGTTTCCTGGATCATGTCCTCTAGATAATTCAGCAGCTCTGCAGTGGAGTCGGCATCTCACCTTCACCAATATTCTGGTTAAGATCAGTTCAAATTATTAACTGAGCAAATGCTAATGTTAGCCAGTGGCCATGCACAGGGACTCCAGACATGTCCTGATGGTGAGCCAGGTGTTAAATGCAGCTTCCAGGAATCTTAGTGCTCTTGTTCCCTAAAGTAGATAGTACAGAGAAGAGTGATCTAGCTATGGGGCCATTCAGCCATGCCACTATCAAGGGGGTCTGGGAACTGTGGGACCTCAGGGCATAAAAAAGGGAAAGAGATAGTGAGTTGACAAAAGCCTAAGCTATATAATACCCTGTCTTTAAAAAGAACAACAAAGGATTGAACCATTTCCAGAACTAGAAGTGCCATCAACAAGCTAGGAGGTACAGACACTGGTTTCTGTGTGGCAGGTGCTTTGCATTCACTATCTGCTTGTCATCTCAAAACAATGTCCACATGACAGATATTGTTGTAGGTGTTTTGCTAATGAGGAAACTAAAATTCAAGAAACTTGCCAAATGTCACAAAATTACATTTAAAAATTTGTCAATGTCACAAAATTAAATTCAAAAAACTTGCCAAATGTCACAAAATTAATAGATAACAAAGATAGAATCCAAAAGTGGGTCTGATTAACAGTTGAAATGCTCTTTCATAAAACTCTTCTTTCATTCATGCATCCAAAATTATGTATTGTCTATATACAATGTATCAGACGCTGCACTGAAAATACAGCAATGACAAAGAAAAGACCACATTGTTCCAGTAGAACTTACCGACTGGTATGAAAGACAGCTCACAAAGAAGTAAATAAGGGAATGAAGACAATTGCAGATAATGACAAAGACTCTAAAGAAAACAAAACATCAGTCAATAGTCCAACTCCAGCTTTAAGGCTTGATAACCACATCAATGTCCAGCACAGCAAGGACGGTGGTGCAGTAGTGGCAATTATATCTTGGAAGTAATCAACACCTACCTAATTGGACCTAAAGTCCATTCAATGGGAGGAAACTCATGTGTTGTACTGTAAACATAGCCAAATACACATGGCTGGAGAGGTCATAGATCTTAAAGAAAATCCCAAGTCTGTCTCATCCCTGGACAAATATAATTTATTACTATGCACAAAATATGGATCCTTATATTTACAGACAAGTATCCCAGTCACCACTCATCAAAGAAGCTTCTTTTTTCAACAGACAGAGACTATTTCAGAATACCACAACTGGTCATACAGAGATTCTCTGTGAATTGCCCAAGTCTAAGTGGTACATCTTATTCTATGATGCAACCTCTACACCTAAGACTCACAGAACAAGGGGTAAAAAGAACATTAAGGCTCCCTCATGCAAAGAGGGCCAGGAACACAAAAGGTCACAAAGGGCTAAACTACAGAGAATAAGAGTCTGCAGAGTGTGGTCTTTAGACAAGACTCCTCTATTAAACTCCACCCACCCAAGGCTCAGGGACCATTTTGGAAGAGGGGGAAGAAAGATTGTAAGGGCCAGCGAGAAGGTGCATGACCATACGGGAACAGAGTCCTACAGGCTCCCGGGACCTTGCTCATATCACTGCTACAGCAATGGTATCAACATGCACTAGACCAGGGCTGATTCAAGAAGACAAAAACTCAGTACAGAAGCATTGGCAGTAAGCTCCAATCTTTGCCAAAGAATTACTGGCACCTGGTTACTGCTGGGTGAGGAAGAGCTGATCTTCTTAAGGGGAGGGACTCTGGTTGGGCTGACTAGATCCCAGTGGATGAACTTGCACTGAGGGAGGTCTGGAGATAATAATAGCTTGAGGCGGTAGGCCTTGCTACAGATGGCAGAGTGTATGAATGGGAAGAGAGGTGGGCTGTGGGAGGGGGTCAGTGTGGGAAAGAGAGTATAGAGATGATTGGGAGGTTCTATGTGAAATACACAAAATTTTAATAAAAATTTTACAAAGAAAAAGAAAACAAAACAAAATGTCAAATATATGTGAAGTTAGAACAGACATATGAATGGGAAGCATAAGTCACACTTGCTAACAGATATCTGAGGAAAAGACATGTCAAATAGAGTACACAGTGTCTCAAAAGCCATAAATCAGGGCTGTTCCTTATAGATTCACAGGCTTGGAAGGGTCAGAATTCTAAAAAGTGGTTAGGAAAGGAGAAAGAACTAAGATCTGAATTAGAAGCTTCAGGCAAGGACAAGACGGGAACGGACGGTAAACTAGTGCCTTCGTCTAAGAGTGATGGGAACTGCAGGATGGTTAGAAATGATAGAAATTATCTCTAGAGAGGAGCTCTGGCTTCGATGCGGAAGATTGGAAAAGAGAAAAGAGAAGTTGGGAACAATAGGGAAGTCAGAATACTAGCTCAGAAAAAAGACATACATGAGGTCAAGGGTTCCCAAAGTGCAGCTAGAGCAGCCCTAGGTACCCCAAACCCTTCCAGAGGCATCTAAGAGGGTCTTCCTTTTCCCAAATATGTACTTTCATGAGACTGCATTCTCCCATATATTTCAACTAAAACAACATTATAACCGATTACTGACAGAGACAGATAACAATCTTTTAAATTTAATTTATTTTTAGTTTATGTGTATGAGTGTTTTGCTGCATGTATATGAGTGTGCACATGTGTGCAGTGCCCACAGAGGTCAGAAGAAGTTGTTGGATCCCCTGTAACTGGAGCTAAGGATGGTTGTTGGCCACCATGTGGGCGCCGAGAACCAAATGTGGGTCCTCTGCAAGAGCATGAACCATCTTCCCAGTTCCCAAACAGAATCCTGCTGTCATCTATTAAGCTAGATTTTCCAGAGGTTTGCAAAAATGTAAAACAAAGCCATTTTTATTACAAGATTTCTTGGTTACTTTGGAAAATAGAATTCTTTTTTCATGAAAAAAGTGTATTTATATGAACCCACAAAGGATTTGTTGTTGCTATTTTAAAATTAATAAATAGTTTTTTTTTACTTTCTCAGTTTTAATTTCTGCAATAATAAATACTGACAGGGATAGTCAACATACACCAAAGTCTGGGTTCATAATAATTTCTTTTTATCTTTCTTGTGGTTCTGGCAGTTGAACCAAGAATCTTATACATGTTAGGAAAGTGTTTTAGGATTGGGCTATATCACCAGTCCTCTTTCTTACTTTTTGTTTGAGACAGGGTCTCAATAAGTTGCCCAAGCTGACCTTGAACTCACTTGGAAGCCCAAGCAGCTCTTGAACTTGTTATCTTTCTTTAGCTTCTTGTAGCTGGGATCACAGGCCTGAACCACAAACACGCCTCAATAAGAGGGTTAAGGCATCCAAAATATGAACACTGATATCTTAATGACCTAAAGGATGCTGTCCAGAGATGAAAGGCAGTCTAGCATCAACCATCAGTCATGGTGACTCATCTTTGGCTAGGTGGGGACATCGCATCACAGTGTCTAGTGATGGTGGGAAGATCCCACCTTGCTGAGGGCCATGGAAGGGATGCCCCCGCTGGCTTTGTGTTGCAGCAGCATGCCACATATAGTGAACTGTGTTGGTTCCTCTCCCTGTGCTTCTTGTGTGTATGGCTGAGCCAACTGCAAAGGCTTTCTGCTGTATGGTAATGAACCCTCGAGGCACTTGCAAGTACGCAAACCATACTGAAGCAGATGCTAAGCATTTCACTGATCATCTAGGGGGAGGTGAGGGACCAAATGTTGAAGGCAACTGGGGAGATCCTGGCTCTAGAGGTCAGGTCATTCCTACCTTGGCAGGTTGCCAAGGAGCAGGGGTACAGAGGATGCCAGGCATTGTCTATATATCTATTCTAACCTAGGGAAGGAGGGGACAGAAGCCCATATTGCCTGGTTTCTGGGCTATAGCATAACCTGGAAATCACCCTAGCCAGAACTTCCCTAACTGTTTTAAAGTGTTCACCCATCCATGTAGATGTTCCAGGGAGGGAGGGAGGGAGGGAGGGAGGTAGGGGGAGGGAGGGGGGAGGGAGGGAGGGAGAGAGAGAGAATGAATAGCAATAGAGGGAGAAATAGAGGGAGGAGGAAAGGGAGAGAGAGACTTAGCAAATCTATGCCTATTCACCAGCTGTAGATTCTCTATGTACATTTACCATACTGATTAGTTACGTGTCTCAGTACTGCAACAAAATACTGAGAAAAGCAATAAAGGGAGGGAGGGAGGGAGGGAGGGAGGGAGGGAGGGAGGGAGGGAAGGTTTACTTGCTACAGTCGAAGAGTCCTTCATCTTGGTGGGGAAGGCATCCTGGCAGGAGTGTGAGGCAGCTGGTTACACTGCATCTATAGTGAGGAAGCAGAGAGTAATGGATGTTCACGCTCAGCAACCTCTCTCCTGTTATTCAGTACAGAACCTCAACCCATGGAATGGGGCTACCCACAGTTAAAATGGGTGTTTCTACTTCAGTCAACCTAATCCGGATGATCTCTCCCAGGTAGGCTGTTCTCCTAGCTGATCACAGATCCTGTGGAGGTGACAATATTAACCAACATGGATAGTGACATCTCTAATAAATGCTGGTTTGAAGAAACCTACATAACTTTATTATTGTACTACAAATGGTCAAAAGAGGAAAATGATTTGCCCACTGTCACAAAACAAAATTCAGATTTTAAAGCCAGATCTCTGGACACCCAGCCAAGCAGGCACTCATTTCCTAAAACTTCGGGCCAAAAAGGTCTCTTGGAAAGGCTTTCTGGGACTTCATCACTGCTAGGTTAAGGCAGAGATCAAGGCTAAACCATCAGCTCTGGTGATCAAAGTGTTCCAGATGCTACTTACACATGAAGGATTCAGAAGAAAAGGGGAGGGCATAGGGACGAGGCTGATGAGGCTGGGTCCCCTTACTCTCTGACCTATATTGTAACTGTTTATTAATAGAAAAATTAATTTATCACTAAGGACATCAACTGAGACTTTTTTCATCAACAGGGAACCATGGGAAACTGACTGGGATAAGGTGATGTGATGATGTTGTGCACTGAGTTTTGCGAGCCTGTGTTTGATTTAAAATTAATGGGATGTACTTTGTAAGTTAATTGAAAAAAAATGGTTATTAAACACAAATTCACTGAAGTTTGGCAAGTAGGTAGTAAATACCCATTTTCCACATGCCAGTTATTTCTCAATAAATATGATTCTCTCAATAACAAGCTGGTTTCAATTCAACAAATATTTTGTTCACTAACGAAACAAGAATGGAGATTCTGAAACCATCATCGACATGGAGCTAAGCATCCTGGTCATCTTCCCTGAAGACCACAGGCATAAGAGAAGATCCAGGACAGCCTCCAGAAGCCCCAGCTCTCCCTCTGGACTGTAGTTTTCCTCCAGCTAGTCTAATCATCCAGCACACAGGCACTGGATGATGCATACTGGGACTTCTGTTAGGGATTCCCTTCCCTTGCTGGCATCCTGGCATCACAGCTCCCGTCAATCCTCATTTCCCTGGTGAAGCCTTCTTGGATGCCTTCAGATCCAGTGAGTCTTTCTCCTTAAGTACCCCTGCATCACCTCTTAGGAACAGCCTTCACAATATTTGTAACATTGTATTAAAACTTGAACATTCCTAAAGGGTAGATTCCCTACACAGAGCAATAACAACTATTTTTAAGACATTCTAGAAGATTGCTACTTGTCTTTTCAAATCAATTTCTCCTTTATATTTAATAACAGAGTTTGGATCTTACTGAGCAGGACTGTAGAAGTGTACTTACCATCCATCCTTGCTGTCAGATATGACCATGTGGTAAACTGGGAGCCAATAAGATATAAGAAAAGTGTAGACCTGTGAGCTGGCTCCTTAAGGGAACAAATTTATGTCAATACCTCAAGGTGAAGAAACAGGGCTGGAGAGATGGCTCAGAAGTTAATAACACTAGTTTCTCTTGCAGAGGACCTGGGTTCAGTTCCCAGTACTCACAGTGGCTCACAACCATCTGTAACTCTGATTCCAGGTGACCCGATGCCCTCTTCTGGCCTCTGTGGGCATTGCACACATGGATGCACTTACATACAAGCAGACAAAACACTGATAATACACATAAAGTAAATTAATAAATAATTTTAAAAGGTGAAGAAAAAGAAAGGTGGCAGGCTCCCTGCTGGGAGGTAAGTCCTTTCTGCCTTCTCCCAGCCCCCTGCCCCTTGTGCTGATCAGAATATGGACACTGGAGCTAGCTCACTAGTCATCACATTGGATCATAATGTGACCTGGAGCACAAATTCCACATGGGACGATGTCAGGACTTAATGACTTCTTATTCTTGGACTAACTGTTTTCAAACTCTTTTCTCAGGAAAATAAAACAAACTGGAGGGTTTTAAAAGCCAGATTATTACACTAGAACAGCTAAATTTAATACTAACAAATGCCAACAATAGGCACAAACACCTATGAATGCTTGAATACCCTGTGGCTAAATATTCACATTCATTCCAATCTCCTGTGCAGGACAATCCAATGATATCTTTATCTCTGTTGTATAAGTAAAGAAACTGAGACCCCAGAGGTTAAGAAATGAGTCCCACCCCTCAATTTGTCATCTACAGGGTTTGAGACTGTGTTTAGCTGTCTCACCCCAGGGCTGGAACGTCAAATAGCTATAAAGGCAGCCTTCTGATAAATACCTTTTTCTTCTAATTAACTTTTTTTTCTTTTGAGACAGCGTCTCCTTGTAGCCTTGGTTGATCTGGAATGTAGACCAGGCTAACCTTGTGCTTGCAGAAATCCACCTGCCTCTGCCTCATGATTAAAAGCATGAGCTGAGGCTGGAGAGATAGCCTAGTGGTTAAGAGCACCGACTGCTCTTGCAGAGGACCCGGGTTCGATCCCCAGCACCCACATGGCGGCTAAGAACCATCTGTAACTCCAATTCCAGGAGAACTCCAGTTCCAGGGGAATCCGACACCCTCTTCTGACCTCCACGGCATTGCATGACACAGGTGCACAAACCTACATGCAGACAGTACATTCAGACACATAAAAAATAAATAAATAAATAAAATAAAAAAACATGAAAGCATGAGCCATCATGCCCAACTGATAAATACTTTTGAATGAACGATCTAACGCTGTTGGGAGAACCAAATAATCTGAGAAAGTTATTTGGACCACCTCAGCTTCTAATGCATTTCTGAAACTCGGTTTCCTTACCAATAAATTGATAATAACAACTACTCTTTAATGAAGAGCTTCTATTTGCCACAAACTGATGCAAGCATCTTGCAGGAGTTAGTTAACTCAGCCAATTCACACCTCCTATGGGATTAATGATATTTTATAAGTCTCACTTTATAGATATAGAAGGAAAGTCCCAAGAAGGCAAGCAGCTTATCCAAGAGCACACCATTTGCACGTGGTGGGTAAAAGAAGAGATGATGTAGCCCAGGTCCATCTGTCTGGCCCTCAGATCTGCTTTTCTTTTCTTTTTTTTTTTTCAGAACTGCTTTTCAAATTACTGGCACCACCCAAACGCACATGTTCCTTGACTTAGAAAGAGGTTAGCTTTCCAAAAGTCCATTTTAAGTTGAAAATACCATAAAAAGAAAATGCATTTATTTCATCTCCAGCCTTTCCCAAAACGGAAAGTTCATTGAATCCCTCTAACCTACTTGAGTATGTAAACAAGCAGCATGGCATGTGGCAGGATGCAGGTTCCCCCATGTGACCATGTTGGTGATCCGTGGTTGCAACTCACTGTTACTCTTCAACATCACAAGAGCTGATCACACCATGCATTCAGCCATGTGAGATTTAAGTTTCAAGTTTGGGGCTAGCCTGCTCACAGAGTAAATAAGACCTTTTCTCACTAAAACAGGGAGTCAGAAATCACACTGTAGATCACTAGCTTGGGAAATTATTCAAATTCAGAATTCCAAATATGGTTTTCTACTAAACGGATATCACTTCCACAACATCTTAACATTGAAAAATAACAAGCAGAGCCGTTATATGTCAAGGACCATCTGCATTCCCCTTGCACATTGAGAAAATAAAAATTTCATTGCTGAAGTGATGAAACATGGGTTTAAAACCAGATATTTTTAACACCAATTCAAGGGCTCACATACTCCATGAATAGAGGGAAAGAATAAAGAAGTCCACCAACTCTAATCCCCAGGCTCCTGGTGGCAGGGATGGGTGCACAATCAGCCATGAACTGACAGAGAGGAAGGTGGAGCCAACATTATAGGAAGTGGCAGAGTCCTCCCTGCTCACGGCTGGACACCATGAGCCCTCTCCAGAAAGATCCAGAAATTCCCTAGATCCACTAGGCCTCCAGCTCTGGGAAAGTGGCAGGACTCAATGAGCCCTTAGGGACCTCATCTGCTTCTTGCAGCTGCTGTTACATTACTACAGTCCTGCTGACGTAAGAAAGCACAGTTATTCTCTTCCAGATCTGGAAGCCAGAAGTGTAAAATAAAGATGTTGGTGGGCACTTGCTCCCCCTGTAGGCTCTGGGAAGAATGCGTGCCTGCTTCTCTCTGCTTCTGGTGGCTGGCATTCCTTGGCACCCCTCCAATCTCTCCTTCATTGTCACAGTGTTCTTTCAGTGTCTCTGTCCTCTTATGAGAACAGCAGCAGTTGGAGAGGGGCTTACCCTAATCCAGGATGACCTCATCTTAGCTTGGCTACTTCTTCAGAGATTCTGTTTCAAATGAGATCAATGCACAGGTACTGGGGTTAAGGCTTGAACATTGTGTTTTATAAAGCACAGTTCAACCTACTACAGGACTGTTTGTTGAACTGAGCTGAATATGTTGATTGTCTGCAAAGGAGCTATGTCCTTGAAGGGGTTGTGTGGGACTGATGGCTGAAATGAGAAAAACCTTCCAGGAAAAGCTTGTGTCTGAGAGTGTGTGTGTGTGTGTGTGTGTGTGTGTGTGTGTGTGTTCATTTTGGCCATTCATAATAATAATGGGAAACGCTATTCTTAAGATTAAGACTTTAGCCGGGCATGGTGGCGCACGCCTTTAATCCTAGCACTTGGGAGGCAGAGGCAGGCGGATCTTTGTGAGTTCAAGGCCAGCCTGGTCGACAGAGTGAGTTCCAGGACATCTGGGACTACAGGGAGACCCTGTCTCGAAAAGACCAAAAAAAAAAAAAAAAGATTAAGACTTTAGGTAGCCTCCTAAGAGGCCAGTCATGAAGTGAGCTGTCCAGTTGAACTTGAATTCTTCAACGTGCACTTTCATCATGAAGGGCCATGTAAGGATGGCCATTGTGATTGGAAACACAGATGCTGGCCCATGGAGTGTTGCTCTGTGAGAGTCTAGATGGGTCTATAATGGATACATAGGAGTCAGAGACAATGCTAAAAAGAAGACACGAGATCTAAAGAGGGACAGAGGGAGGGAGGAGGCTCAGTTTGTACCATGAGCAGTTGGGCTCAGTGACGTTTAAAAATTTTTTAATTCCATGGAGGCTGGAGAAATGGCTCAGCAGTTAAGAGCACTGACTGGTCTTGCAGAGGAGCCAGGTTTGATGACCAACACCCACATGGCAGCTAATAACTGTCCATAACTCCAGTTCCAGGGGATCTGATGCTCTTTTATGACCTCTGTAGGCATTGCGTGACATGGGTGGACTACCTACATACAAGCAATACACTTGTGCACATAAAATAAAAATAATAAAAACATATTAAAAAGAAATGAGTTCTTCTGAAATATGGGGCCCATGGCTTTCTTGGCAGATGATTTGGGGAAGCCAACTACACTGATCTGTTATCACTGGAATATGAACGTCTTCTGTGGGTCATGTGCTTGCGTCCTTACTTGGCCCAGAGTTGGTGTTCCCTGTGGGTCATGTGCTTGTGTCCTTACTTGGCCCAGAGATGGTAGCATTGTTATCATTGGAATGTGAATATCCCCTGTAGGTCATATGCTTGCGTCCTTACTTGGCCCAGAGTTGGTGGCATTGTTATCATTGGAATGTGAATGTCCCCTGTAGGTCATGTGCTTGCGTCCTTACTTGGCCCAGAGTTGGTGGCATTGTTTCGAGGGATTGTGGGACTTTACAAGGTTCAGCCTCACTGGACAGAGTAAGCCTCTTGGGGCAGACCTTGAGGTTTATAGCCTGGTCCTGTTTCCTATCTGCTCTTTGTTTTCTGTCCCAGTGAGGTATAAGAAATTAAAGAGTCTAAGCCTTGGATGCTACCACGGACCCCTTCACTACACCTTCCCCTTTGCTATGGATCATATACTCTCAAACTCTCAAACTGTTGCTTTAACCAGGCATTCTATCTTAGGGAGAAGAAGAGGAACTGATGAGGTCCTAAGTCATGAGGTCACAGACAGGAGAACTTCCGGAGACGGGGTGGGAGACAAAAATAGAGATTGTGGTCCTACCAGTGGCTGTGCAGTGAGACCCTGCAGTGGCCACTGCTTCGGCAGGCCTGCTCTATTGGTTATGTGAGAGCCTCAGGGCTGAACAGCAGCGTCCCCCAGGCTGGGACAGATCTCCGCACTGCACCTCAGCATCTCTGCACCTGCTCAGGCATGGGCCCTGCAGCCACGTGGGATTTAGTAGCCATATCACTTAGAAGAGTGGCTGTGAAGTATCAACTTCACTGAAAGGCAGGTGGAGAGGCAGGATGAAGGGAGAACTGAGAGAATGAGTACATGAGTGAAGCCTCGGAAATTTGCCTCAAGATGTGGCGAGAGTGGAGCAATAAAGGAGCCTCCATCGGGAGAATGGCTCTCGGCAGGCAGAGAAGAAGTGGTCCAAATTAACCCTGATAGAAAACTTAGCTCTCCACACTCCGCAGTACACGTCCAGAGAGGAAGCCATTTGGAAATTCTCTGCTACTGAATCAAACCGTACTTTTCCCATTAACAGCGCTCACATGCAGTAGGTATTCTCCGGCCCGTGCTATTATGCCTCTGGGTTATTGTTTTAAATTTGAGTCATTACAACAAATTACTGTACTTAGCCCTTCTGGAGGAGCGCTGAGGACTTATTGTCACTCAGACGTCCTGCCCGCCTGCCTCTCCTATGAAACCGTGTCTGCCAAAATCAGAGCAAATGATTCCTGGCCAGATGTTCTGGGCACGCCAGACCTTGGGTGGACTCAGGGATACTCCCTCTGTACATTGGCTGCCTCATTGGTTCTGGGGGTACCTGAGTCAGCTCTTTGGGCCAGAAGACAGTGAAACCCCAAATCATCAAAAAGCTGATGATTACAGAATCCTCTCCATGATCTGAACTGAGACAACTCAGAGCCCACAGAAAGATATGTCACACACACACAAAAAATGAAAATTTAGCACAGTGGGTGGCACTTGCTTAAGGGTATTCAGAGCCAGTGTGTGTGGATATGGGAAAGTTAGGGATATGCAGGGGCAGCTTCCTATAGAAACAAGCCATGAAGAAGCAAGGTTCAATCTTGAGGCATATGCTTATATAGGCCTACAGGTGAACGAGCCCACACCTGAACTGCGGGGAGCATCCCCACAGCCAGAACGCCTTTTTGCACATAGTTTCATCACTATTGTTTCTCCTGCTCTTCTGTGAGAAGCAGATTGGTAGAAGTGCTCTGTAAACTGTGAAGTGCTATTAAAGTGAAAGAGTCCACCACTATCATATAACTTAATACACTCCAGCATTGCTTTATTCCCAGGGAAGTCTTGATCTCAAAGACTGATTTCTTTTTCTTCCTCTTCTGCCTTTAACCAAGTACATCCCCGACTCTCTTCTTTATAATTGGAGCATGCCCAATTCTTTCTTTTCCCCAATCTCTACCGAATTGTTCCAGAAGTTCTCCGTGACAGAGAGTGCAGTGTTCTCTGTGAGTGTTGCTCCTCATCCTGTCACCTCATGTCCTCTACAGTCTAGACTCCTCATCCTGTCACCTCATGTCCTCTACAGTCTAGACTCCTCATCCTGTCACCTCATGTCCTCTACAGTCTAGTCTCTTCTACTCTGATTCTTTTCTAAACTCTCACCAAAAAATTTTAAAATAGAAACATCTTGACTTGACCGTCCCCTGTGGCCCCTAAGAATCCACTCCAAGAATAGCCACCAAAATTTCTTTCTTCCTTTGTTCCTTATTTAGGGCTCTCTCTTTCTTCCCTTAAGTGTGTGTGTGTGTGTGTGTGTGTGTGTGTGTGTGTGTGTGTCTGAGATGGTAACCCAGAGTCTTGAGCAGGGTAGCCAGGTCCGGTACTACTTACCTCTACCTTTAACCCATCCACCTCTTTTCTGTAATTTTTATCTTTCTTTTCTCTTTCTCTACATTTCTGGGCCAGAACAGTCATCTCAGCATCTTGTAGTGCTGTGAACACCAACTAGGGCATGGAGACTTCCACAGTAGGTTCTCACTTAATCCATGACCTTGAACAAGGCTCCCTGTCTTTGCTGAGCGAGGTAGGATGGTTGAACTGACTTACTCTCTGTTTCCATGCAGCTTTCATCTATTGTCTCCAGTTCTGTGAGCTCCAAGATCACAAGTGACATTGTTCTCAATCAACTCCAAAACAGATGAACAAAGTTTCATGCTCCTTTCCAGGAGTTCCTCTATCTATTCCCAACCAATGCCCTACATCACAGTATTCCAGAATGTGGCTCTGCACGCACCAAGAAACCTGTTCCTTGTTGAAATAACTTTGGGAAATGCAGGTAAAAGAAAGGTGATACACTTAACTATAGAACCCCAAGAGCCCCTAATCTACAAACAGGTATCCCTACACTCTGAGAGAGAACTGACAAAGTAATTATCACCCAAGCATTTAATGGCACACCTTTGGAAGACCCTGTCCCAGGGTCTTCCCTCAAGAAAGCCTCTTAGATGTAATAGTATGGGAAACTCTACGAGCATAACACTTCCACCAGAGTGACATCTCTCTCTCTTCTCCCCCAGGAGACACTGGTTCCAGCAACAGCACACTGTCCTATAAACTAGGCAACCAGAAACATAGGCCCAAGTTGTATAGTCTAAGATAGAAGATTCTCCAAGTCTGGCACATTCCAGAAGGGAGCAGGTGAATACAACAGAATGGGCATGTGGGGTGTTATCTAGTCAAGCCTTCTAAGGACAAACTCATTGATGTTACAGCTACTCTTTCCTCAATTAGTGTGGGAGAGAAAATCAGCATTAAGCTGTGGACAAACTCCTCTGATTATACGCCACACACTTATGGAAAACATATGCACAGGGAGGGTTTTCAGATGCAGCAAGCATCCTATTTGGCAAGAGACTCCTCAACCAAGGCAAGTGACCACCTTGGAGTTGTCTGGAAGCTAGAGCAATTTGATGTCTGCAAGAAAAAAGTGGCTGTTAGTCATATAAATATGCATGTGGATATTGAGTCATTCACTTAAAAACACCTGCTTTTAAAACCCCTCTTGGGGAGAACTTCCATCTATATTAGAATTCATAAAACAAAAACATTTGGATGTGTTATTAAAATGTTAACATCAGAAACAGCATGAGAAGCCAGAGAGACTCTAGTTACCCAAAGAGGCTTGAAGGAGGGAAATCCCCAAGCAATTACAATCTTCAGTAAGCTTTTATTTTATATATAAGAATACAGAATTGGTTGGGAGATCATAGATACACAGTCCTGAGCTGCTGAGAAGAATTATCAGCTCAAGGAGCATAAGGAAAGGAAGGGGAAGACAGGGAGGAAATCAGTATAGGCTGAGGTAGGTCCCCAGCACAGGTGCCAGGCAACCAGAAACGGTTGTGATGTGACTGTGATGCAAACCTGCAAGGCAGACAGACCCGGCTCCCTCCCTCCAGAGGAAAGCCAACTCTCAAAATTGCCTTCTTCCACATTGAATCTCTGACCCCAGTGGAAGCATGATATCTACTTCTCACGTGCTGACTGGTGGAAAGGGCCCATCTGAAGGAATTGGCATGGATGTTCTCTGGCTAGGGATTCCTGGATGAGTTCAGCCTAATCACATACTTAGAGGTATAGAAGGCTAGGAAGATGACCACTTTCCTGAAAATGAACCTATACTTGAGAACTGAACAACAAGTTTCTGGTTTCTTCAAGATGTGTTATTGTTGATATATTAAAGTGGAGGGAGAAAGAATTGTACCACCTTCCCCTACCCTGTCCATGAAGCTATAGTAATAATAGGCTTTGATGTCAGATAAGCTTGGGTTCAAATTTTAATTCTGCTCCTAACTTACAGAGTGAGTTCAGGTAGTTTACTCAGCATCTCTGTGCCTCAGGTTCTGCATCTGTGAAAGGAGTGTGTGGTTGCGAATGAATAGTATTCATGATAGTTGACATTAATGTAACAGATTCCACTCCACTCCAGTGGAGGTATGTTAAACGACATGCTGCCTCTCATGTTAGCTTGGGGGAATGGCCCATTTGAAGGAAGTGGCACAGTTCCTGTTCAACCAGAGCTTCCTGAATGAGCTTAGCCTAATCATATTACTGTGCCATGTCAATTTCTTCTCTGGGTCCTTATACAAACACACTTAATGTCCAGCAATAACTTCATGTGAATTCTCCCTCCCCCATTTCAAAGGCTGATGAGGAGTTGTTAGATAACTTTCCCAAAGCCATCAAAATACTTGAGTTTTTGAGACAGGATTTTTGTTGCTGTTGTTGTTGTTTGCTTTTTGGACAGGGTCTCCCTAGTCCCATCCTACCTGGAAGTCACGATGTGGACCAAGGTGGCCTTCACCTCACGGAGATCCACCTGTCTCTCCCTCCTTCTCAAGGGCAGGGACTAAAGGCTCTTGCTACCAGAGACAGGGATTTAAAACCAAGCAGAGGGAACCAGAACCCATTCTCCAAACTGAGACCATGTCATGGTACATCCAGCTCACAGTCAGGTTCCTGTTATCTGAGGTATTTTAGGGACACTCTACCTTTCATTTAATTATCTTATTTAAAATCTGCCTACTTCTCTCTAGAAGAGTTGGAGCAGTCATAAACTTAAATACATGAAAACCCAAATGAAGCAGTTGCAAGAAAAAAAAAATGGCCTAAGAATCATGATGGTAATCATGAAAGGAGATGATCACAGATGTCTGCATCTTCTGAGAAGCGTGCCAGGACTTAGCTACAAGACAAGTTGCAGATATTACCCAATTCACGTTCACATTCACGGTTAGGAAGACAAAGGTGAAGGCATGTCGAATAGCCAGCCCAGCTCCTCACAGCTCGTTTCATAGCGAAGAGTTCTCTTCGCTTAGGGACGTGGGAGTGTTTCTGCAACAGTCCTAGGGCCAAGGAGAAAAAATCAAAGGAGGAAGTAGAGCTCCTCTGAGATTTAGGTGGGCACTAAAGGACATGTGGCCAAGCAGCTGGAAGTGTCCAGTGAGTTGTGAGTGATGAGAGCCCCATTGAGAGATAGAACGACACCATAATTCAAGAACACACCCCCCAGCTGTGAAGGGCAGCTTCTAACCAAGGTGGCTGATGCCTGGGTTTTGGGTACCTGTCAATAGCATTTTGGCCCTATGCCTCAGCTCTATAGCAGAGCCTCATCCACAAGTTGTTCTTTGTGCTGTCAGAGGGACCTGAGGTAGGAGGCCAGCATCTCTTGAACCCAGGTGAGTAGAGGATTGGTGTGAAATAGTTCCACTTGACCTCGGCTTGTTCTAATAGACTTAAGGTCAATGAGTACAGTCAAACTTCAAATAGCACTGGGCCCTGAGACCTGTAATATACCACACGGACATGTATCGTTCATTTGAGATAAATGCAAAAGATTACAGCTGCATCCAGAAGTGGAAGGACGGTGGAGGGGTGAGCAGAGGTGTGTCCGCAAAACAGCCTTGGACTTTTATAACAAGCAAAAACATGATAATTAATAGCTCAGCCAATGGCTTCAGCAGATAAGAATTTTGTATATGAGTTTAATAGAAACACGATCATTTAGAGAAAAATGTGTTAATGAGATACTAATGCCCATATAAATTGAAAAATAACAGACCAAACCAAGTAGTTAAATGTAGCACTCAGTGTCCCCTGGTCTCATTTCCAGTAGGCTTATTTTCCTTTAATGAATCTGCGATGGGTTTTCATTCTTGTGGCTTCAAGTTTTCAGGTTATCCTTGTCCTTTCTACTTTGTACAAACAGAACCACTCACTGGCAAAGTGCATGCCTAGAACATTCTAACACATACACACTCACATACTTTTTTTTTCAAAATAAATGCATCCAAATACCATTAGAAGCAAGTGTATTATGGCTAATGTTCTCTACTTTTATGGCATCGAAGAGGACATTAAGAATCTGAGAGCTGCTTGACTCATTTAAGACAACACAGCTAACGGCAGATCTAGGGTGGAGCCCCTCCCAAGGTGCCTTTCTCCTCATGTTTCATGTATTTCCTCAAGTTGTTACTGCTGTACTTTTCTGAATTGTGTATGTTCCCCTCCCTTCCCTCAACCCTGACATTCAGACAGATATAATTCCATTGGACAGGTTCCCAATTGACAGCCTGAGCTGGTCAGCCCTGGTAATTCATGTATCTACAACACTGAATGCACACAGCAGATCTGCGGTGAAGGGCCCCAGATTTTAATTATATCTTATTTCACAGCTGCAGTCAATTCCTGCTACATCTTAATAACCAGGTTGCACAAGCCGTGAACACTTTTTGTTGTTAATTTTGCTCAGGAAAATTGAGTTTTTACTACCATTTTGGCAGAAATGCTTATCATAACAATTATGATAAAGTGATGAGGATTAGAAACATCTGCAGGAATGAACTTGGAGACAGAAGGATGTCAGTTAGTCTGATTGTG
Organism: Rhizomys pruinosus; assembly: GCA_009823505.1. Taxonomy (NCBI): domain Eukaryota; kingdom Metazoa; phylum Chordata; class Mammalia; order Rodentia; family Spalacidae; genus Rhizomys; species Rhizomys pruinosus. The sequence continues at coordinate 1,092,089 of VZQC01012376.1, forward strand.
CAGGAAAATGTGCTGTAGAAATCTGGGTTATAGCTCTGTCACCTGCTGGGGAAAGTAGAGGGGGTGAACAGAGGGCCTACGCAGGGACACTCTGTGAGTTCTCAGTGACACAGGCTGATTCCATTGTAACGTGTACCTTCAATGGTGGCTCTGGAGAGGATTTGTGATAAGGAGGCAAAATATTGAACTGGGCTAGGAGAAATAATGAGAACATCTCACTGTAGTGCAGAGAATGTGGTCTCTAGAGAGGAAGAGTGGCAACCCCACAGTCACACAAATCATGAATGACACCTAGCCTTCTGGTTCCTGTACCAGAACTCTCTGTGGTGCCCAAGCTAAATTCCTTTAAGGCTTAAGCAGAGAAGTGAGTAGACTGGTCTGCAGTCACTGGGAGGAGATCTCAGATGTTCATAAAAACCAGAGCCAGAGATATCACCATGATGCATACTCATTGGTAGCATTGCTCAGAAGTCATGTAATAAATCACACCAGTGGTATCAGACAGGAAATGAAGTAATCAAGGGGTCAACCTAGGATATGAACAACAGGGAGCTATGAGGAGGAATAGAACTACAACTGTGTCGCAACCCAGGGTTTTCTGCAGCAATGTCCTCCTTTGCAAGTCCTGAGTATTCATGAATTCTATTGCTGATGCTGTTTAAGAGATTCTTGAGAACAGAGCCCTCTTTTCTCTACTTGGAAGGCATGTGAAGGCTCTCACTAGAATTTATGTAGTGCCACAATGGTAATGTGTAAGACTGAACTACCCGATTTCCTTAGTTCTTAGACACCATCAATTGGTAAGATGTACCATCAATTCAATAAGAGATTTCAAAGGAAGAAAACAAGCACTGCACTAAATGCAGCCATCCATCATGAAACAGCCCTATTTCAGAAGTGTGAAAATGAGGAAAAAAAATATTCACCAACTGCATCAAGGGTGTGAAGGATGTAGAGGTCGCAGGTTTCTGGATGGAATAGATCGCTAGGGTATGAGGGGAGGAAAGAAGGAAAGGAAAGAAGGAATGGAGGGAGGGAGGGAGGAAGGGAGGGCAGGGCAGGGAGGGAGGAGGGAGGAAGGAAGGAAGGAAGGAAGGAAGGAAGGAAGGAAGGAAGGAAGGAAGGAAGGAAGGAAGGCCCCAGACTGACTATGGCAATAGTACCAACCAATAAGTAAAGATACATGTGAGAATTCATTTGGTAGCAATGAAGATGAAAAAATAAATAAATGAGTGCATTAGTTTTTATTGACACATAATAAATCCCCACAAAATTAGCAACTTAATATATACTACCCATTTATTATCTTGTTTCTATAAGTCAAAGGTCTGGAGAAAATTTAGCTGGGCTGTCTGCTCAGGGTGTCACAAGACTGAAATCAAGGCATTGACTACAGTTGGAACTTCATCTGAGGGTCAAGGTCATCATGCTTTCTGCTCACTCAGTGGTAGGCAGAGTTCATTTCCTTGAAGCTGTGTACCTCACAGAGGCTGCATCTTCAAGGCCACTGAGAGAGATCCCATCCTAGGCTGTCATGGTGTCATATTACATGCTAACATGATCACCGTCATGACTGGCTCATAACCACCATTCCCAAACACACTAAAGGAAAGATCATGCAAGGCTCATGGACCATAGTGTGAGGATCTCGGGAGCCATTTCATGACTCTGCTCACTACACTTTGGAGAGTTATAGGAATGAAGAGCAAACAAGTTGAATAGGGAACATACAATAGTAGCTCTAATAATTAGACTAGCTTGTAGATATATAAGGACTTTAACGTTTTGAAGCAGTTTCATACATGCGAGCTCCTTTGATCCTTGAAGCAATCCTACAACACAGATAGATCAAGTATTATCATTTCCATTTCACAGAAGGAAAAATGGAAGTCCCACCAAATTAAATCGTTAGCCTCAGGTCACATACTGAACTACTGACTCAGGCTTGTAAAGCCAACTTCCCAACAAGAGCTGAGAGCCATTTCTCATGCACTATCATTGCTAGTGATTGTACTGAGAAAACCATGAAGCTTTTCAATTACTTTAAACAACTCTAGTCTAAGCTTAGAAGCATGGCTGGACTAGACCCTAATGCTCTGGAGTATATACGGAGAACCAGACACTACCAAAGTGCTTCATCTGTGGCTTCCTCATTGCCATCTTTTTCGTCATGATGGAAGGCAGAGCTCCCTCCCTGTGTTAGGAATCCCTGGGCTTGATGGCACAAAACAAAAGCTTATCTCCAAGTGGCAGCCTCAGACAGTGAGTGCAAAGAGTGTGACTTGAGTCAAAAAGATGTTATGACAGCAACAATGAAGCCACAGCCCTAGCATACTCGTGATAGAGCTATTGCTATCGTTTCTAGGGGAGAGTCTCATTTGGAGGTTTAGTGGATGCTTTGTGAGCTAGTGACTTCTTGAAGCTTCCTAAATTGTCCAGAGTGGTCTTGCTGGCAGAAACCAAGCAAGAGACAAAGAGAAAAGAAAATCACTCCTGCTTGATGTTCAGACACATGTCCATGTCCACATGTATATATCCATGCAGGTATCAACACACAAAATGCAAACAGCTGTGTACATCATGGCATGCTTAGTACAAAAGGAGACAGCATTCCCAAGATGAGTTTGGAGGATCTTGACTTACTCTACTTTCTATTAATACTAAGACTTCAATAAAAGAACCTCGGTTTCTTCCTCAACTAGAACTATATAGAAAAAAAAGCTTAAGTCATAATTATGAAGATTGTGCGTGTGTGCGCATGTACACGGACAGCAGTGCATGCATATAGAAGCACTCGATGGATGTGAATTTCTCCTTTCTACACTCAGAGTACTTTCTAGCCCCGCCTCTACCTTTTCTCTAAAGATTTCTGTAATCATCCATTTTTCTTTCAATAGAGAAGTCACGCAAAGTGTTAAAGCACCAGGAGAACTTTGCCTTAGTGTTTCTGACAGTCTGTGTGTGGCATCTGACATTCTACCACGTCCCACCCCCTCTCTGGAAATCATCTAAGAAAAAGGTATAAATACATATGTACCTATTTATCTGCATCCAGATCAGAAACTCTTTCGGGGAAGTCTTTTCTTTCTGGTAAAGGCCTCAAGCATCCCTCCCACTGGTGTCAGGCATCAGCGGCGGTAAACAGAGTGCTGTCATGCAAAATCAAGCCAACAGTTAGGAACTATGGCTGTTGAAACCTGGCTAGGAAGGATGATCCACTTTGAAATATGTTAGCAAGGCAGAGTCAAACCCTCCATCCCACCCCAATGAGCAGGAATAAAGAATAAGTATACATGTGATCAATGGTGCTGTAAAGAGATTACATTAAACAAAATACAGAATTGGTATGTCTTACTAGCTATGTGCTGCCTGTTACATAGAAGAAATGAAGTGAAAGAGTCCCATGCATAGGATGCTGGCAGGGTACCAGACAGGGTGTTTTCAGGAGCTTCACCACCCTGGCTCCTGTTGTTAGCTTCTCAAATGCTTTAGGGAACTCAAGTAATACGGAGATATTATTGCAATGAGTTTTCTCCTTTCACTTGCTCTCCAGTTTAAAGCTCTGTGTACCACTGACTTACCCAGAGTAACTACCATGAGTTAGAAAGCTTCTTACTAAAATGAGACACAGTAAGAACTCTGGACCAGACTTCTCAGGCTCAAAATGAATCCATTCTTGGCTTTCTCCTAAAATTTATTCTTTAGGTTTTAAGAGTGATCTGCACATGTTAAATCATTGCCATCTTAGCAAGACTTGTTTATCTTGCCATGACCCACAGTGCCAATAGCCGCAGGACCAATCTTTCTAGCACAGGAAAAACACACACTCTATAAAATGGGGGCCTGGAAATTTGTCTAGAGCCAGAGGAGAGCTATCTGCAAAGAAAATGCTGAGATGAATAATACCTGGAGATGGCTGAAAGTTCAGCACCAAACTCTACAGCAGCGCTGATCATAATCCTGAAAGGTGCTATCTCTAAGTGCATGCTGCCATCTTATCCAAAGCTTGATGTTCCTGAAGTCTAGAATGCAATAAGTTTTTGATTTTTCAAAATTAAGTAAGCTAAAATTCTGAAAACGGCAATTCTCATTGTATAAAAGCCTATCTAGAAAGAATAGCTGAGTTCTGAGGAAGGGGTTAGTGCATTTTGGGTTGGACAGAGAGTTGTATATAGCAAAGAGTTGTATACAGCAGAGAGTTGTATACAACGGAGAGTTGTATCAAGTTAGGCAGAATAAATCCCTAGAAACCTGGTAAAACATTATTTTAGATAAACCAGCCTGGGAGGGTGTTTCCAGAGATCAGTACGCAAGTCTAAGTGTCCTAGCTTTAAAAATGTGTGATGGCCTTTAGAAATGAATCATTTACTGCAGTTTTTGAAAATCTGACTCTATGAAAATCTATTTGCACACTGTTGAGTGTATGTGTAAGCAATGTGTTTGTACATAAACACACTGCAAGTTCCTCTGTAAATAAGAGATATCATTTAATATGTATTCATTTTTATATGTATGCATCTATGAGACTTAGAATTTCTCAAGCTCTCTGCTCTTTGCATGGCTGTATATCTTGTGGTAGCCATAACAACTTTTTATTGGTCTCTTATGTTGTCCACCCTCAAATTCCAGATGCTCACAGCTATAAATCTGAGTGCCCACAATTGCCTACCACAATGGTCTATGCTTATGCATTCCCTTTCCCCTACATTTTTTATGAATAGGATTCATGTGCCTATAATTGCTTTGTGAGTGTTGGTCGTATACCTAAATGCTTATCCTCACAAAAGTATATATTTCTTAGTAGTTTATAGTCTTTGAGTCATGGATGACTGCGTTCCACATGCTGTTCTTCTCTCCCTGCAAGCTTCAAGGCTGCCCCCTGCCTACAGGCAGACTGCCTCTAGTCTTAGTTCCTGGCAAGGAGAGGGGAGGGGGAACCATAGGAGATTACCCATGGAAAATGAACAGACTCAGAGGGTGAGGTCCGGGAGAATAGAGCCTCACTTTATTCATGCCAGCAGTGTGCTTATATACCAAAAGTTACTGTGATCTGGGCAAGGAAGTGGGGGGCAGAAGGGAGGGGCGAGCCACCTTGGCTCTAAGCAAGGGGCTGCAGAGCTCCTGTTTGTGCAACAGGTAAACTAGAGGTGACATTTTTGTTCAATGTCTCAAAGGACCCTTCCCTTGGAAGTCCTGGAACTTTGCAGAGATAGGCGAGGTGAAAAAACGTTGTAATACCCCGGACCTTCCAGAGCTACAGATAACTCACAGAGACAACTGAATTCCCACAGAGATATCAGATAACTCTCAGAGGTTTTTCAGGACAGGTCTTACAAGTTCTTTCCTCAAGCCAGGCAAAGTTTCATTCCTACACATATTATTGTTATTGTGCAAAGTGGCCCATGAAGTGTTCTGTCATGTTTTCGTATATTTATCAATGAATTCCCTTTTAAATGTCAATAAATGTCTTCTAAGAAGTTGTGGCTTGGAGATGTGTCTTTGGGGATTATACCCCAGGCTGTTGTACAGAAGAGAAGTGATTGCTTCACCACCTAGGGATGGGGACAAATTAGAGAGCCTTGATGCCAGAAAACAAAGCCTGCTGGTACTCTCCAAGGTCCTGAAGTCCTGTTTCTACCACACATAGCTGCTCCTTTTCATCTCTCCTTCAACCCCAGCTGTTACACAATAACTACTAGAATTTCATGGTCACTCACAAAATAAGTATGCACCAACCTACATGCAGACAGTACACTAATACACAAAAATAATAAATTAATTAATTAATTTAAAAATGTGAATCCCTAAATGTGTTTTGGAATTAACTTATAGTTTATTTTCAGATTTTGTAATTTTGATTTATGTGTGGAATGTATATATGCATATTTTGGAATAATATAAAATTAAAGGGAACAAAAAAGAGAGAAAAAACCTATTCAAAGAACTGACCAAAACAGTAAACTTCTGCATCAAAAAGGTTATAAAAGACTGAGAAAAAGATACAAAACAGGACTTAACATGTATGACAGAATCCATGAGCTCTGGAGGGGGGCGGGGGGGGTGAAGGGTGGGCATGGATGGGGAAATGAGTCTAAATTTGATTAAGAAATGTTGTATGAAATGCGCTCAATAAAAATTAACCTAAAAAAAGAACCATGGGATAGTATAAAAATCACTTGGGGACTTTATTTCTTCCATAAGTGCTTGAAAGGGACTTAGAAAGCAGTTGGGACTCTAATAACATGGGGTCAAAAAATCGACATAAATTTGGAGAATTGAAAATCATGTTAGAAATATTTAAAATTTAGCTATTAAAAAATAAAAACCCAGCATAGAACTGGGGAAATGGGTAAGAAGACCCAACCTTAGCAGAGGAACTATTGGCAGCTGATGACTGTTGGGTGAGGGAGAACTGATCTTCTTCAAGGGAGGGACACTAGATAGGTTGACCAGGTTCTGGTGGATGAACTCACACTGAGAGACAACTGGGCACACAAACTTGAATCAATAGGTCTTAACATTTGACATCTGGAGAAGGGTTATGGGGGGGTGTTATTGAGGGAGATGGGGTCTAAATATGACTAAGATGTATGGTATGAGATGTACAAAAAATAAATTAAATATATATATTAAAATGCATATCTGCATAGGGGAATATACACATAGTTAAAAGACAAAGTACAAATTAGGCAATCTCATTGAATCTCATGCATTAAAGGACATATAAAGAGCACAGTACAAAAAGGATAAAGTTCACAAGTGGCATTTTTGAGCCAAATAATATAATAATTCTTAAATGGGAATATATGTCCACTCATAATATGAGAAATGTATGTTCAAATTACATTTGGATGCTACCTTCACCTAAAACTGGTAAAAATGTAAAAGTTCTATAGAATGTTAGATTAAAAAGTGCTGCAGAGAAAGAAATCTCATGACGTCCTGGGGAGAAGGGAAATTATAGCTGCAAAGAGGGCAATTTGGTGGCATTTGTTAACCTTAGGAACACACAAAGTCTTTAACTCAGAAACCCAGCTCTAGTCTCACATGTGTGAAAAATCATATGTCTAAGATTAGTCACCATGGCACTTTCACTGGCCAGAAACTATTGGGAATACAATCAATGTGTATCAGAAGTAGGATTGGTGGGAGGAATAACCAACACTGAAGGCCTTTAGGAAGAGCCATGTGGAAACCTACCATTGTAGAAGCTCCTTAAAATATGTGCATATACATCATAAAACGCTCTTAAAATGATTTACCTTATAACAGAGGGACATTGCCCCTCATTAGACAGCATAGGCTAGCAAGAAAAAAAAAAAAACCCAGTGCCATAAATGAGCTCCATCTTTTGAAGGTATTAACCAGGGGTCCTACAGATCCTCAAACAACAGTGGCTACTGCCCCTGCTCTTGGTTATCCTCCAGAACTGGGTGGGAAGGTCCTAGTGCTGAAGACACTAGACACATGAGCTGTAGAATAAACAAGGAGAAATCAAGCTGGTGCTGACTTCTGAGCCTTGCCTCTCTACTAGCTGGCTGTCATAGTACTGGGGTGTTACGCATGCTACCAGAAGAGAATAGTAAACATCGACCTATCTAGCTGTGAATCCTGTGAGCTACAACTGGCCTGGCAAGGTATGCCCTCTGAGCAATAGTGACACAGATTGGGAGTAACCAGTCACTTTCTAATTGGATTTAAAGTCAACTTCATTTGATGGAACGCATACCTGACATTGATACCAGGCCTAGGAACCTGTGGCCAGACAGGTCACATGTCATAGGAGAAACCTAATACTATTTTTCTGCTAAGTAAACATAGTATTAAACTGACTCCTAATGACTTACGTTATACCCATAAATTAATGCATTTCCCAACTCCCACTAGAGAAGCTTTCTTGTGCAGCAGATAATTCACACAGAAAACTACAACTGGCCAAGATGCAGAGAACATCAGGCTACAGAGTGCTTATAGGACACTAAATAGGACAACTATATCAAATGTCTGCCTCCCAAGGGGGGGGGGGACAGAAAGATTATAAGGACCAGTGGTGGTGAATAATGACAGGGAAACAAGAGTCTTCCAGACAGCTAGTCAAGTTATTCATATGAACTCATAGTGATGGTGACAGAATACACTCAAGTCAGACAAAACCCCAGTGTGAACCTGTGGAAGTGGGTAAGAAACCCCAACCCTACCTGATAGCTGCTGGGACAGGGAGAGTTGGTCTTTTGGTAGGTTGATCAGGCTCTACTGGATGGACCCACATGGAAGGGCAATGGAGAATACAAGGTCTATCGGCCTTAATATATTGGGCAGGGGCAGTAGAAGGGACAGGAAGAGGAGAGGATATAAATTAGATCAATATACTGTGGAAAATTCACAAAAATTCAAGAAAAATAAATAAAATCAATGTATACAGTGAATGCTACTCTAGTATAATAGTAAAAAAGCTCCTTATGTAATGATATACAATAATCTGTAAAAATATATTAGAAATGAAATAGCAATATACATATATATAATAGCATAGGATGGATATATGCATGACAAGAAAACATGACTTATATGTATCTGCTTCTTTATTTCTCCAAAGATAAAATTGATCACACTGGTTGCCTCCTAGGAGGAAAACTGAGGAACTAGAAATTAGAGACACAGGTGGAAAACACTTCTAAGCTTTTCAATATTTGAACCATGTGAATGTGTTTTCTCACTAAAATTGTTTTATGTCAATGTCATATGAGGAAGAAAGGTGTCACTCTTCCTACTTCTGGTGTTGAGCTCTCCTTCAACTAACTCCCTCTTACTTTCAGCATTGGCGATATCCATGTATCGCCTTAATGATAAGCTTTTCTACTAAGCGCCATGGGATTCTATTTAAACTTACATAATATCAATAAATGACACAAAATTTAGTGCTTTTATGATTCCATTTTTTACATGAGTACATCTTGTGCTCATTGGGGCTTTTTTTAGCTTTCTCTCCGAGTAGCAGATGTAAAAGGAAAGAGATGCTGTCACCATCCTTAGGCACCTTCCTTGTGCCCAGGGCTATTAGGATGTTTAATTTAAACTCATAACAATCCTGGAGCTGAATAGTGCTTCTCTCCCTATTATACAGATGATACATTTGGGCACAGGGATAAATGGCTTTTCAATGGTAACTCAGCTACCAGGTGGCAGGTCTCCCATCTGAGCGCACATCTCTGAGTTTGCTCAATACTGCCTCCTCGTGCAATACAAAAATAATAGTCTTTGTAGTTTTAATCAGTCTCAGATTCTGTTCCTAAAGTATCAGTTTTCATACTTATGAAACTGAGCTTAATGCCTATTTTGGAGAGAGAGCTGGATTGAGAATTAACATAAATGCATGTAACACCACACTGTGCCTGGCCTGGCAGAGTGTGTCACCGTCGTTGGTTTCTCCTACTTTTTTATATCCCAACTCATAGAAAAATAACTGGGCATATAGTTGTGCTCAAAAACTCAAGGTAACTTTACCTGGAGTCAGTTAGAATAACAGTTGTACAGTACCAGAGGAGGCATGCCCAGAGCAATATGCAGAGGTGAAGTGATAAGAGTCTCCTGTGACAGAAAGGAGTTTGCAACACTTCAAGCTGCCCTGATCCTTTCCTGGTTTGCAAGCTAAAAGGATTCCTTTAAAAGATATGTTGAGGCTGACTTTATAGTTCCATCCAGGTTGGGCCTGAGCCAGTTCATTAAACCAAAGGCAGGGGTTCATTGTGCCAAGAAATTGTACCGCTTCCATCTAGAAATGGACAGAAGTCAAGTAATGTTTGAAATAGAAATCGACTCTAGCCTACTACTACCACAAAGAAGGTAGTCAGGTGATGGAGGGCACCTACAGAGCACCTGTAATTTCACAAAATTGGCCAAAGGACTTCATTGTTCCATGATGCAAATGAAACATTATTAATGGGCAGTAAAAAGGGGCGGAGGGAGCAGAAGACAGCCTAATGCTTTCAGGGGAGATCGGCACATTGGAACTCAGCTGTAATATGTAGTTGGCTAATTTCACTGAGGTATTGAACACATGATGGATGGGGATAGTTAACAGGCACCGGGACAGCAGTAATGAAGATACTCCCTGCCAGCAGAAGACCTCTGCTCCCATCTCCCATTTAAATGACTTTTCATACCACTGAATACCTGCTTGTCAAGACTACCTGTTAGCGATTCCCTGATGGCTCCATGGATGCGCTGACTGCAGAGCCGGCTGGCTATCTCCCATCCAGCACCCCAGGCCCCACCTTCTCTCGGTTAATGTGATTTACCTAGGAAAGTGCAAAGCTAGGAAATTGAGCTATGAGGAAAATTGAACTTAAGAGCAGTGCTGCAATTTCTACTCAGTTTGATGCTTTTCATTGTGTCTAAGTGGCTGGCGGTTGTCAGTGTTTTAGGGGCACTGCAATGTCGGGACAGACAGCCTTTTTATTTAATTGACTGTCATTATGGTGCTATGTTTATGCCTCAGGAAGTTCAGATGAACCAAGTAAGGGCTCTCCAAGGCTTCCCTCAGGCAAAGACCACAGGAATAAGGAACTGGGGTAAAGCTGCTGTCCTGGGGTGGAGCGCTGGGCAGGCAGCTGTGCTGGGATTTCTGAGCTTCAAAGACTAATTAGTCAGGAGGTGAGTGATTTTCCTAATGATTTCAAAGGTAAGCCAAGAAGACTCCATGAAGTTCACACAGACCATGACCTTGGAATCAGTTTAAGCATCTTTCAATTTGATACCAGGTCTATTAAGCCAAGATAATAGTAGTTAACTTCATTACCATTCCAATTTAGTCATTTCTCACAAATATGCAATAGTCCCATGACTTGACCTAAATAGTAGCTTTGCATACACACACACAATTGGAATGTTGCCATAGAACAAAATTGTACTGAATAAAGCATCCATATATTATCAAAGAAAGCCAGGAGTGGAAGTTTGCTGATGACAAGGAGATTAAAGGTACGCATTAGACCTTTTAAAGCCTAAGTAACTAAAAAGGCATTGGAAATGATAGAAAAGCAATGATCGGATGGATTGATAACAGTAGAACTTTCCACCTAAGAACCCTGAACTTCAAATCGTGACTTAAATCGGGGTGAAAATGGTTGGGAGGAGAACATTCGGACTTCAGAGCATAATAATAAGCACAACAGAGGGCTAGAGAGATGGCATAGCGGTTAAGAGTGCCAACTGCTCTTGTAGAGGACCCAGGTTCGATCCCCAGCACCCACATGGTGGCTGAGAACTGTCTTTAACTCTAGTTCCAGAGGAATCCGACACCCTCTTTTGACCTCCGAGGCATTGCACGACACGGGTGCACAAACCTACATGCAGACAGTACATTCATACACATACAAAGATAAATAAAATTTAAAAAAGCACAACAGAGAACAGTAGAATTGGGGGGAAGTAAGAAGAACAAGAAGAGGGAGAAAGAAGAGGAAGAGGGAGGGAGAGAGGAGGAGAATGGAAGGGAGGGGTGAGGAGGGACATGGGAATGGAAAAGTAAGAGGAGGAGGAAGAGGAAATGGGGAGAGAAGAGGGAGGGGGAAGAAGGGGAAGAGGGAGGATAGAAATGGTGGAAGGGATGGAAAAGAAGGGGGGAAAGGAAGAAGGGGAGGAAAGAGGAGAAGGAAAAGGAGGGGGAGAGACAGAATGATGAGAAGAGAAAAAATGAAGATGATTAGTATTTTGGTTTTTTTGTATTTATTATAAGTATGAAGATTAGATGTTTTGTTTTTATTTATGTTTGTTGTTGAAGGAGAGAAGAGGAAGTGGATGAGGAGGGGGCAGAGCTGGAGGAGGGGGCAGAGCAGGAGGAGGAAATCTAAATTTAGTTCTCTGTCCCATCAAGTGGCCAAAGAATACATAGGTCAATAAAACCCCCTGTCGCTTATAGAGCGACTGAAATGGACCCAGGCAGGGTATGACTCACTTCAGGAAAGGTTAAAAGTGCTTTGTGGGGGAGGAGGAGGAACTCTTTGGGGAACACAAATCCCAGTTAAGGAGAAAGTGGCTAATCTTTCTTTTTTTTTTTTTTTTCTTTTTTTTTTTTTTTTATTCTGTATGAATGTACTGTCTGCATGCAAGTCTGTGCACCCGTGTCGTGCAATGCCGCGGAGGTCAGAAGAGGGTCTCGGATTCCCCTGGAACTGGAGTTCTCCTGGAATTGGAGTTTCAGACGGTTCTTAGCCGCCATGTGGGCGCTGGGGATCGAACCCGGGTCCTCTGTAAGAGCGTCGGCGCTCTCAACCGCTAGGCCATCGCTCCAGCCCGAAAGTGGCTAATCTTAAATCACTTCATTACTGACTGCTTGTGAAGGGACAAAAAGAGGCTAGTGGAATTTTCCACTTTTTGAAATAACTATAGCAACCCCTCCCCAGGTTAGCAAATAACAGAAAACTACAGTCAGTTATAATTCCAGGAAGAATCACCCTGAGGGCCCTGGCCCCGAGCCACCTGCAGACCCAAGAATGCTGAGTCATCCCTGCCTGTCACGCAGGAGACCGGGGTTCGACTCCTGCCCTGCTCTAAGTGTATAAAAATTGTATGCAAAGATTGCTTGGGGTTCGCCTCTCCCGGTTGTACAGGCGAACCCTGGTGCACCGGAGTAATAAACCTCTTGCTTTTGCAGCAAGACTTGTCTCCGCGTCTCTCAGTCAGGGGTCTCTGAAGGGTAAGACTTGATTCGGGTCTTACACTTGAACACGGGATTCGATCCAGTTCCATCTCCTTCAAAAGCATTTCCTCGCCTCACCACATTCCCACCCACAGCAGTGCCAACGTGTCTCAGGAGACCCTGAAGCGCCCCTCCAAGAAGGTAGGCTTTCCAAGCATGCACTGGACATGAAACTTGTGGAATGGTCCCCTCTCGCTGAGGAAGTTTCTGCTGCGTCCATCTGATCTGTGATTTTTCCCCTCTAAGATCACATACTCTCCTTAACGTTTCTTTCTCTGTCCCCTCATTACACCTCTTCTAGCCAAAATGTTATACATTCTTAGTGGAGAATTAGGCATAAATTAGGCTGGGAAAGGAAAGTGACTGGATAAGATGGGTGGAGCGACACTTGAATAAAGAAACAGTTTGCCTCTCACAATTAGTAAGAGAACCACCTGTTCCTTCAAAGTTCTCATGGAACTGTGCTCTGGAGTCAGGCTTCATGGATGTTTTTATTGAAACAGTACTTCCACTGGGGAAATCAAAGCTGGGATACACCCCCCATCTCATCAGAGGATCAAAAAAGGTTGGGTGAAAGGCATTAGTCAAGATGATGTCCACATTGTAAAAGATTACTACAGCTAAGGGCTTACTCTGGAATCAGACCTCCTCTGTTCTTTTAATTCTTAGGCCTGACTTTCTAGCCTTGTCAAAATCACTGTCCTGAGATCTCCAGACTCAGGTGCCTCGTTGGCTCTTCCATGGGATGACATCTCCAACTGTGTTGATTTACATATATGAGAGAAGGTGATAGGAAAACTCTAAAGAGGACTCACTTGGCATCTAAAATCGCCATACAACCTGAGACAAATCCTTCAATTCCTTCTAAACTACAAGCTTCTCCTCTTTAAAATAAGCCAGGTTCTGGGATGGGGAAAAGGCTCCATCAGAGGATCAAGCACTTGTCACACAAGCAGGAAGAGGTGAGTTCAGATCCCCAGCCCACGCATACAGCCAGATGCAGTAGCATGTCTATAATGTTGCATTCTTTTTTTTAATTTTTTTTATTAATTTTACTTATTTATATATGTGTATGGATGTACTGTCTGCATGCAAGTTTGTGCATCCGTGTCGTGCAATGCCGCGGAGGTCAGAAGAGGGTGTCGGATTCCCCTGGAACTGGAGTTCTCCTGGAATTGGAGTTTCAGACGGTTCTCGGCCGCCATGTGGATGCTGGGGATCGAACCCGGGTCCTCTGCAAGAGCGGTCGGCGCTCTTAACTGCTAGGCCATCTCTCCAGCCCAATGCTGCATTCTTACAGAGAGATGGAAGGCAGGTGACTCTTCAAAACCTCGCGGACCTGCTAGCTCAGCTTTCACAGCTGCAAACAAGAGAAAGGGAGACCAACACTCTAGGTTTTCCTCTGACCTTGCTCCCCAAGAAGACACTCATATACATAATGAAGAGAGAAAGAGAGAGAGAGAGAAGGGAGGGAGAGAGAAGGGAGGGAGAGAGGGAAAAGGAGTGAGGGAGGGAGGGAGGGAGGGAGGGAGGGAGGGAGGGAGGGAGGAATAGAGTAAAAGCAGATTAATACTCACTTCATATAGTTGCTGTGAGGAGAAAATGACATCACAAATCCAAATGCATAGTGCCCAGTACATGGAGAGGTGTCAATGAAGGGCATAGGCAGGACTAACACCACTGCTATTATTATCCAAACAAGCTTTCTGGTCTCCCCCCTCACTTGCTCCTCTATCTGTCTTGTTCAAAACCTCCAGTTTCTTGAAGACTCTGCATCCCCCCCATTACCCCATCTCCCTAGACTCCTAATCTCTCCTGCCAGGACTGCACATCCTCCTGCCCCACCTCTCCTAGGTACTTATCTCCCACCATTGTCTCCTTTCAATACACACATTAGCATAAATCTTATTATCTCCCAAATCCAATTAATTTCAATTACTGTGGCCCCAGACAGATTGCAAGTGCTCTCAATTCATGGAAGATTCTAAGGAAGTCTAAGTGTTTCCCTTCTGCATGACTCTGAAGACCAGAGAAAGAGAGAAATGACTGCACATAGACCACTGAAAGCCTGTTCACACTGTGTCCCAATGTGGCAGATGCAAGAATTTTCTGGAAGAAAAGTATCCTAACCTTGCACAGCTGTAGCCGCCCTGCTTTGCCCAATCATGTTTCTAGCTTCCAAATATGCAATGTGGGCAAAGAGGAGGGGGAGATGACAGAGAAGAACCCTGAATTAACTGAAAATGAAAGTCAACCACTGACCATATCCGTCATGCCTTTAACATGTTGAAATTATAATTTTAGCCAGTTTATACATAGTCAGATAATCAAATTTTGATTATATTTACCTGACCATTGAATCCATTTGACAATCATTCATTAAACAGCCTTCCAGTATGTAATTATCTTGAAACAGCTACTTAATGCTTTGGGAACCAGGACAGGGAAGATGACTATCAGGCCTATTTAATAGAGGAGAGGAAGAGTAGCAAGATATCTTGGGTATGCTGTGTTAAAGTGTCAATATTCTGCTTCCTTTTTCCCACATTTATAATAAATAGAGAAGGCACAGAAAAAGAAGAGTCTTTGGTTGCTATTGATGTAACCAAATGCTTTGGGGACCTGAGCTGCAGGGAACAGCCTTAATCTACCAACCTTGGTTAAAGTTGGGCCATGTGTATACACACATGTTGTAATTCAATCACTGGCCTCACCTCCCTGGATGTCATTTACAAGCATCATCACTTGGAAACCTCAAGAGAATTCTGAGAGGTAAGGCATCCTGCATGTCCCTACGCAGAGGTCTTTAACAGAGGCCCTCATTGTTCCCCACAATACTTCCTGAATCTCCATGCTCTCTGCCTTGGTCAATTTGGGCTGTTATAACATTGCCATTTGCTAGGTGGTGTAGTGTAGTGATCATCATTGATTTCTCATAGTACAGGAGGATGGAAAGTCTACCAGATGCAGTGTCTGAGGGCCAGGGTCTTGGTTAGAGATGGCTACCTTCTTGTAATCTCACATGGGTGGGAGGACGATCCTGTTTCTTGTTACAAAGGTGCTAATCCATTATAAGGGCTCCTTTATCATGACCTAATCATCCCTTACCCCACCCCCCAAGCCCCCATTTCCTCATCCTGTCACATTAGGGCTCCAACCTGAACTGGGCAGGTGGATAGAAGCATGGAGGTACACAACCCTTCTAAATTCCCCTCAAGATCCCTTTTTCTTTGTTGTCTTTCAGGATGCATGTTAGTTACAGTTCCTTTGAGTACTCTTAGTGACAGATCTCATGCTAGAAACATTACATACATTTAAGCCTCAAATTAGATGTTATTATCCTCATTTCACAGAACAAAGAGAGACCCAGAGGGATTGTAGTTTGTGAGTGACAAAGCTTATACCAAAGCTCTCTCCAAAGCCTTCAGTTTGTACCCCGTGGAGACAATCCAGGCAGAGGATTGAGAGAAGGCGCAAAGCTCCTCACAGGAGGTCCCAGGTTGGCATCATGACTAAGGGCTACTGCTTCAGATACAGGGGGACCATGGACCATCTCCAGCCCAAGTTCCTAAATATTCAATGTCCAATGCTTTGGCCTCTCTTTTCACTGTGTGTTTATCAGAGGCTCACACCTTGTGGAAGAAATTCAGACCAGGCTGCAAATGTAACTCCATAGACAATGCTTGACTAACATGCATAAAACCCTGGGTTCAGTCCCCATTACCACACAAAACCAGTGCACGGTGGTGCAGCCCGTCTTACACTAAGAAGGTAGAGAAAGGAGGATTAGAAGTTAAAGATTTGGCTGGAGAAATGGCTCAGTGGTTAAGAACACTTGCTGCTCTTGCAGAAGACATGGGTTCAATTCCCAGCACCCACATGGCTGCTACCAACCATTCATAACTCTAATTCCGGAGAATCCTATGCCCTCTTCTGGCCTCTGCAGGAACTGCATGTATGTGGCTTCTTTTGTGCTAAATTAACTACTTGTCTGTTTACACCAAAACCTGGCCTTAGGCAGGATTTGCCGGTGCATTAGCAAGCCTGTGACACCTTGGGATCAAAGGCATTGACAAGTACTCGTGATATTATGGAACATGAGGCATGGGGTCTGAAACCAGGCCCTGAGATATGACGTCACTCTGGGTATAAAAACAGAATGCTGTGAATTAATAAACGAGTCCTTCTTACCATAAGACAGGGACTCCCGGCCATTATTTTTTTGCGTGTAATCTTAACCCATTAGGCTTGTGTAGTTGTAGCCAGTGGGTCGGACAGCGGTCCAGCAGATCACCAACCTGGAAAGCTGGTGTGGGGCTGGAAGGAGACCTATCAGGTCCCCAGCTGCGATGTGTGGTGAGTGCCCAGGTGGGAATTACACTGTAGAGCATCTAGCAGGTGACCATCTGGCATATTAGACTGTAGAGTGCCTAGCAGGCAACAATCTGGCATATTAGACTGTAGAACATCTATCAAGCAACAGTCTGGCATTAGGCTGTTGAGCACCTAGCAGGCAGCAGCCTGGAGGATCTGGGAGTACCCGTAGGGCATTGCCTAGTGTAGATGTTAGATGAGACAGGTGTGCAGTGGAAAGGTTGTCAGCCATTGGCCCCAAGGTTTAGGACAGCTGTTGGTGGCTGTCTTGCGTTTTCCCTTTTCCCTGTAATCCAGTGGATGAGGTTCATTTGTCTACCTCTATGTGTGGCAGAGTGATGCCACATGCATGCATGCACAACACAGGCAAAACGTGTACAGCTTGCAGGGTTTGGGTAGTGTTTCTTGACATAATAGCAAGCCCTGAGAGTGAGTCCAGACCTTAAAAGTTAGCTGATTGTGAGAAGGTTATCTGGCATATGCTTACAGATGGAATGAACTGGCCTTCCCAAGTCCTCCTTGATCATTTCTCCACCCTACAAGCTGTTGGAAGAGCCCTATGCATGGCTGTCCTGGGCCAGCACAAGAGCACACAGGGCTTTCCTGCTCAGCACCCCTATTCCTCTTGAGGTTTGCTTATCTCCTACTGTCTCCACCTCCCCCCATTTCCTTTACATTTCCTTCAAGGCCAGCTCAGCTGTCTGCTCCCCACTAAGTAGTTCAGGTTCTAAATGAACATTCAATCCCTGTTCATGTTTCCTTTCTGTTGCTGTGATAAATACCAGGGCCAAAAGCAACTTGGGTCATAGTTTGTATCAGTTACCTTCTGTGGCTGTGATAAAACACCATGACCAAGGAAACTTTGAGAAGGAAGAGTTTATTGGGCTCCAAAGTGCTAGAGCACTATGGAGGACATGCTTATTGCAGCCACCACATAGCTCATCACTGAGTGAAGTTAGGGCATGAACTGAAGCAGAAATATAAGGGAACAGTACTTACTGGACTTGTCACTGGCTTCTGCTCAGCTAGCTTTCTTCCATGGCTCAGGCCCATCTGCCTAGGAATTGTGCTGCCCACAGTGGGCTGGGCACCCCTGTTTTTATTGTTAGTGAAGACAATTCTTTACAGACGACACCATAAGCCAATCCAATTTGGGAAATTCCCCAACTGAGACTTCCTCCAAGGACTCTGGTCTATGTCAAGTTGATAGCTAAGCTCAATCCCTGAAAACTACAACATCGGATTTCACCTATGAGAAACCCAGTGACTCCATGGCTGATTATGACAGGTGAAAAGCACGCATTATGGTAGAACACTATGCTGTTCAATGAGGCTTAATGCTAGAGGCAGGGCATCTTCCTGTTGTGGGGAGCTGCGCATGCCCTTGCTTCCACACAAAAAGGAACCAATCTCCCCTCCTCAGGTACCCCTAAGGCTTTCCAGTGTTCAGAGGATGAAAGCAAACTTCCTGGGGTGAGGCATCACAGCAGAAAACTGGAATTAGAGACCCACCCACCAAGAAGACGTCTTTCCTGGTTTAAACAAGTCTAGATGAGACTTTCTACTTTCTTGAGATCTGAGATCTCCCCCAACAGCCAGCTCATCAGCATACATAGTAATTTTGATAGAACTCCTGTAATGTTTTCTCCTCAGGAATAGTTTTAATACCCTTCTGAGTGACATTTAATATGATAACAGTGCATAAGTTTGACAGGAAGCTGTTTTCCGAGAGTTAAAGTCCTAACGGTCCCACAGATCAGACTGACAATGGCTTTCCTGATCATTATTAAATTCCCTGTGATTAGAAAATGGGCTAGAGCTATTGATTTAAGCTCTTAAAGTTAAGCTACACTTTCGAGGTCTTTCACAGACCACAAAAAAGAGCATTTGATATTGTATTTTGCTTTCCCAATTAACAGACTCTTCAAAGTACAAATAGCAGCCAGTGAGGTGTAAGATTCAGAATCCAGGGAGAAAGGTGGGACTCGTGATACAGAATACCCTCGGAAGGCAACGGCACCTCTGCAGGGAGTTGGGGAGCTGCAGGACTGAAGAGTGTAGTTCACATAGAGAGCTGTTTTCTGCTCCCAAAGGCACCAAGACACTTTGAATTCAACCTCTAAGTTCTTATAAAGCAGGAAGTTCCATGTCCTAAAATTTCCAGTTTCTGGTAAGTTTTAAGGATTTTTGTCCTGTAGTCACCTCGGTCATTGTCAAGCTGTGTGTCCAAACTTGGCATTTAGGAAATTATCTCCAATCTTCAAAGGTTAAAGAGCCTGGTTACTGTCTCAGGTTAATAACTAGAATGAGATAGCAATGGTGTTACGGTTAGAATCTAAAGCTCTAGAGAAAGCAAAGGGCCCCTGGAGGGAAATTTTGAGCAATTGCAAGGTATTATGTGCTTTGTATCCTCCACCAAGAGATAGGCACTCGGGGTTTCTAGATACACTTGCAATGCCAACTTGTTTCCTGGACAATAAACAGTGCTCAGGATCCCGAGTGTGTCTCCCTTGACTGCCAATCTTGTCTAATCACCACCAACCCTAGGGGAGCTTTTCTGAAGCCAGTTTCTGCCTTTCCGGCTCCCAGTTCTTGGAGCGCAGAGTCCACGAGGACATCGGCAACCATGCTAGGAGCCTTCCATGCCAGCAGCCTTCCATGCCAGCAGCCTTCCATGCCAGGAGCCTTCCATACCAGGAGCCTTCCATGCTAGGAGCCTTCCATGCTAGGAGCCTTCCATACCAGGAGCCTTCCATGCCAGGAGCCTTCCATGCTAGGAGCCTTCCATACCAGGAGCCTTCCATACCAGGAGCCTTCCATGCCAGGAGCCTTCCATGCCAGGAGCCTTCCATGCCAGGAGCCTTCCATGCCAGGAGCCTTCCATGCCAGGAGCCTTCCATGCCAGGAGCCTTCCATGCCAGGAGCCTTCCATGCCAGGAGCCTTCCATGCCAGGAGCCTTCCATGCCAGGAGCCTTCCATGCCAGGAGCCTTCCATGCCAGGAGCCTTCCATGCCAGGAGCCTTCCATGCCAGGAGCCTTCCATGCCAGGAGCCTTCCATGCCAGGAGCCTTCCATGCCAGGAGCCTTCCATGCCAGGAGCCTTCCATGCCAGGAGCCTTCCATGCCAGGAGCCTTCCATGCCAGGAGCCTTCCATGCCAGGAGCCTTCCATGCCAGGAGCCTTCCATGCCAGGAGCCTTCCATGCCAGGAGCCTTCCATGCCAGGAGCCTTCCATGCCAGGAGCCTTCCATGCCAGGAGCCTTCCATGCCAGGAGCCTTCCATGCCAGGAGCCTTCCATGCCAGGAGCCTTCCATGCCAGGAGCCTTCCATGCCAGGAGCCTTCCATGCCAGGAGCCTTCCATGCCAGGAGCCTTCCATGCCAGGAGCCTTCCATGCCAGGAGCCTTCCATGCCAGGAGCCTTCCATGCCAGGAGCCTTCCATGCCAGGAGCCTTCCATGCCAGGAGCCTTCCATGCCAGGAGCCTTCCATGCTAGGAGCCTTCCATGCCAGGAGCCTTCCATACCAGGAGCCTTCCATGCTAGGAGCCTTCCATGCCAGGAGCCTTCCCATGCCAGGAGCCTTCCATGCCAGGAGCCTTCCATGCCGGGAGCCTTCCATGCTAGGAGCCTTCCATGCTGGGAGCCTTCCATGCCAGGAGCCTTCCATACCAGGAGCCTTCCATGCTAGGAGCCTTCCATGCCAGGAGCCTTCCGTGCTAGGAGCCTTCTTCCCATGGGTATCCTGTTGCTATTTTCTCTTGCATTTCCCATGATACACAGTGAAGATGTCATTATTCTGCATAATTAATATACATTAATATACATTCTTTTTAAACTACAAAGCAGTCCATGGCATGCATTCAAATTCAGACTCCCAGAGTCCATAGAAAAGCCTGCAGTCAGGCAAGCCTCTGTATCCCAGTGTACCTACAGGAACGGGAGGCAGAGAGCAGAGATTCCCTTGAGACTAGCTGGCCAGCTAGCCTGATTTACACAGGGTCAAAGACACCTTGTCCCAAACAAGGTGGAAAGGTTAGAATCAACATCAAAGGTTGTGCCCTGTGATGGCCATATACACTGTTGCATATACACATTGACACTCATTACCACCCCCCGCCCCGCCACACACACTGTTGCATATACACATTGATACTCATTACCCCCCTCCCCACCACTGCCACACACAAACAAAATGAAACCAATTTTCAGCCCAGTATATACACACATCTTAGATCCACTTTTAATTCAAATCTCACAAAATGTGATTGTCACACATGTTTTTATATTGTATGAGAGTATTCTCTCCTCCCGAGTATCTTACAGTACATTGAGAGGAACTGAACAAGTACAGAGGAAATGAAACATCAGTTCCAAAGAGGTTAGTGTCCAATAACCACAGGTCTGTGCTGGGAGGTATGCAAAGGGAGAGCAAGGAGAATGACTAAGCAGAGAGGCTGGGGAAAGTTACTGTGCAACTGTTCCCATCCTGGGCAACAGGGGGCACCACTCCTTCATCACCCGGTCCCTCACGGGGATCTTTTCAATGTGGGGTCTTAGAATAATTCTGCATTGGGGCAGAGTCAGACCCACACACAGCACAACACCAGCGTGCACCCAGCTCATGGCGTGAGCAGACTTCACCTGTGTCCTGCACAACACCACCCTGCAAAAGACCAGGTGAACACTGCCTGCCTGGGTGCTTTGGGCACCCCTGTGCCCCATGGAGGCTTGGTATCCCTCTTGACCTTCCAACCTTCGGGTTCCAGCCTGTGATGTGGGCGGAGTCAGGTGCCCACAGCACAACACCAGCTTGCGGTGTGAGTTCACCAACAGGGTACCAGTGCAGGGGCCAAGGTAGCAACCCCACCCCCCAGCCTGGGGGAGCAGTGGTTCAGAGGATCTAGCAGGTGCAGTATTAGTGATTATAGTCTGTGCAGCCAATGTTGAGACACCAGAACCCAAAGGAAAAAAATAAACAAATCCACATGCCAAAGACACACACACACACTCACACACACACACACGCACACACACACACAAAAAAATGGGAAAAACTCATAATAAATCCACACCAAACTCTACCAACCCTATGGAAGATTCCTACAATGAGATCTCCCTGGAAGGAAACCAAGACATAGACTTTAGAAGAACAATTGTGGACATAGTCAAAGAAATTAAAGAACTAAGGGAAGAGACTGAAAAACTCAAGAAATAACAAGGGTGATAATGACAAACGTTAGAAAGAACTAAGGGGAGGAAGTGGAAATGCTGAAAAGATCCCAGGCTGAAATGAAAAAAGAAAATGACCAGTGAACCAAGGAGCTATAAGATGAGAATGACAGGTTCCAGAAGGAAGTGAAAATACTAAAGAAATCACAGGATGAAATGAAAAAAGAAATTGAACATTAATCCAATTAACAGGAAAGGATGGGAAAAAGGCTCAGAAGCAGAGTGGAAGAAGCAGAAAAAAGAATATCAGACCCACAGGATAACATGGACCAACTAGAATGCTTAAGTAAAGACTATGAAAAATTTAAGAAAACACAAGAGTGGAACAACCAAGAAATGTGGGACACTATGAAAAGACCAAACTTCCATATCATAGGGATAAAGAAAGAAGAAGAATCCCAAGGCAACACTATTGACCAGATCTTCAACAGGATAATAGAAAAAAATTTCCCCAAACTGAAAAAACACAAACCCATCGAAATACAAGAAGAGCACATAGAACACCAAAAAGACAGGACCAGAAAAGAAATTCCCCATGCCATATTATTGTTAAAACACTAGATGCTCAAAACGAAGACAAAATACTGAAAGCCACAAGAGAAAAACAACAAGTTACATATAAGGGGAAAACTCATCAGAACTACAGCTGACTTCTCCGTGCAAACTATGAAAGCTAGAAGAATGTGGACCAAAGTATTCCCAGTTCTAAATGACTTTAGATGCCAATCCAGACTACTATGCCCAGAAAAAATGTCAATTATAGTTGAAGAAGAAAGAAAAATCCTTCACAACATGAACAAGATGAAAGAATACATGTCTAAGAAACCAAAACTTCAGAAAATCCTTGAAGCAATCCAAAGAACAGAGGAAAGGAGCAACTCTCCCTAAGCAACTAAAGAGAGAAAGCACCAAAGCATAACAGAGTACATATAAACCTAGACCAAGAATGCAAACAAAAATAAAGTAAAAGAAAACAACACACATCTGTCAATAATAACCTTAAACACTAATGGTCTAAACTCCCCAATCAAAAGGCATAGACTAGGGGAATGGATTAGGAAACTGAATCCTTCTATATGCTGTCTACAAGAAACCCATCTACCCACAAGGACAGACACCACCTTGGAGTGAAAGGATGGAAAAAATATTCCAAGCAAATAGCACCAAGAAACAAGCAGAAGTGGCTAGTCTAATATCAGACAAAATAGATCTCAAAGTAAAATTAATCAGAAGAAACAAAAAGGGCCATTACATCCTTGTCAAAGAAACAATGAACCATGAAGACTTCATAATCCTTAATGTCTATGCACCAAACTCTGATGCACCTAAGTTTATAAACACTACTCTGCAGTACCTCAAGACACAGATTAATCCTAACACACTAATAGTGGGGCCTTCAACACCCCACTGAGCCCCTGGGATAGATCAACAGGACAAAAAATAAACAGAGAAACATCAGAACTGAAAAATACAATACATCAAATAGACCTCTCAAACGTCTACAGAATATTCCACCCAAACACCAGAGAATATACTTTCTACTCAGCACCTCACAGAACATTCTCCAAAATCAACCACATACTGGGGCACAAAAGAAACCTCAACAAATACAAAAGGATAGAAAATATTCCATGCATTCTATCAGACCACAGTGCAATAAAGCTCAATATGAAAACCAGAATAAGTTCAAATAGCTACAAGAACATATGGAGACTAAACAACACAATCCTGAGTAATGAATGGTCAGGGAAGAAATAGAGTGAAATAAAAGTATTTATAGAACTGAATGAAAAAGACAATACAACACAACAAAACTTGTGGGATACTTTAAAAGCAGTCTTGAGAGGGGAAATTTATAGCCCACATCAAAAAAAAAAA